>JAJEJO010048933.1:376649-401379 GCA_020662805.1 Glaucomys volans | reverse complement strand
GAAAGGAAAGGAAAGGAAAGGAAAGGAAAGGAAAGGAAAGGAAAGGAGGGAAGGAAGGGAGGGAGGAAGGGAGGGAAAAGAAAAGAAAATATTAATACAGTCTTGCAAAAAGTATTAAAACATTCTTATAAATGCCTCTTTGCCCATCTTTATAAGAATTTCTCGGGCTGGGATATAGCTCAGTTTAGAGTGCTTGCCTTGCAAGCACTTAGGCCGTGGATTCAATCCCCAGCACCGCCCTCTCCCCCCAAAAAAAGAATTTCTCTTGTAGTATAAAAAAGTAAAATTAGCTAGGTGTGGTGGCACACACCTTTAATCCAGTGACTCAGGAGGTTGAGGCAAGGAGCTCACAAGTTCAAGGCCAGTCTCAGCAAATTGGTGAGGCCCTCAGCAATTTAGCAAGATTCTGTCTCAAAATAAATAATAAAAAGGTCTGGGACTATAGCTCAGAGATAAAGTACATCTGGGTTCAATCCCCAGTACCAAAAAAAAAAATAGTAAAATTGCTGTTTATAGCACATTTTCAATATTATTCTCCAAAAGTACTATACTAATATATATTCCCTCTAGCAGAATAAGAGAATTCCCAGTTCCCCATTCCTTGGTCAATTCTTGACAGGCTCATACTTTTTAATTTTGCCAATCTGATAAGTGAGAAATGATGAAATTATTTACTTCACATTTCCTTGGTAAAAAATAAAGTTCACGGTGTCTTTGAATCTTCGTTGACTATAGTTTTCCTCATGAGAAATTGCCTTGGAATACCTTTGTCTGTTTTTCTATCAAGTTGTCTTTTTCTTATTCATTTGTAGAACTACTTTATACATTCTGAATATTAATCCTTAGCTTGTTACAAATATTACAAATATTATCTTCTGGTCTGCTGCTTGTCTTGCAACTGATTTTTGTCTACGATAGTTTTTCAAGTTGCACATCATAAAGTTAATTAAAATAACCTAGGGAACTTTTTAAAAATACCATTGTCTGGGTCCCACTTCCAGAGATTCTAATTTTCTCTGGGTGAGATGTTAGAATTGGTATTTTTTTCAAAAATTCTCCAAGTTATATTAATGTATGTCAAGGTTCAGAACCATGAATTTGGTGTATTACCACCAGAATAAGCTTTGTAGAATACAAGTAGTAAGAATATTTTTTGGTGAAGTTGTTTCATTTTATACATAGAGAACTGTAACAGGTCACAGTGTAAAAATTCTTTTTTACCATGGGTAGGGGCCAAACTTTTAAAAAGAAGTCTGTGATGCAAAAAGGTCAGTCATAGCTGTGCCCACCTGCCTTACAGGCTTCCAGAGGGGTTAAAGACCATTTCCACAGCCAGGCATAGTGACACATGCCTGTAATCCCAGCAACTTGGAAGGCTGAGGCAAAAGGATCAAAACTTCAAGGCCAGCCTCAGCAATTTAAGGAGGCCCTGTCTCAAAATAAAAATAAAAGACTGGGAAAAAAAATAAAATAAAAGACTGGGGATGTAGCTCAGTGCTAAAGTGCCCCTGGGTTCAAGTGAAAGGAAGGAAGGAAGGGAGGGAGGGAGGAGGAAGGAAGGAAAGTCTCCAATATCTTCATTAGATTTATTTCTATGTATCTTATATGTTAGTTGTGAATGAGGAATTTTGTTCTACAATATTTTCTAATTGGTACTGCTAATGTATAGGAACAACAGAGATCCATAATCCCTTATCCAAAACCCTTAGGCCAGATGTGTTTCCAAGATCAGATTTTTCAAATTTTATAAAACATTAAACTTAAAAAAATTAAAAACTAAAAAAATTGAAAAAATTAATATTTAAACATTTTAAAATACAGTGCAGGGGCTGGAATTGTGGCTTAGTGGTAGAGCACTTGCTTGGCATGTGTGAGGCACTGAGTTTGATTCTCAGCTCCACATACAAATAAATAAAGGTTTATCAACAACTAATAAAAATATTTCTAAAAACACAAAGCAGTTGCTGTATATTAGGGTAACACTGTCAGATTCTGGAGCAGCACCCAAGAATCACAGTACATTAATATTTCTATAATGAATCGTATAAGCATTTTATTAAGCAGAATCAATTAAGACTGTAGCTAGACTAAGAGTCTTATTGCCAAAGGAATATTGGCAACAAATATTAAAAAAAAAAATTGGTTTCCAGGGATTTTTTTCATTTTAGAATTGTAATTAAGGAATTGTGAGCCTGCAAATCAATGCTGTATCCTGCAACCTTGCTGATTTTTGTTATAAGTTGCAAAGTTTGAACATTCCCTTCACTTTTTTTAAAATAATCATATTCCCTGAAAATAATGGCAATTTCAACTTTTCATTGGCTATTTCACTGTGACTTTTCTAATGTATTTCTATAAAGTGGTTCATAATATTCTTTTTTTTTCTTTTTTTTTTTTGGAACCAGGGATTGAACTCAGGGACACTTGGCCACTGAGTCACATCCCCAGCCCTATTTTGTATTTTATTTAGAGACAGGGTCGCACTGAGTTGCTTAGGGCCTCGCTAAATTGCTGAGGCTGGCTTTGAACTCGCGATCCTCCTGACTCAGCCTCCCAAGTCGCTTGGATTACAGGCATGCGCCACCACGCCCGGCTCATAATATTCTTTAGTGAGTTTGGAACCTTTACTCTTTCTGTCAGTGTCCCCATTTTTATTTCTATCATTGCCTATTATGCCTCCTATTTTCTCAACCAATCTTCCAAGTGATCAGCTCATTTTTATTCTTTTAAACTGATTTTTTTTTTTTTTGAACCGGAGATTGAACGCAGGGGCACTCAGCCACTGAGCCACGTCCCCAGCCCTGTTTTGTATTTTATTTAGAGACAGGGTCCCACTGAGTTGCTTAGCACCTTGCCTTTGCTGAGGCTGGCTCTGAACTCCCGATTCTCCTGCCTCAGCCTCCTGAGCCGCTGGGATTACAGGCTTGCGCCACCACGCCGGGCTTAAACTAAGTAATTTTTAATTTTGTTGATCATTTATTTTTGCTTTCTTTGTAACATTCTACATTTATATTTACTATTTTCTTCGAGTTCATTAATGTTGCTTATGGAATATTGGTAATTATCTCTCAATATCTTGCTTTCTTTCCTTCATTATAACGGAATTTTAATTGACCACAGAGTTTCACAGCTAATATTCGCACTTCCTGGTCCCCTTTGCCACTAGCTGTCACTGTATGACCAAGTTCTCACCACCAGAACAGGGGAAGAGGCATTGCATGCCTCTTCAGGGTCTTGTATTTTAAAAAATTATGCGTGCACTCTCAGGCTCTTTCCCACTGATTGCAAAGTGATGACAACATGATAGTGCTGCTTGGGACATGCAAATTAAAGGCTTATGTTGAGTTTTGCACAGATGCCTGCCAACCCTGGACCTTCCACCAACCACAGGATTATTTTATGAGAAGGAAATATAGTTCTATCTTATTTAAGTTTCTAGATTTTGGGGTCTCATTGACAAAAGTACTGAGCCTATGCCCTTTTATCTTTCTTTTCTAAACACTTAGATAATTAGTTATAAATACCTTTTTTTGGGGCTGAGTTTGTGGCTCGGTGGTAGAGGAAGTGCTTGCCTAGCATGTGTGAGCCACTGGGTTTGATTCTCAGCATGGCAAATAAATGAATAAAGTAAAGGTTCATCAACAACTAAAAATATATAAAAACATAATTTTAAAAAAAACCTTTTCTTCTCAAATACATTTTATTTTATAAATGCACTTCAATTTCCTTCTAAATACCACTTTAGCTGTATTACACAAGCACTGATAAATTGTTTTGCTACTGTTCCATTTCTAAATATTTGAAAATTTTCATTTCAGTTTCTTTTTTTAACCCAGTCATTATTTTTAAATATTTTAAATATCCCTACAAAGCCAGATATGATGGCATGTGTCTGTAGTCCCAGCTACTCAGGAGGCTTAGGCAAGAAGATAGCTTGAGCCCAGGAGTTTGAGGTCAGCCTGAGCAACAGAGTGAGACCCTGTCTCAAAAAAAAAAAAAAAAAAAAAAAAATCTCCTACTACTGAAGCAGGGAAAGGTTGTGTTTTCATATTATTTATATCAAACTTTGATTTTTTGAAACCAGAGAATGTGCTTGATATCAGTGCTGCTCAAATGATCTGCAGTGAAAGAATAGTTTTTATTTTTTTCTTAATCTATGAACGTTATTGATAGTTTCCATTTCCTTTTACAATCAGCTCTTCTGGGTCCTGACATTTTAATCAAATTTAATTAAACTTGCCTCTAAGGATTATTTTCAAATTCTCAAGCTGCATCTGAGAAGGTGAACTTCTTGTAAATAGGAACAAAGAAACATCATGGTACATTTTTCTGCCCAGCTATGTGCTGCCCATAAAACCAGATCTCACAATTAAAGTAAAAAAAATCAGTAAAAATATTAAACATTACAGTGTTTAACAAAATAATAATATTACAGCAGTCCACCATTATCAGGAAGGGATATTTTTCCAAGATCACCCAGTAAATTTCTGAAGCCATAAATAATTCCAAATCATATATTATATATACAATGTATATATATATATATGTGTGTGTGTATACACATGTATATACACATGTATATATGTGTGTATATATACATATATATACATATATATTGTTTTTCCCATACTTATTGCACACTATGGTCACAACTTTTACAGTTTGAGGTACAATAGGAAAACTAAGACTAGCTTTTAAAAAAATTTCCAATCTACCGTACACTATTTCTTTTTGTTTCTTTTTGTACACTAATATTTCTATAAAATATAATAAAAATAAATTATTAGGAAAATGAAATTTTAAAATGACATACAAAATACAAAGCTGAATTTTTCACTATCAAAGACAGCAGACATAAAAGTATTCATTCAAATGTTATAAAGTTTTCTAAACACATTCTCTCAATTTCTATATTTATCTTGTCACAAATGAGTAACAGAGTTCATTGACTGGTACCACTCCACAAGTCATATTTGAAATCACATAGGCTTACATAATATATATAACATAAAATATAATACATAACTAACTTACATAATGACCCTTCAGTTAACAACTTTTGTCAAAGTACCTCTTGAAAATTATACCACCTCTTGAACAAAGGCTCCTTTTTTATATCATGACTCCCCCCAAAAAATTAATACACTAAAAGAACTTCTAATTCAACATTACACTTTAGAGCAAAAATATACTCACCAACAACAGGACATACATATTCCTAGTCAGAGAATATCATATGGAACACATTTGGATTGTGCCCCGTGCTTGAATGAACCACAAATGTTTTCTGCTTATTTATTTCTTTTAGCACACAGACATCAAGCAAAAGAAATAAACACCCCAAATTGAGAACAAAACAGGAAGAAGCAGCTGGCAGAACTGTGGAAAGTTTTGTAATTCTCGCAAAGGTGAGGCAAGCCAAGGACACAGCAGGAGTCTGACTGAGTAAAATTAAAGTTTCAGCGTAGTCTGAATTGTGCATACAAGATTTCTAGGTGCCTGGCAACAGAGCCCCCACTTTTTGGTGATATCATCACATTAAGGGGAAAATTCACATGAAAATGAAATTAGTAATAAAGAGAGTCAGAGCATTACATGATATGATCTGGTGAGGAGTTTGGGGTTTTTACTGTAAAGAATGATTTGGTGAATAGAAAAAAATGGACTATGAATCAAAGGGTTAAACTAAGTCTGTGCTCCGAACAGAGTTTCTCAAACTTTGATGTGCATACAAATCTCCTGGGGATGCTGTGCAAATGCTTATTCTGATTCAGTGGGTTCAGGACAAGGAGTGAGAGTCTCTCACGTGATACTGTTGGACGCTGCTGGTCTGAGCAGAGGGGGTTCTGGGATTCTGCAGAGCTTTGCTTCTCCAGCCAGCTTTGCAGAGTCTGAGTCACTGGTAAGTCACACACTGCATGTCCTTGCCAGCACTGCTGCTAGAGAGACAACAGGGGCTGGGAAATGGCAGAAACCCATTCCCTCAGGTGGCCTGTAGGAGGGAGCTGGGCTCTTGGTAGCCAGTGTGCCTAATATGGCCCAGGAAGGTTGGGAGCAGCACAAGGAGTCAACTGCTCTTAGGATTAAGGCTTTTGCCCAAGGTCAGCTCCTGAGGAATTCCAACGTTCAGAGGTGGGGGAGAGAGAAAATTCTGAGATGAGATATCGGAGCAGAGAATGCAGAGAACGAAGCACCAGTGTGCAGATAACAGTACTTGCTGTTCCAGCCAAGGGAGACAACAGTGACATATTTTAGAAAAAGATTTTCCCAAGCTCGAGAAAGATCTTTATCTGCAAACTGAAAGAACTTAATCACATTTCAGGGAGAATGAACTCCCCACACCTAGACACATTTAGCAACAAGTTTTCACTACAAACGAAAAGGAAAAACTCCTGCAAACATTAAGACAAGAAAATCATGAGGGCTGAAATTCCTGAGGGCTGGCCTTGGGTTTGGCACACTGCTGGGTGCTTCATGGGAATTCTCATTCAATCCTCGCAGCAGCCCAACACAGTGGCAGTGCTGGCCTTGAAGTCAACTGTGTTCAGGAGATGACTGGGTTCAGGAACCCATGTTGCCCATATTGTGGGGATCCCTTTGCTCCCTAGCTGTTCAGTCTGTTTTTTTTTAATTTGTTTGTTTGTTTTCCTGTGTGATGCCCAAGTCTCTCCAAATGCAGACAGGCTTCCTGGAAAATAGCACAGGCAGCTCCAGGCCCATGTTCTCCTAGCCCCAGGAGCCCAGGAAAGGAGGGAACATGTCTCCCTCCTGGTTCCCTATAGGTCTCCAGTTGTCTTCATACTGTGTGCTCACACTTTGATCCAGCACAGTAGGTGAAGAGTGAAGTAAGATAGTTGTCCACAGGGCTATGATTGGAAATGCCACCAGAATTAAAAGGTGGGTGTGAGAAACAAACAAAAGGAAGGAAGGATGGTTTGGGCAACAAATGCAAAGGGTGCATGGCAGAGAAGGCCTGTGAGTTGTCTCCACATTACATATGTTGGCTGTAAAGAGTAGAGGTCAAGTCGTTTGCCCAAGGTCACCCATCCAGTAAGTGAGGGAGCCAGGGTACAAACCAAGACAGGCTAACTCCAGAGCTCTCAACTGATCCTCTGTAAGGCAACAGAGCCAGTTTGCTTTTAGACTTCTCTGCAACATTAGCTTTCAGAAGAAAATGGAGCAACAGCTAGGCACAGTGGCACACACCCGTAATCCCAGCAACTCAGGAGGCTAAGGCAGGAAGATTGCAAATTTCATGCCAGCCTCAGCAAATTGGTGAAACCCTAAGTAACTTAGCAAGACCCTGTCCAAAAAAAGGGGATAGGGCTGTAGCTCAATGGTAAAGCACCCCTGGGGTTCAATCCCCAATACTAAAAAAGAAAACGGAACAACAGCTGGACTTGTTGGAGAAAAAGATTGTAACTCAAGGGGCCGGGGTTGTAGCTCAGTGGTAGAATGCTTGCCTAGCATGTGTGAGACACTGAGTTAGATTCTCAGCACCACAAAATAAATAAATAAATAAATAAATAAATAAATAAATAAATAAAACAAAGGCATTGTGTCCATTTACAACTAAAAAATATTTAAATAAAAAAGATTATAATTCAAGATTCATACACTCTTCCAAATTGTCCTTCACTGTTTCACAGTAGCTAACCAGTATTAAACATATGTACGACAGGTACTGTTCTAAGTGATTTATATTTACATTGTCATTCACTTCATATACAATACCAAAGAACAGAATTTCTATTGTCCTAATTTTACAGATGAGAAAGTTGAAGTCCAGAAAGGCTTAGTAATTTACCTAAGAGTCAGGATAGAGCCTAGGCAGCTTGATCTCCTAAGCTTATGCTGTGAACTATTCTGATTCCAGAACATGGGTTATCTTTTCATGTATTTGAGTTGTCTTTAATTTCTTTCAACATCGTTTTGGGGGTTTTAACCATTCTTTCTTCAAATATTTTTTCTTCTCCTTTCTCTAATTCTCTCCTCCTGGTGTTGCCATTATATATAATGGGATCCCACATTTCTGTGAGGATGTTAACTTTTTCATCATACTTTTTTCACTGTGTTCCTAAGATTGCATAATCTCTATTGACATTCAGGTTCGCTGATTTTTCTGCCAGCTCAGAATATCAGCTTGCAATACCAAAGATCAAGCCCAGGGTCTCTTGCTTGCTAGACAAGGATGCCACCACTGTGCTACATTCCCAGCCACTTTTTTTTGGAGGGTTGGGGGTAGATTCAACTCATGGGGACTTCACCACTAAGCTATATCCCCAGCCCTTTTTATTTGTATTTTGAGAAAAGGCCTCACTAAATTGTTGAGACTGGCTTCAAACTTGTGTTTCTTCTGCCTCAGCCTCCTGAGTTGCTGGAATTATAGGTGTGTGCCACCACACATAAATGTAACTTTATTGAAAACTGAACATTTTAGAGACATATTATAGTAAATCTGGAGAGTGATTCCCCCCCCCCACACACACACACCTCCAGGACTTATTTGCTTATTATTTGTTTAATGACTTAACTGGACTAGGTTAGTAAAAGTCTGGATTCCCACAAAATGAGGATTCTCTGTTGTCTTCCTCAGAGCACACAATCTTGGACACACATATCATCTCCATGATTTTCAGGGTCTTGATAGTGGTTATAGCTAGGCTCTCTGACTATTTTGCTGTTAAGCTTCTAACTAGTTTACCTCTAATGGTGTCATACCCAGCCATTATCATCTACTAAATCTATCTCATTGCTCTATGTTTTTGACATTGCTATGGGACATAAATTGCTTCACAGTATGATCCAAAAATGTCAGGCCCCTTTTCAGAAGCAGAGTGTTGCCAATCTTTGAAACTTATTCATTGCAGCTGGGGTGTCACTATAGGGCTAGGAAATACATCTCCATATGCTAACCTATGTAGATATACATATATATGTTCCCGTATCTGTCTCCCAACTAGAGGATGATGTTTATGTGCAGTTTTTGTCTATAGTCTTATAATATCTAGTAAGAACATTTTTCCAAAGTTATTTAATCAACAACTCTTCTACCACCCCTTTCAGTAGTTATATCATACATTTTAATTAATTTAATTTAATTTAAAAATAATAAATTCTGCTGGGCATGGTGACACACACCTGTAATCCCAGCAGCTTGGGAGGCTGAGGCAGGAGGATCTTGAGTTCAAAGCCAGCCTCAGCAATGGCGAGGTGCTAAGCAACTCAGTGAGACTGTCTCTAAATAAAAATACAAAATAGGGCTGGGGATGTGGCTCAGTGGTGGAGTGCCCCTGAGTTCAATTCCTGGTACCAATAAAATAAAGTAAAATAATAATAATAATTCTATTATTTAATTGACAAATGAAAATTGCATATATGCCATACAACATATTGTTTTGAAGTGTGCATGCATTAAGCCAGGCACAGTGTACACACTTATAATCCCAGCTGCTCAGGAGGCTGAAACAGGAGGATCAAAGTTCAGGGCCAGCCTCAGCAATTTAGTGAGGCCCTAAGCAATTTAGTGAGAACCTGTCTCAAAATAAAAAATAAAAGGAGTTGGGTATGTGGTTCAGTGGTTGAGTACCCCTGGGTTCAATCCCCAGTACCCCCCCCCCAAAAAAAAAAGAGAGAAGAAGAAAAATGTATACATTAAAAAGAGAAACAATAAGAAAAATAAAAATAAATAAATAAACAGAAATATGTAGACATTGTGGAATAAATGGAGATAATTAACATGTGCTAATGAACATACATCCTAATCTCACATACTTATGTTTTTTATGGTGAAAACACTTAAAATCTACTCTCAGCAATATTCAAGAATATAATATATTGTTATTCACTCTAATTTCCATATTGTACAATAGACCTCTTGAATTTGTTCCTCCTATTTAACAGATTCTGTATCCTTTGACCAATATCTCCCCTACTCTACCCCCAGACTCTGGTAACCACTATGATAGCCTCTACTTCTACCAGTTCAATCTTTTTAGATTCCACATGTAAGTGAGATCATGAGGTATTTGTCTTTCCGTGCCTGGTTTATTTCATATAACATAATGTCTTCCAGGTACAATTAAGTTCTTTTGTTACCGTTTGCATTCCATCCTGTGATCACTGACATCAGGTTGATTTATTTTTCGATTTTATATGTAATATTCACTCTTGCTAGTGTATCATTCTATGGGTTTTGACAATTGTAATGTATCCACCATAACCTTGTGCAGTCCATTATGTCCTCAACCTCCCCTTTCTCCCCCAAACCCTGGTAACCATTGATCTGTTTTCAGTCCTATTCTAGAATGAATAATGACCCCACAAAGATATCCATGTCTAACTCTCAGAAACCAGTAAATGCTAACCTATACAGCAAAGGGATTTTACAGATGTGATTATATTAAGAATCTTGGGAAGAGATTATTCTGGATTATTCATGTGACCCCTAAATGTAAGAACAAGTATCTTTAAAGAGGGCAGCAAGAAGATCAAAGAAGGCAGCAGGAGATATGAGGGTAAAAACAAGAAGGTGGAGTGAAGTGAGGAAGGAGTCACAAACTAAGGAATCCAGAAATTAAAAAGGCAAGGAAAACACCCCATCAGCCTCCAGAAACAGCCAGTCCCATCACACCTTGATTTTAGCCTAGTGAAACTGATCTTGGACTTCTGGTCTCCAGAACAATAAGAGAATAAATTTGTGTTGATGTAAGTCACTAGATTTGTGCTAATTTGTTACTGCAGCAATAGGAAACTAAAGCACATCCTTATACTTACCTTTTTCAATATATCATACACAAGGAATCATACAATACTTTTCAAGCTTTAGATTCTGGCTTCCTTTACTTGACAAAATTTATTTAAGATTCATCCACATTTATGTTATACATATTTTATTTATTTTTTGAAGTATTGAAGACTGAACCCATAGGTGCTTCATTGCAAGCCCTTTCTATTTTTTATTTCAAGACAGGGTCTCGCTAAGTGGCTGAGGCTGGCCTCAAATTTGCAATCCTCCTGCCTCAGCCTCCCAAGTAGCTGGAATTATAGGTGTAGGTCACAGCACCAAATAGTTATCCATATTTTACAATTAAAAATAAAAAAGATTTGCCCTAACTATTAAGGGAACCAACAGACCTTTCTTTCTTACTGCTAACCTGTATTCCATCATATGTAGTATTGCAAATTATCCATTCACCTATTGAAGGACGTCTTGTTTGTTTCTAGTTCTTTTTTGTTGTTGTTGTTGTTGCTGGAGATTGAACCCAGGGCCTTGTGCTTACAAGGCAAGCACTCTACCAACTGACCTTTATCCCCAGCCCTTGTTTCTAGTTTTTGATGAATAAGGCTGCTACAAACATTTGCATTCAGGTTTTTGCGCCACATACATTTTCAATTCACTTGGGTATTAAAGAAAACTCATATGCATTCATAGGTTTTAGAATATGGAGAGATCCCCGGGGCACAGAGATACATGCCTGTCATTCTAGGTACGCAGGAGACTGAGGCAGGAGCACCATAAGTTAGAGGTTGGCTTGGGCAACTTGTGAGAATCTGACTCAAAATAAAAAATAAAAAAGGCAGGGGATGTAGCTCTGTGGTAAAGCTCCACTGGGTTCATTCTCTAGTACCTGGAAAAACTTACCTGTTTTTTTTTTTTAACAGATGCTCAGTGATGCCTCTGCTAGTGAGTTTTGCCTGAACAAAGGGGAAAAAGTCACTCAAACAAAAAATTGGTGAAATTTTTCCCTAAGGAACCAAATCTACAGAGGAAAAATTCAGAATTGCACCCTTCAATGAGAAATTATGTACAATTCACATAATGTCTAAAGGCTTGCAAAATCAATTGTGAAGTTTATAAGGATTATTTGTTGGGATCTGGGATTTCTCTCTACTTACAAGTCAGCCTTTTATGGATTTATTTATTTCATGGATAGTAGCAGCACAGCAAACCAGCATGAGCATCATTGTATTTTCCTCATTTCCCTAACTCCAAGTTCCACAGGGCCATGGTGTACGTGCTATTGCATAGCACACATTTTCATCACAGACAAGGAATACTTGGCCTTGAGGAATTCACATCATTTTTAGCAAACTTGCTTTTTGTCCTAAATGGAGCTATAGTGTCATCCCTCAAGATAGCTCCTTGCAATGAAACCCTGAGAAATGGTCCAGGTAAAGAGCAGTCAGGGACTTGTGTTCTTGGTATATCCAACAAAAACAAGCAGGGACACTCCAGGTCATAGGGGATTGCATCCCCCAACAATATTATGCCCAGGGAGAAAATAGATATTTTTTTCCACTTGAAGTGAACAAGGTATACTGCCTAAAGTTTTACCACCATGAATATTTTCCATCACCACTGCCTTTCAGAGGCTAGAATGCAGCTACCATGAACTTTTATATTTTTTTTTGTTTTTGTTTACCTCTAAGCTACATCACCAGTCCTTTTTATTTTTATTTTGAGACAGTCTCACCAAGTTGCTTAGGGCTTCACTAAATTGCTGAGCCTGGCCTTGAATTTATGATCCTCCTGCTTTAGCCTCCAGAGGCACTGATATAACTGATATAAGCCACCATGCCTGGTTACCATGCACTTTCAGATAGTGCCAAAAAAACTGCATAAACCAGGCCTGTACCTTTTCCCTGTTGCCCAAAGAGAGCTCTGTAGGAAGCCATAATTGGGTTAAAGAAGAAAACCATTAGAAGCAAGTGTAATGAGAATCTGAACCACATTTTCACAGTTTACTTGTGCCTTCCAACCAGCTTACACCCAAACTATTATTTTATTTTAAAAAATATTTTTAGTTGTAGATGGAGACAATAACTTTATTTTATTTGTTTATTTTTTTATGTGGTGCTGAAGATTGAACCCAGTGCTTCACACATGCTAGGCAAGTGCTCTACCACTGAGCCACAACCTCAGCTCCTCATTATTATTTTCTTTTCTTTTCTTTTTTTTTTTTTTTTTTTTGCAGTGCTGGGGATTGAATCCAGGGCCTATGCTTGCAAGGCAAGCACTTTACCAACTGAGCTATATCCCCAGCCCCTCATTATTATTTTCTAAGGGAATACTGTCATGCATATCCAGTCTAGCTCCTGATGGTCATTTCAAGTAACATACCTCACTCTCCTGTCTTCCAGATCTCCGGCCCATGCTTCTCACTGAGAGGACACTCTCAAAAGCCAGGGGCAAGGAAACCTGTTGATACAGCCCCTCCCTGGGGTACATAGCAGGTAAAGAAGGGTAGAGTGAGTCTGGAAGGGCAAATGGAAGATATCCAGCACAACCCGTAAATGGCATGGACGTCATTGGTGTGGTTTTCTAAAACATTAAGCCATTCTTGGGAGGGTTCCAAACAAAACATACACTCCTTTCAATTTACATAGTAGTTCTGTTCCTGGAAAATTCCATGTATATTAAAACCATGCAAAAAATATTTTGAGTTATGCTTGCTTCAGCAGCAATATACTAAAATTGGAATTATACAACAAAGTGTGGTTCCTACACTAGAATGGCATGAAATTTGTGAAAACACTCCATATTTTACTTACTTACTTAATTTGTTTGTTTGCTTTTTATTGGTACCAGGGATTGAACCCAGGGATGCTTAACCACTGTGCCATATCCCCAGCCCATTTTATTTTTTATTTTGAGACAGGGACTCACTAGGCTGCTAAGGCTGGCTTTGAACTTGTGATCCTCTTGCCTCAACCTCCCAAATGCTGGGATTACAGGTGTGTGCCACCCCACCCAGCAGCACTCCATATTTTTAAAAATAAATTTTAAATAAAGAAAACAAGAACTTTGGGTTTACATGTAAAATGAGGTTAGTTTTTAAATTCAGATAATCCCAAATAGATTTTCCATATACATGAATGTCTAGGGATATTTGAAAATTATGTAAAATATAGGAATAGTTTTCCTTGCAGGAATGTCGTGTGTATTGAAGGACACATGACATTCTTGGCTTCTGCCTTATAAATGCCAGGAGATCCCTGCTAGGAGATCTGTAATGACAAAAATAGCTTCCGTATTTTCAAAGCACACCCCTGGCTGGTGCTGCCCCCCAGTGACAACCACTCTCCTAAGGTAAAACATTGAAATTTGCATAATTTGAATATGATACTTCATATAGTGTCTGGTACAACACTGAATAGAAATTAGTTCTCAACTTATGAGTCCCCGTTGAATCAAACTTACGGAAGTCTCTGACCAAAAACTTGTGGCCATTTTTGGCAACATATAAGGTGAAATGGAATTTTCTGATTTAGTGTAACAAAAAAGTAAGAAAATAGTGACTGAATGTGATACTTAAGCTGCATATTAACTCAGATAAAAGTTAATATCCACAATTCATGTCAGTAGATATTAAACTATAATATTCCCTTTTTTTTTTTTTTTTTTTTTTGAGACAGGATCTAGCTAAATTGCCCAGGCTGGGCTGGAACTTGTGATCCTCCTGCATCACTGGAGTTACAGGAGTATGTCACCATGCCCAGCTTAATATTCTCTATATTTAACTTACATATTTCAAGCAATTCAAGTACATTAAACAAAATTAGAAAATGCAGATAGAAAATAAAAAGTAAAATCACATTTTGTGGTAGACAGAATAATAGTCCCCTAAAGATGTCTACAACCTAATCCTTGGAACTTTGTACTTGACAAAAGGAACTTTGCAGATGTGACTAAATTAAGGATCTCAAAATGGGGAGATTATCTGGAATTATTCAGGTGGACCTAGTGTAATCACAAAGATCCTTTCAAAAGGGAAGCAGGAAAGTCATAAAGCAAAGATGATGTGATGATAGAAGCAGTGATTGGAGTGATGCAGTCATTAGCCAAAGAACACAGGAAACCTCTAGAAGCTGGAAGCGGCAAGGAATGGATTTTCCCCTGGAGCCTCCAAAGGGAACCAGACATGCAAATACCCTGATTTTAGTCCCATAAAACTCATTTCAGGCTTCTGACTTCCAGACTTGTAAGAAAATACAATTGTGTTCTTTCCATTACATGTGGGGTCATTTGTTACAGCAGCATTCACCCCCCAGAGAGTCACCATTACTAACATTTAAGTACCTGCACTTCTAGATCTCTGCCTATACTCTTGTGTGCCTGTGTGCTTTTTGCAAAAATGGATTGCACCATACATACTATCTTATGACCTACTATTTTTAGTCAAGAAACTCCATCTGCTCATTTGATTAAATACTTAAGACTATTAAACATTTTCCAGATAAAACCAAAATGCCCTTCACACTAGTTTGGTCCAAACTTGGATCTGTTTGAGTACCCAATAGCATCTGGTAATTTAGGTTCCTTTTGTTGTGATGTTGATTGACCATGGAAGAGATTGTCTACAACTGTTCTGAGAAACGTGCCACATTTCGAGTTTGTTGAGTTGCTACCTCTTGGATATAAATTGACTTTTCTATGCTCAATATTTTCTGTAACTTTTATTTATTTATTTATTTTTTGTAGTACTAGGGATTAAATTTGGAGGTTCTGTACCACTGCACTACATTCCCAGCACTCTTTATTTTTTATTTTGAAAACTATTTTTATTTTTTATTTTGGGTCTTGTTAAATTGCTGAGGCTGGCCTTGACCTTGCCAAGGCTGGCCTCAAACTTGTAATCCTCCTGCCTCAGCCTCTAGAGTCACTGGGATTACCCATATGCTCTATCATGCCCAACATCATGTATCATTTTTATTATACATTTTTTGCTAGAATTTCTGTAAGTGATGGGTATTCATGTCAAATCACATGAGAAGAGAGCTAATATACAGTTTAATCCATGAATGATTTTAAGATTAAGTGCTGGATTAAGAAGATGACTGCCTAAAGAGGATCACAAATTCAAAGCCAGCCTCAGCAATTTAGCAAGGCCCTAAGCAACTTGGCAAGACCCTGTCTCAAAATAAAATATTAAAAAATATTTCAAAAAGAAGGGCTGGGAATGTGGCTCAGTTGCCTTATCTCTCCATTTTACAGTTACCTTTGTATCCTGAAACTAAGTGACATTCATTATTACCTTTGCATTTAAAAAATATCCAGTCCTTGCTGGGCATGATGGCATATGCCTGTAATCCCGGTAATTTGGGAGGCTGAGGCAGGAGTATTGCAAGTTTGAGGGCAGTCTCAGCAATTTAGCAAGGACCTAAGCAATTTAGTAAGACCCTGTCTCAAAGTAAAAAAATAAGAATAAAAAAGAACTGAGGAAAAGTTTCAGTGTTAAAGCACTTCTGGGTTCAATCTCCAGGACCAAAATAATATAATAATAAATTTTTTAAAAATCCAGTTTTAATCAACCATTTTAATATATTCATTCTTTGATATGATAATGATGATTAGCATGAAAATCATTATCATGATAATGGAACCTTTTACATGACCAAAGGGACTTTGCAGATGTGATTAAATTAAGGATCTTGGGATGTGGAGATTATCCTGGATTATCCAGGTGGGTCCGCTGTAATCACAAGGATCCTATCATTATCATGATAATTTCACCAAAATTTGCAAAGTGATGTTTTTCTAAATCTATCATCCCTCTGCATTTATTAATTTGTATTTGTGAAGTACAGCTTTCCCTCATGTATTGGGGATATTAGGTTACTTAAAATACAGATTTTACTGGAAACATTGAATAAAATTGATTACATTTTTTACTACTACCACTATTCATAGTAAGTAGTTGATTTAATATGTTTGTCAAATAGTGACTCTCCCTATTTTGAGCATCATTATTAAATCTTGCATTTTCATAAATTCCATCTGTTTCACTTCACTGCTACTACTAGCATTTGTAATGTTCTAAGGTCATGACTATATCCAATGGAACATGACTCCATTGATCCTTGAAAACTTTACTGACTTTTAGCACAATAAGATATCTCTGGCTCTCCTTGTACTTTCCCTGACCCAACCTGAAATAAACCATTCCTTCAAAAAGCCCCTCTTCTAAAATGGTTTTTAGAGCCAACAACCTGGCCACTAGTGTTAATTATTATGAAGTGATGTTGCTTTTAGGGCACTTCAATAGACAGAGCTAGAAAAACACATACACGTTTGTGGCAGACAGATTCTAGGGTGCCCTCCCCATGATCTCTGCCTCCTGATGTGTCGTGTCCCTCTGTGAGCCCCTCCTCTTGAACGTGGAAAGAACTGTGACTTCTTTCTAATCAGGAGTATATGGCAAAGGTGACAGATGTACATGATTACATATGCTTGATTATATCATATACATAATGACTACGTTATGATTGTAATACCCCTCTTACAAGGAGACTCTCCCTTGCTGGATTTGCAGAAGCCAGCTGCCTATATGGAGAGGGTCACATGACAAGGAACTGAGAGCAGCCTCTGGCTGACAGCCTGCAAGAAACGGAGGCCCTCAGTGTGGCAGGCTGCAGGGAACTAATGGTTGCCAGCAGACACATGGTCTTGGAAGCAGATAAAACTGCAGGCCAGGCCAAGGCACTGGGGATGGAGCCCAGAGTCTCACCCATGCTAGGCAAGAGCTCTGCTACTGTTACACTCTCAGACCCTGGCCAAAACCTTGATTAAAGCTTTGTGAGAATCAAAAGCAGAGCATCTAGCTAATCCATGCTCAGACTCCTGACCCACAGAAACTGTGAGACAATAATGTGTCTTGCTTTAAACCCCTAAGTTTGTGGTAATACTGTTATGTAGCAATAGATAGCAAATGTAATTCTTAGTCATGGGCTTACATAAAAATTTCAATTCAATTTTAATATTATGGTCTTTTACTTAGTTTATTGGATTTTATCTAATTTTTAAAATAAATAATGGAACTACTGGGACTCTCCCCTGGAGGACCACATACCAAATTGTGAACAAAAACAATAAAACCCTGAAAATCAGTGATCTCCTCCCCTTGTATTTTCCCATTATTTCCTCTCTTTGAAAGAGAATATTTATTCATTCATATTTATCTTATAGCCTTGTTCATTTAAATTATCTATGAAAGCACTTCATAATTTTAGCCTTAGGATTTCTTTAAATTGTTATTGAAAATTGTAATAGTCCCTGTTAATATAATATTATATGGTTTAAAAATATTTTTTTCATGTATAAATTTCTCTAACAAATTTTGAAATAGCATTCAATTCACAGAAATGTGATTTAGGCAAAATTATAGATTATTTGTTTTCCAATAATAGTACCTATTCCTCCAAATGAGGTTCCTCTATGCTTTTGAAATGTTGTTTGTTTATTTATCTTTTTTGTGTTACTAAGGACTGAACCCCAGGGACCCTTTACCACTGAGCTATATCCTCAGCCCTTTTTACTTTGAGACAGGGTCTCACTAAGTTGCTAAGACTGGTCTCAAACTTCTGATCCTTCTGCCTCAGCTTCCTGAGACACTGGGATTACAGGCATGTGCCACTGTGCCCAGCTTGGTCAGTCACTTATGATGAACAAAAGCGTCTCTAATCTGAACCAATCATTTTTTTCTTTTTAGAATCTTTTTTTTGTGTGGTGCTGGGAATTGAACCCAGGGCCTCATGCTTGTGAGGCAAGCACTCTTCCAACTGAGCTATATCCCCAGCCCAATCATTTCTCTTTTTTCTTTCCTTATCTTTTTTTCCATCCAAAAATATTTATTTAAACATCTATTAAAAGTCATACATGATAACATTACTCTAGTAAATAAACCAATCATTTATTTTTAAAAATATATCAGGATTTAAAAAAATATACAAATTTATATTTTTAGCCATTTTGCTAAAAAATGAGATGTTTTAAAATAATCACTTGAAATAATGTTATTAATACTGATAAAAGAAAATTTACTCAAAGCTGAGCATGGTGGCTCACACCTGTAATCCCAGCTACTGGGAAGGCTGAGGGAGGAGGATCTCGAGTTTGAGGCCAGCCTCAGAAATTTAGCAAAACCCATCTTAAAGAAAGAAAAATTACTCAGACTCATTTTGAATACTCTTTTATTACTTTTAGGTACATCATTAACATAAAATGTTAGAGAAAAATATTTCAGTCTGACAAAATAGCATTTCCCAAAAGTTATATTTCCAGTAACAATTTCTCTGGTGAATACTTGACAGCAAATATAGTAAAATATCTCATACCCACCCTGCACATGGTAATAAATATTCCTGTAATGTATTTTATAGAATGAGGCTGGACTGGTTTTATAGAAGCTTGAGAAAATGGGTAAGTCTCCTGAACAAATATGAACTATGTAAGAGATTATTTTAAGTCAAATACTGTTCCAGCAGTTTCACATGTTCTTTAAAACTGTTATATATCATGAAACTACTTACTCTAGATTAATAATGCACTGAAACCAGGTGTGGTAGCACACCTGTAACTCCAGTGACTTGGGAGGCTGAGGCAGGAGGATCACAAGTTCAAAGCCAGCCTCAGCAATTTAGCAAGAACAAAACAGGGCTGGGGATGCTGCTCAGTGATTAAGCACCCCTGGGTTCAATTCTTGGTACCAAAAAACAAACAGATATAAATGACAAAGGAAGTCTCAACAAATTTCAAAGAATCAAGATTAAACAGACTGTTGGTGGGAATATAAAACGGTGCAGCTGCTTTGAAACAGTGTGGCAGTTCCTCAAATGGCTAAGTATAGAATTATCATATAACCCAGCCATTCCACTCTTTGATGTACTCTGAACAGAAATGAAACATGGAAGTTCTGCTAGCGCTGGGTTAATCTTGAGAAGTGGCAGCTTTTCTGCCATAAAGTAGTCTCAGTGGGCAATGTTAATGCATAGCTGCACTATCAGAGGAAGTGACAATTTGAGAGGGAAGGATAAGCATCTCTCCTAACCTGAGGCCATCATAGTGGTTGGGGCAAGCACACTCCTGACTGAGGCTAAATAGACAAAAGAGACTTTAAGACAAGAAATATTACTAGAGACAAAGAGGGACATTCATGATGACACAAGAATCAGCACATTAAGAAGACATAACAATGATAAATAACATATACACTTAACAAGAACCTCAAAACATATGAAGAGCTGGGCGCGATGGCACACGCCTGTAATCCCAGCACTTAGGAGGCTAAGGCAGGAGGATCTCGAGTTCAAAGCCAGCCTCAGCAACTTAGCGAGGCCCTAAGCAACTCAGTGAGACCCTGTCTCTAAATAAAATACAAAATAGGATTAGGGATGTGGCTCAGTGGTGGACTGCCCCTGGGTTAAATCCCCAGTACCTAAATAAATAAATAAATAAATACCCAAAGATAGCAAGCAGAGGAAGGAAATGATAAAGATCAGAAATCAATGTGAAGACAGAAGAACAACAGATAAAAAAAATCAAAAGCTGGTTCTTTGAATAAGATCAACAAGATTGACAACCCTCTGGCAAGACAGAGTGCTATGACGGTGTGGTGGTGCACAACTGTAATCCCAGTGACTGGGGAGGCTGAGACAGGATGATAGCAAGTTCAAGTCCAGTCTCAGCAAATTAATGAAGTTCTATGCAATTTAGCCAGACCCTCTCTAAAAAATAAAAAATAAAAAGGGCTGGGGATCTGGTTCAGTGGTAAAGCATTGCTGGGTTCAATCCCTTGTATAAAAAAAAGGAATGGGATATCACCACAGTCCCTGTGAACATCAAAGGACAATAAAGAATACCACAAACCATTCTACATGAAAACTTACCAACTAAGATGAAATGCGGGCTGGGGTTGTAGCTCAGTGGTAGAGTGCTTGCCTAGCATGTGTGAGCCACTGGGTTCGATTCTCAGCATTACATGTATATAAGTAAAATAAAGGTCCCTTGACAACTAAAAAAAATTTTTTTTAAATAAAAAAGGTGAAATTCTTCTAAAAATATAAACTACTACAATGCATGCAATATAAAATACAAAACTTAAATAATTCTATATTTCTTAAAGAAATTGAGTTCTTAATCTTAAAAATCCCATGTAAAACGGTGTAGTCACTTTGGAAAATAGTTTGGCAGTTTCTCAAGAAGTTAAAACGTATAATTACTATGACCCAGGAATTCTCCTTCCAGGTACATTCACAAAAGAATTGAAAACAGGTGTTTAGATAGAAATTTGTATGTGAATGTTCATTGCACCACTATTCACAATAGCCAAAACATGGAAACAACCCAAATGTCCATCAACAGATGAATAAATAAACAAAATATGGCATATTATTCTGTTATAAAAAGGAATGAAGTACTGACACATGCTGCAACATGGATGAACTTTGAAAACATTATGCTACGTGAAAGAAACCAGATACAAAAGACCACATATTATATGATTCCATTTATATGAATTATCCAGAGTTGGCAAATCCACATAAACAAAGTATATTAGTGGTTGCCAAGAGCTGGGGAGAATGGGAATGGGGAATAACTGCTTAATGGATTTCAACTGCTTAGGGTTTCACTTTTGGGGTGATGAAAATGTTCTGGAATTAGATAGTGGTAATGATTGCATAACATCATGAAATAATGTCATTTATACACTTCAAAATGGCTAAATGGGAAAATTGATGCTATGTGTTTTTACTACAATAGAAAATCAACTTTAAAAAAAGAATCATAAGCAGTGCAATTCACAATAGCTAAACTATGGAACCAGCCTAGATTCCCTTCAACAGGTGAATGGATAAATAAAATGTGGTACATATACACAACAAAATATTACTCAGCCTTAAAGAAGAATGAAATTATGGCATTTGCAGGTAAATGAATGGAACTAGAGAATATCATGCTAAGTGAAATAAGTCAATCCCAAAGAACCAAAGGACAAATGTTTTCTCTGAAAAGTAGATGCTAATCCATAGTGGGGGGCGGGTAGGGAAGAATGAAGGAATTTTGGATTATGCAGAGGGGAGCGAGGGGAGGGATGGGATGGGAAGGACGGTAGAATGAGACAGATGTTATTACCCTATATACATGTATGATTACATTATTGGTGTGACTCAGCATCATGTACAGCCAGAGGAATGAGAGGCTATGCTCCATTTGTGTACAATGTGTGAAAATGCATTCTACTGTAATATATAACCAATTAGAACAAACAATTTTTTTAAAAAAAGAATCATACACCATGATCAAGTGAGGTTTGTTCCATGGATGCAAATCTGGCTCAATCTTCAAAATCAATCAGTGTAATCCATCACATCAACAAATTAAAAAAGAAAAATCACATAATCATATCAATTGATGCAGAAAAAGATTCAACAAAATTCAACAATCAATGCTGATAAACATTCACAGAAAACGAGGAATAGAAGGTAATTTCTTCAACTTGAAAAAGAAAACCTACAAAAAAATCTTATAGCTAACATTATTCTTACCAGTGAAAGATTCAATGTTTTCTCCCTAAGAAGAGGAACAAGGCAAGGATGACTCTTATCATTTTATTCAACATAATACTGGATGTTTAGGCTGGGGTTGCGGGTCAGTGGTAGAGCACTTGCCTAGCACGTGTGAGGCACTGCCTTCAATCCTCAGCACCACATAAAAATAATTAAAATAAAGGTATCACTTCCATCTACAAGTAAAAAAATATTTTGAAAAATACTGGATGTTCTAGCCAGTGCAGCAAAGAAATAAAAGATATATATATGGCTGGGGATATAGCTCAGTGGTCGAGTGCCCCTGGGTTTAATCCCCAGTACCAAAAAAATAAATAAATAAATAAAATAAATACATAAAGTCATAGCAAATAATCCAATTACAATGGAATCTTCAAGAGAAACATGATAAACATACTACATCAATTGTGTTTTCATGTATTAGTAATGAACACATGGATACCAGACTTTGAAATACAATGTGGTAGATTACATTGATTGATTTTGCATATCGAACCAGATTTTCATCCATGGAACAAACCTCACTTCATCAGTGTGTGATTCTTTTTAAAGGGTTGTTTTTGATTGTACTAAAATACACATAGCATTTATAATTGCTCAGAAAAAATGAAGTAAGTAGGTGTAAATCTGGCAGAACATACATAGGGGCTTATATGTTGAACATTATAAAACTTTGATTAAAAAATTAAAAAGATTCAAATAAATAGTCAAGTCTGTGACCATTGATTGAAAGACATAACACAGAAAAGGTGTCAGTTCTCTCCAAATTGATATATAGGCTCAGTACAATTCCTATCAAAATCCTTGATGTACATATGTTTAGATATACATATGTAGATATATATATCCCAGATATATATGTATATATTATGTATGTATATGTAGATATACATACAAAATATATATACACATATGTATATATATGTATAGTTATACACACACACACACATATTTTGGTGGAGGGTACCAGGGTTGAACCCAGGAGTGCTAAATTTGCTGAGACTGGCTTAGAACTTATGATCCTCCTGTCTCAGCCTCCTGAGCCACCTCCTGGTGGCATGTGCTATCACAACCAGGCTGTAATTTTTTTTATTAAAACAGACAAGCTTATTCTAAAGTGTACATGAAGGAAAAATGATTAATTTAGCTAATGTAGATTATCTAAAATAATTTTGAAGAACAAGAATGAAGTGTAAGGCGTCAGTCACCTGATCTCATGATTTATTATATAGCTATAGTAATCCAGATTGTGTGATACTGGTAGAAGATAGACATAAAACAATGAAAGAGATAGAGAACTTAGAAACAGATCCATATACATATGCTCAACTGCCTGGCATGGTGGCACATGCCTATAATTCCAGTGACTTGGGAGGCTGAGGCAGGAGGCTCTCAAGTTCAAGGCCAGCCTCGGCAAGACCTTATCTTGAACTAAAGATGACAATAATAAAAAGGGCAGGAGGGGAAAATTTTAAAATTTTGAAAAGGCTGGGGATATGGCTCAATGACAGAGTGCTTCTGGGTTCAATCCCCAGTACCACAAGAATATGTTCAGCTGATTTTTTAACAAAGGTGCAAAAGTAATTCAATGAAGGAAGGATAGCCTTTTCAATAAATAGTGCTGTAGCAATTATATATTTATAAGCAAAATAATGAAACTCAACCTAACCTCACACCTCATATAAAAATTAACTCAAGGAGCTGGGAATGTAGCTCAGTTGGTAGAGTGTCTGCCTCACAAGCACAAAGCCCTGGGTTCAATCCCCAGCAAAAAAAAAAAAAAAAAAAAAATAACTCAAAATGGATCTTGGTCTCACATGTAAGACATAAAATTATAAAACTTTTAGGAGAAAAAAGGAGAAATTTCTTAGAATCTAGGGTCAGGCAAAGTGCTCTTAAACTTAATACCCAAAAATGTATAAATTGAATTTCATAAAAATGTAAAATTTTTTGTGAAAGAAACTATTTAGACTATGAAAAAAGTTAAGCCAAAGACTGGGAGAAAATATTTACAAACCACATATTTGACAAAGGATTACTGCCTCAAAACTCAAGAGTAAAAAAACAAATCATTCAATTACAAAAGGAGGAAAAGATGTGAAATAGTCATTTTACCAAAGAGGATATACAGAAGACAAATAAACCCATAAAAAGATATTCAATACCATTAGCTACTAGAGACACAAATTAAAACCATGAAAAGGTATCACTACATGCCTATCGGAATGGCTACAATAAAAAATAGTGACAACATCAAGTCCTGGCAAGGATGTGGAAAAACTGGACACATTGCTGGTGGGAACATAAATGGTATAACCACTCTGAAAAAGTTTGACAGTTTTTTCTTTTCTTCTCCCTTCTCTTCTCTTTTCTTCTCTTCTTT
>JAJEJO010048933.1:318211-374901 GCA_020662805.1 Glaucomys volans | reverse complement strand
AAAAAAAAAAAAAAAAAAAAGCCAATCCTAAATGAGATTCCAGAATTGAACCCAGGGGTGTTCAACCCCTGAGCCACATCCCCAGCCCTGTGTGTGTGTGTGTCTAAACTTTTTTTTTTTTTTTTTTTTAATTTAGAGGCAGGGTCTTGCTGAGGTGCTTACAGCCTCACTAAGTTGCTGAGGTTGGATTTGAACTTGAAATCCTCCTGCCTCAGTCACTGGGATTTTAGGTGTGCCCAGCTTTATATAACACTCTCAAGATGACAAAATTATTGAAATAGACACCAGATTAGTGATTACCAAGGGTTAAGGAGGGAGATGGTGGGGGGTAGGAGGAAAGCAGATGTAGCTGCATGACAGTAACATGAGGCATCCTTGTTAATGAAAAAAATCATGTATGACTGTCAATGTTAGTATCCTGGTTATGATATGGTACTGCACTTTTGTAAGATGTTACCATTAGGGGATACTGTGTAAAATGTACATGGGATCTCTCTGATTTCTTAGGACTGCATGTGAATCCACAGTTACCTCATAATAAAAGTTTAATTTGAAAAATAGGATTGGGATACAGAGAAAGTAGTGCTTAGAGGGAAATGCACAATTTTAAATGTCTGTATCAGAAAAGGAGGGACCTGGCCAATAGCATATGCTTCTGTCTTATGAAACAAGAAAAATACCTGCTGTAAATTTTTTTGAGTTCTTTAGATTCTGGAGATTAGTGCTCTGTCTGAAGTGCATGTGGCAAACATTTTCTCCCACTCTGTAGGCTCTCTCTTCACATTGTTGATTGTGTCCTTTGCTGAGAAAAAGCTTTTTAGTTTGACTCTATCCCATTTATTGATCCCTTTTATTTCTTATGCTTTGGGAGTCATGTTAAGGAAGTCTGGTCCTAGGCCAACGTGATGAAGATTTGGACCTACTTTTTCTTCTATTAGGTGTAGGGTCTCTGGTCTAATTCCTAGGTTCTTGATCCATTTTGAGTTTTGTGCAGGGTGAGAGGGATTTAATTTCATTTTGCTGCATATGGATTTCCCAGTTTTCCCAGAACCATTTGCTGAAGAGGCTATCTTTTCTCCATTGAAGGTTTTTGGTACCTTTGTCTAGTATGAGATCTAACTGTATTTTTGTGGGTTTGTCTCTGTGTCCTCTATTCTGTACCACTGGTCTACCTGCCTATTTTGGTGCTAGTATCATGCCATTTTTGTACTCAAAAAACTTTACACCAAGAATACAAATAACCCAATCAATAAATGGGCTAAGGAAATGAACAGACTCTACACAGAAGAGGATCTACAAGCAATCAACAGGTATATAAAAAAAAGTTCAACATCTCTAGTAATAAGAGAAATGCAAATCAAAACTACCCTAAGATATCATCTCACCCCAATTAGAATGTGTTATCAAGAATACAAGCAACAATAGGTGTTGGCGAGGATGTGGGGTAAAAGGTACACTCATACATTGCTGTGGGGTTGCAAATTGGTGCAGCCACTCTGGAAAGCAGTATGGAAATTCCTTAGAAAACTCGGAATGGAACCACCATTTGACCCAGCTATCCCACTCCTTGGCCTATACCCAAAGGACTTAAAATCAGATTGCTACAGTGATGCAGCCACATCAATGTTCATAGCTGCTCAATTCACAATAGCTAGATTGTGGAACCAACCTAGATGCCCTTCAATAGATGATTGGATAAAGAAACTGTGGTATATATACACAATGGAATATTATTCAGCCATAAAGAATAAAATTATGGCATTTGCGGGTAAATGAATGGAGTTGGAGAATATCAAGCTAAGTGAAATAAGCCAATCCCAAAAAACCAAAGGCCAAATGATTTCTCTGATAAGTGGATGATGATATACAATGGGGGAGGGGGGCAGTGGGTAAGGCAAGAATGAATGAAGGATGGATTGTGTAGAGGAAAACGAGGGGTGGGGGTGGGCGGAAGGAAAGATAATAGAACGAGACAACATCATTACCCTAGTACATGTATGATTACACAAACGGTGTGACTCTACTTCGTGTACAACCAGAGAAATGAAAGTTGTACCCAATTTGTGCACAATGAATCAAAATTAAAAAAAAAAAAAAAAGACAAAGGGCAAACACCCAAAGCAAATGTAAGAAAGAGTAAAGATGAGAACTGAAATTAACAAAAAAGAAAAACAGACAAAAATCAAAGGAACTGAAAGTGGGTTCTTTGAAAAGACCTATAAAATTGACAAAACTTTAGCTAGGATTGACCACATTAAAAAAAAAAAAAAAAAAAAAAAAGAGAAGACACAAAATTACCCAAATCAGGCTGGGCACAGTGGTGCACACCTGTGTTATTGGTAGAAATTGGAATCTGATCCATGTTCCACAGAGTAGAAGAATGAATACCAGGAACACAGAGATAAACAAGTGAGCAGAAATTTATTTATTACTGATTTATAATATGGATTGAGCCCAGGGACACGTAACCACTGAGCCACATCCCCAGCCCTATTTTGTATTTTATTTAGAGACAGGGTCTCACTGCGTTTCTTAGGGCCTCGCAAAGTTGCTGAGGCTGGCTTTGAACTCGCAATCCTCCTGCCTCAGCCTCCCAAGTGCTGGGATTACAGGCGTGTGCCACCGCGCCGGCAGAAATTTGTTAAAGAGAAAGTGAAGGTTCAAAAGTTTAAGAAAGCTCCCAATGGAGAGTATGGGAGGAATGAGAGTACTCCTGGGGTCTCTCACATTCCCCCTCCTAAAGGCACAGGAGGGGAAGTTGACTGACCACATGGTAACCTGTCCTTGAGATTTTAATTGTTGCAAGCATGTGCTCTGGCTAAATTGCATAATTGTCTTTTTGTGAGGAATCTTTTGTCCCTTTGGGGAAACAGATGTTGTTTGACATGCTGGAGTATGTCAAAGAACAGAGCATAGATCAAATGGTGATTCTGACATCCGTCCTCCTTATCGACCCTCGTCATTCTTTCCTGCTGATTATTTCCCCTACCTCACCTACAATCCCAGCTACTCATGAGGCTGAGGCAGGAGGGTCACAAGTTCAAGGCCAGCCTCAGCAAATTAATGAGACCCTGTCTCAAAATAAAATAAAAAGGACTGGGGATGCAGGCAATAGAGCCCTGCTGGGTTCAATCCCTAGCACCAAGAAGGAAAAAAGAAACCCCCAAATCAGGAATGAAAGAGGACATGACCACCTGCTCTACAGAAATTAAAGGATTAAAAGGGAGTATATGAACAATTTTATGCCCACACATTAGAAAACTTAGGTGAAAGGGATAAATTCCTAAAAAGATACAGACTATAAAAACTTTTAGGAAAGGGAATAAAGCTCAGTGATAAAAGCACCTGCCTACCATGCATGAAGCCCTGAGCTCCATTCCCAGCACCACACACACACAAATATGTATTCTAGAAAAACATCCATTTAATTGGAAGCATCACTGTATCGTTTATCTAGAAAAAATTCTATAAGTTTTGAGTCTAGTTATTCCACAATTAGAAGTTTTTCCTTTGCAAAAAAACAAGTGTGCACACATACACACACAATCTTTGAAGGTTTACATAGGAGTAAAATAGGAGTTTTCCAGGTCAGCCTGGAAGTCATATGGATTATGTCAGTTAGACTGTCTTCATGGCCCTTATTTCAGTTAGACGAACTGTACAACTTATTATTAAAGAGTTGTACAGAGCATTCTTACAAAAAGGACAACTGGCTACTGTGTTGAGAACAGACTGCAAAAGGGCAAGCACAGAAATGGAGGAGTCTGGTTATTTCAGGTGAGTCACTGGTGGTTTTGACTAGTGTGGTAAACAATGGAAGTGACGAGAACTGGTCAGATTTTTAAAATTTTGAAAATATACTGATGGTAGAGCCAAGAAGATTTACGTATGCAACATACCTTCATCAGGAACATCGCCTTACAGGTAGATTCTTGATCAGGTATATCTTTTGCTAAGAATCATTGAATTGACTTTAAATTCTAAGACAATAAGGTCCATTGTTTTCCTATCTGTATATACTTATTAGGCTAAGCACAGTGCATTGCAAAGTTGTTAAAATTCATATGGATGGTTGAAATTAATTATAAGAGATTTCTGGTTTCAGTCTGACACGAGATTAATTACAATGCTAGTCAATATTTTGGGTCTTATTCCAGAATTTCAAACTCAAGGGGACCTGGGCACAGTGGTGCATTCCTGTAAATCCCAGCTACTCAGGAAACTGAGGCAGGAGGATCACAAGTTCAAGGCCAGCCTCAGCAACTCAGTGAGACCCTGTCTCAAAATAAAAACAGGTAGTGATGTAGCTCAGAGGTAAAGCACTTGCCCAGCATACATGAAGCCCTGGGTTTAATCCCCAGAACTGCAAAACCAAAAAATCCCCAAGATTTCCCTCCAAAAAATACCACGTGGGGACATTAGATATAAAATTGCTAAATTTAGAACCTTATTTTATTTAAATGGTTTTCTTGTGATACAGTACAACCCTTCAAAGTCAATCAAGTATGTAACATTAATAAAATGTTTCCTCAAAACTCATTAACAAATAACAACCTACTACCCCACAGCTTCAAAAATTCTTCAAGGCAGCTTTAATGTCCAAAAGAGCACAATATGACGACTGTGGCAGGAAATCTCACCTCAATGTAAATTTAGAAAAGCAAACTAAAAAGCATATTATCAGACTACCAAAACCCATTGAAATACTCTTTTTTTTTTTTTTTTTTTTGGTGCTGGGGATTAAACCCCGGGTCTTGCGCATGCTTTACAAGTACTCTACCACTGAGCCACATCCCCAGTCCCAGGTACTTTTATTTAATAGGCCTTCTTCTCAACACTGGGGAGTTTTTAAAAATACCATCTGTGCTCTAACAGATCTCTTATGGAGCAAAATCATAAATAAATAAAAATTTAAAAACACAGTACCAGGAAAAGTACAGAGACATGGAAAATGTGTTAAAAATTAAAAAGACTCATCCTTTGCTTTCTAACGTCTTTTACCTTTTAATTTCTTGCAAAGTCCAAAGATTACTAAGATTAGAATCTATTTCATAATCACACCAATAAAGTAGTTAAGAAACAAACAGGGCTGGGCGTGGTGGCACACGCCTGTAATCCCAGCACTTGGGAGGCTGAGACAGGAGGATTGTGAGTTCAAAGCCAGCCTCAGCAACTTAGCGAGGTCCTAAGCAACTAAGTGAGACCCTGTCTCTAAATAAAATACAAAATAGGGCTGGGGATGTGGCTCAGTGGTCGAGTGCCCCTGGGTTCAATCCCCAGTACCAAAAAAAAAAAAAAAAAAAAAAAAAAAAAAAAAAAAGAAAGAAAGAAAAAAAAAAAAAAGAAACAAACAGGACTTGGGGTACAGCTCAGTGATAGAGCACTTGCCTCATGGACCCTAGGTTCAATCCCCAGCAGTCCAACCAATCAATCAACCAACAAAACCCCCTCCAAAATAAGGACTGGAAAGATCTTTGTTGGTTATCTAGAATCACTTGGTTTAGCATTATTTCCAATGAGTTACTGTTAAGTTTTAGGCATAAACTAATGCAGAAATAATCTCAGGGCGCCATGGTGAGAGGGTAAGAACTTTTGATTCTGGTTTCCTATGTTTCAGTCCAGGAAAATAAGAGGAAAGGTTTGTCCATGGGAATGAGCACTTATGCTCAAAAGGCCAGTTTTATCTGAACCTATTAATTTCATTTTCTCTCAAAATTTTAAGATAAAACAACATAAAATAAGGGGCCAAAGGGGAGTTGTGTCTTCTAGTTTTTACTGGTACAACAGTCCCTCAGCCTGGTGCTACTGAAAAGAATCATGAAAAAGTAAAATTTTATTTTAGACAGATTCCGTGGCATGCATGCTACAGCGAAGGCTGGTTGTAGCAAACAGTTTCATTTCAAACCTGCATTGAAGTATATATTATACATTATTTGGGAATGTTTAACTTCTGTTAAAATGTAGATTCAATCCAACATTATACCAATTTTTACATTTATTGTAGATGTTATGTTAGGGCTAGAGGTTAAATTTTCATCACCAAAAAAGGAGAACAACCTTATAGCTACCTACTAAGGTAATGGGCTGTGAAATTAATTCCCTAGTATTGCTCTGAAAATATACCCCTAGGTTGTTAAGAGAAATTCCAGCTCCATCCAAATGTATTATTTAACTGGGATTCTTCAGTCATCATCTACTGTTGGCTTGATTGTCACTCCTCTTCTTATCTGACCCCAACCAATTAAACTGAAAAATGAAAATAGAAAAAATTATGAATATTATACATCAATTTCATTATCATCACCAAATAATTATATGATAGACTGGTTTTATGTGCCTATCTTCTAAATTCAAATTTGTTCCCACAGCCTACTCCTCCATGAAGAAAGATCACACTATTTTCTTAGATTCTTAGAACCAGATAAGATCTGGCTAGCATGACAAGAAAAGCAAACAAAAATTGCTACCATGAATATACTTGTCTTCACTCTATCAAAATATACCTAACCTTTCAGATCCAACTAAGAGCTCTTTAGTCCACTGAAGAAATCATGCCAATACATAAACCACATCAGTTGGATTGTTTTTTAAAACCTCATTCTATAATTTTCTCTGAAAAAATGCTTTTCTACCACTCATAGCACCTCAACAGATCATAAAGCATTTAGTGTGAGCCTAGATGGTAAAGGAAATTTAAGAGAACCAGAGGAACTCACAGTCTAAGCAGACTTTTTTTTTTTTTTGGGGGGGGGGGGGGGGGGGCGTTTACTGGGAATCGAACCCAGAGATGCTTTAACACTGAACTATATCCCCAGACCTTTTTATTTTCATTTTGAGACAGGGTCTCATTCAGTTGATTAGGGCCTCACTAAGTTGCTTAGGTTGGCCTTACACTTGTGACCCTCCTGCCTCAACCTTCAGCGTCACTGGAAACTGATTACTCTTGATAACAAAGGGACGTCTGCTCCCTTTGGTTGCTAACTCAATTGTAGCTTCTTGAACAAAGTCCACCTAAACATGGATAAAACTCGCAATTCTTAAAAATATAAGGATCAGCGCGTGCCTGTAATCCCAGCAGCTTGGGAGGCTGAGGCAGGAGGATCATGGGTTCAAAGCCAGCCTCAGCAACTTAGCGAGGCCCTAAGGAACTCGGTGAGACCCTATCTCAAAATAAAATTCAAAATAGGGCTGGAGATGTGGCTCAGTGGTAGAGTGCCTCTAGGTTCAATCTCTAGTACAAAAAAAAAAAAAAAAAAGAGGATCAGCCAGGAGTGGCAATACATGCTTGTAATACCAGCAACTCAGTAGGCTGAAGCAGGCAGATCCAAGTTCAAGGCCAGCCTTGATGAATTTGAGACCATCTCAAAAAAGGACTGTTATGCAGCTCAATATTAAAGCTCCCCTGAGTTCAAGCCTCAGCACCAAAATAAATAAATAAATAAATAAATAAATACATACATACATAGGGATCATTCAGATGCTCTCACTTTTCTTATTGGGATTTAACATACTTGCCAATTTTATTTGGATAGAATCTTCTTGTAATATTAGTAGAAAGACCCCAAAAGATCCTTTATTTAAAAATATATCCAAATCTAGGAAATGAAACATTCAAACAAGTGATAATAACAGTTCCATGTTGGGGTACTAGGGATTGAACCCAGGGCTTTAGGCTTGCCAGGCAAGCACTCTATCACTGAGCTACATCCCCAGCCCTTTTTATTTTATGTAGGGTTTTTGTTTGTTTGTCTCGTTTTGGTATTATGGATTAAACCCAGAGGTGATTTACTACTGAGTTACATCCCTGGCCCTTTTTATTTTGAGACAAGGTCTCACTAAATTGTTTAGGGCCTTGCCAAATTGCTGAGGCTGGCCTTGAACTTGTGATCCTCCTGCCTTACTGAATGGCTGGGATTACATGTATGCACCATCATGCCAGGCAATAGAGTTTTTGAAAGTTCATTATTTAAACCTATTTTAAAATACAGTGGAGCCGGGCACGGTGGCGCACACCTGTAATCCCAGCACTTGGGAGGCTGAGGCAGGAGGATCGCGAGTTCAAAGCCAGCCTCAGCAACTTAGCGAGGCTCTAAGCAACTCAGTGAGACCCTGTCTCTAAATAAAATACAAAATAGGGCTGGGGATGTGGCTCAGTGGTGGAGTGCCCCTGGGTTCAATCCCCAGTACCAAAAAAAAAAAAAAAAAAAAACAAAAAAACCAGCAGAAATAAGTATGTCTACAATATCAAATAGTATAACGACACAAAAGAATAAAACCAAATAGGCACAAATTATGATAAAGCAGAATTACTTAAAACACAATAAAAACTTTAACTCTTCAATCTTCTGAACAGTAAATAATGAGAAATCATTAAGGGCACAGTATCAAGCCTTAAATAAAGGAGGAAGATAGGTTGGGGATATAGCTCAGTGGCACAGTGTATGCCTAGTATATGCAAGGATGTGGGTTCAATCCCCAGTAACTCCCTGCCTTCTTGCACACACACAGGAGGTAGGTGGTAAAGAAAGAACAGAGAGTCAAGGGTGATTAGAATAATTATGGGGACAGCTGGTTGTGGCTCAGTGGCAGAGGACTTGCCGAGCATGTGTGAGGCACTGGGTTCAATTCTCAGTACGGCATATAAATAAATAAAATAAGGTCCATTGATAACTAAAAAGTATTTTTAAAAAAATTATGGGAACAGAGCCAGACATGGTGGTGCACACCTATAATCCTAGCGACTTTGGAGGCTGAGGGCAAGAGGATTGTGAGCTCAAAGCCAGCCCCAGCAACTTAGCGAGACGCTGTCTCTAAATAAAATACAAAAAGGGCTGGGAGCCGGGCACGGTGGCACACGCCTGTAATCCCAGTGACTCAGGAGGCTGAGGCAGGAGGATTGCAAGTTCAAAGCCAGCCTCAGCAACTTAGCCAGGCCCTAAGCAACTCAGTGAGACCATGTCTCTAAATAAATACAAAAAAATAGGGCTGGGGATGTGGCTCAGTGACCCAGTGCCCCTGAGTTCAAATCCCCGGTTCCCCCAAATAAATAAATAAATAAATAAGGGCTGGGAATGTGGCTCAGTGGTTGAGTGCCCCGGAGTTCAATCCCTGGTACCAATAAATAAATAAATAAATAAATAAATAAATAAATAAGGGAAGAAAAATTTCTAGAGAAGTTCCAGATTAGAGATCAGAGACAGAAAACCTAAATGTAACCCAAGATTCCAGACTGGAGGACCATAAAGGATATTATTGGAACAAGTGATAAAACTGGAATATGGGCTATAGATTTCAGTATTTTATCAGTGTTAAACATCTTAAAGTGGTTATGAAAGACAGTATCTTTGTTTTTTGGAAATATACACTGAAGATTAAGAGATCAGGGAACATGACAAATACAACATACTCCCCCAATACTTCAGAAAAAGGTTTATGTTTGTATTTTTTGGGGGGGTAGGTAGGATGGGTACCAGGGATTGAACTCAGGGACACTCAACCACTGAGCCACACCCCCGGCCCTACTTTGTGTTTTATTTAGACAGGGTCTCACTGAATTGCTTAGCGCCTTGCTGTTGCTGAGGTTGGCTTTGAACTCACACTCCTCCTGAGCCACTGGGATTACAGTAGTGTGCCACTACACCCGGCTTTGTTGTTTTTGGTACCAGGGATCAAACCCAGCACCTTGCACATGCTAGGCAAGTATTCAACCACCAAGCTACCCACAGCTCTAAAAAAAAGTTTTATATATATAAATAAATAAATGTGTGTGTATATGTGCGTGTGTATCTGGGAAAGGAATTTTCTGTACAATTCTTGAGATTTCCCCGGTAAGTATGAAATTACTAACAAATAGTTTTTAAAAAGTCAAAGACAGCTGGGTATGGTGGTGCACACCTGTAATCCCAGCGGCTTGGGAGGCTGAGGCAGGAGGATCGCGAGTTCAAAGCCAGCCTCAGCAAGGGCAAGGTGCTAAGCAACTCAGTGAGATCTTGCCTCTAAATAAAATACAAAATAGGGCTGGAGATGTGGCTCAGTGGCAGAGTGCCCCTGAGTTAAATCCCTGGTTCCAAAAAAAAAAGTCAAAGACAGGCCAGGCATGGTGGTACATGCCTGTACTACCAGTGGGTTGGGAGGTTGCGGCAGGAGAACTGTGAGTTCAAAGCCAGCCTTAGCAACTTAGTGAGATCCTGTCTCTAAAAATATAGAAAACGGTTGGGGATGTGGCTCAGTGGTAAAGCAGCCCTGGGTCCAATCTCCAACACCAAAAAAAAAAAAAAAAAAAAAAAAAGAAAAGAAAAAGAAAAAGAAAAAGAAAAAGAAAAAAATCAAAGACAATGAAAATACTGAATCTGAATTCACTGGTGTTTGCATTAGGGAAGCCAAGTGCAGTATTTGGACTAAAATATGGGACTACAAATTGAGGCTAGAAATAGTTTTCAAAGTCATCAAAATAAATAATTGAGAGGTAAAGCTATACTATTGTGTTCAAAGAATATGCACCTGTGTTTACACAACCATGAACTTAAGAAAACTGACTCTTGCATTGGCAAAGGCTAATAAACTTACCGCCAGTGTTTCTCAACTCTTCGGCTAAGGGCGATCTTTTCTCCTACTTCTGTGCACACAGGATTAGTCAAAACAATTTTGCCTAAATCAGCCTTGACAGCACTAACTCTCCCTCCTGTTGACAGTGATCCTATGTTCACCATGAGCACTTCATTCTTAGATAGCTTTTGGACCTACGGAAACAAATAAGGGAAGAAAAAAAATCCCCAAATCAAGAACATGCTTTCCAAAAATGAGTGGGAATTCAACAAATATTTTTGGAATTGAGACAATTATAACCCCACCATTATGTATGACTAAAGTGTATGTACCAAGAAAAAAATAAGGGAAAGAAAGATAATTATAAAAGAAAAAAAATCTACAGAAATTGTATTACAATGAAATGTGAACTATAATATAAAGATAACAACTGGTTGATTTGGCACATGCTGACTTCACAAAAGATCTACCTTTAAAAAATAAGCTAGTAACCATAGCATAAAACCTCCTAAAATTCTGAAGAAGCAGTATATAGATTGAGATTATGTATCCTTTGCTGGGAATGCCTAGAAATAGAAGCATTCTGGATTTTTTTGGGTTCTAAAATATTTGCCTACACATAATAAGCTTAACTTGGGGATGGGACACAAGTCTAAATACAAAATTCACTTGTCTTTTATATAAACCTTATACACATAGCTTGAAGGAAATTTTATACAATATTTTTAGTGCACCTGTGTTCTATGACTCATCACATAAGGTTAGGTGTGGAATTTTCCACTTGTGGCATCATGTTGGTGCTCAAAAAATTTTGGATTTTGGACCTAAGATTTTTAATAAATTAAGAACGAACAACCTGTAGTAGAAATAAGATACAAAATTTCCTAAGTGGAGCAAGGGGCAGGGAAACAGCTATGAGTTAATAATATCATGTGCATGAATGAATATGTAACAAATCCCATCATCATGTACAACTATAATGCACAAAAAAAAGTTTCAAAAGAAAAAAGAGTTAATAAGGTGATTCTGGAGATGCACTTCCACTCATGTATTTAAGCCAGCAATTGAACTCTCTGAGCCTCTTTGAAATTGGCTAACACCTACTACATGTTTGTTTGAAAGATTAGGTCAATTCTTAGATACTATTCCTATTTTTGTTGTTTAAAACCTAATGCCAAAATTCAGATCATTATTTTAATACCTTTATATTTTCATTAAAAGTAAAATGAGCCGGGCATGGTGGCGCACGCCTGTAATCCCAGCACTTGGGAGGCTGAGGCAGGAGGATCGCGAGTTCAAAGCCAGCCTCAGCAACTTAGCGAGGCTCTAAGCAACTCAGTGAGACCCTGTCTCTAAATAAAATACAAAATAGGGCTGGGGATGTGGCTCAGTGGTGGAGTGCCCCTGGGTTCAATCCCCAGTACCAAAAAAAAAAGTAAAATGAGACAAAAACAGTCTGTACTAAAGAAATTCTGAAGAACATAACCTCAAGTTTTATAGGCATGTAGCTCAAAGTCAAAATGATTTCTTTCCTTCTTACTTTCTCATGAAAGTAACTTCATGCTATTTCATTTATGTTATATGAATTTTTCATGATGAGTCAGAAAGTTCAGTGTTTCAATTGAAAAGAATCAGTTTGATAACTTCTATAACTTATTTTTTATATCCTTGCCAACTTAGCTATCAGCAATTTTTCCACCTCTGCTAACATTCTTTTTTTTTCCATAATTTTATTGGTGCATTATAGTTGTATATAATGGTGGGATTTGCTGTTACATATTCATAAATGCAAATATAAAAGTATAATTTGGCCATAACATTCACCAATACCTTCCCTTTCCTGCCGCTTCTCCTTCCCCCAATCTCTTTCCTCTATTCCACTGTTCTCATTTCAATTTTCATGAGATCTCCCCTCAAACTTTCTTTTCCTTTTTCTACCAACATGCTTATTGAAACACTTTTTTTAAACACAAAGATATTAGGAATATCATGTCTATGTCATACATGACACAAATACTTTTCCCTACCTTTTTTCTTTGTTTTTAAATTGATTGCCATATAGTTGTTCTTGATTTTCAGGAAGTCAAAACAATTTACCTTAATTCTATATTAACTACACAAGAATAAACCTAAAAACTGGGTTTAATATCATGGCCACTTTTTTGGAAACAAAAATTACAAAGAGCACTTACCTTTGCTGCTTTCTTGTCTCCTTCAGTGCGTACACCTAGAAGTCGTCTAAGCAGGAAATAGGAAATTTCCAACTCCGTGAAAATCTCAGGTAAAGCTCCAACTGCACCAAGTACCTGCCCCACCATTCTGTCAGCACGGCACAAAGTGGGGTCGATTTTTGTTCCGACTCCTAATGTAAAATAATATGTACATAGCTACTTAGAAATAACAAAATACATGCTTCATCTGAAGAAACAGAATTGTAAACTCATACATCCTTTGGACAACTGAGAACAGAGAAATTCTTTGTTATATTCTAAAAAGGCAAATAGAGATAATAACCTAATACGAACTGAGTTTGAATATACTTGCTGACATTTGAAAAGATATAAAAATTGAGCTGGGCGTGGTGGCATACGCCTGTAATCCCAACAACTTGGGAGGCTGAGGCAGAAGGGTATTGAGTTTAAGGCCAGACTCAGCTACTTGGTGAGACCCTGTCTCAAAACAAATAATAAAAAGGGCTGGGGATGCTGGGACTATAGCTCAGTGGCAGAGCACCTGTCTAGCATGTGTGAGGTGCTGGGTTCGATCCTTAGCACCACCACATAAAAATAAGCAAATAAAATAAAGCCATTATGTTCATCTACAACTACAAGAAAAATTTTTAAAAAGGGCTAGGGATGGGGCTGGAGTTGTAGCTCAGTGGTAGAGCGCTTGCCTAGCATGTGTGAGGCACTGGGTTCGATTCTCAGCACCACATATAAATAAATGAATAAAGTAAAGGTCTATCAAAATCCTAAAAAAGGGGGGGGGGCTGGGGGATACAAAATTCATGAGTACTTTCCAGAGCATTTTCATGCCATTTCCTGGAAGGTTGATCAAAAAGACAGCTTAGTTGGGTGTGGTGGCGCATGCCTGTAGTCCCAGGGGGGCTAAGTTAGGAGGATCATAGGTTCGAAGCCAGCCTTAGCAATTTAGCAAGGCTGTTAGCTGAATGGTTGCTACGTGAAGGTTATCATGACAATATTCTACTTTCTATTGTTAAGTTTGAAGAGTTTCATAAATTACTTTTTTTTTTTTTTTTTTTTTAAAAACCAGGGATTGAATTCAAGGGCACTTTACCACTGAGGTACATCTGTAATCCTTTTTATTTTGAGACAAGTTCTCACTAAATTGCCAAGACTCCTTGCAATCCTCCTGCCTCCCTAATAGCTTGGATTATAGGCATATACCACACCAGGTACCATAAATTACATTATAAAAAAATGTTCCCAAGCCAGGCACAGTAATACACAACTATAATCCCAATAGCTTGGGAGGCTGAGGCAGGAGAATTGCAAGTTCAAAGTCAGCCTCAGCAATTCAGCAAGGTCCTAAGCAACTCAGTGAGACTGTGTCAAAGAAAAAAAGTTTCCAGAGTTTCCTTGTCCACAAAACAAAAGGTAAAATTTTATGCAATAACCTCTTAATCACAGGACAGAATAGAAAAATGAACTATATAGCCAAAAATCAGAGGATCAATTTGTTTGGTGAAGAATAAACTGCTTTTTCACCCAATATTTTCTTCTTTAATACAAAGATATGACATACCACTAATACTTGCTGAATCTTTACTTTTTTCTTTATTTTTCTGGCACTGGATGGAACCCAGGAGTGCTCTACCATTAAGCTACACCTCAGCCCTTTGCCAGCCTCATCAACCTAGCAACTTAGTGAGAAGTGAGACCCTGTCTCAAAATAAAAATAAAAAGGACAGGATATAGTTCAGTGGTCAAGCACCCAAGATCAATCCCCATTACCACACACACACGAAACAAAAAAACCAAACTAAACCAAAATAAAAAAAAAACCCACAACTTTGAGTAATTCCTACACAGTGAAAGTTATCTTCCTTTCCTTTTTTTTTTTTATTTTTTTTTTGGTTGAAGACATGGTCTCACTACATTGCCCAGGCTGGCCTTGAACCCCTTGGCTCAAACGATCATCCTGCTTCAGCCACCTAAGTACCTAGGACTACAGGTGCACACAATTACACCTACTTAGAAGTTTTCTTCTTTTATTCTCACCTCAGTGTAAACATTATTTGACATCATTCAACCAACATTTCTGAATAACTTTCCATTTACAAAACATACATAAAAAGTAATCACTCTTAAGCTGGGTATGGGCACATCTATAATTCCAGCTACTCAGGAGACTGAGGCAGGAGGATCGCAAATTCAAAGCCAGCCTCAGCAACTTAGCAAGACGCAGTCTCAAAATAAAAAATAGAGTTGGACATCTAGTCCAGTGGGAGAGCACTTGCCTAGCATATGCAAAGCCCTGGGCTCAACCCCACATGTGAGTGCACACACACACACACACACACACACAAACCCAACCACTCTCTAACCCACCCTCACCTCAAAAAAGTATAAGGTGGGTACTGCTGTGGCATGTGCCTAAAGTTCTAGCTACTTATGAGGCTAAGGCAGGAGGACTGCTTGAATCCAGGAGTTCAAGACCAGCCTGGGCAAGTACACCAAGACCCTGTGCTGAAATGCCCCCACCAAAAAACCCTAAAAAACAAAAACAAAAAACAAAAAAACCCCCACAGTCCAGGGATACAGATCAGTGATGAAATGGCCCTAGGTGCAATAAAAGCCAAACAAACAAAAACCACTACAATATGCCTTTATGAGTAATTCATTTCCCATGAAAAGTATCATGAATACATACAAATTAAAAGAAAAGGGATGAGAGGAAAATCCTTACCAATAAGACCTCCTGGAGCAGCATACTGGAGATCATTATGTTCCGCAAAAAGTGATACAATTTTGGAAAAGATTGGTTTACACATGAGTTTTCCTTCACTGTCTTTGGAAACAATACCAGGTCTGACTTCTATCTCTTGGCCCACCTGTAAATATATAACCAGTAATGAAAATTACTATGAATTAACACAATTATCATTTATCTATCAAAAGTTCTAACAAGACCATGAAACTAAAAAGGCAAACCTTCCTCCATTTCAAAGATCACCATTTTAATAAAAGGAAAAATAAATGTGGAAGAGATCTTCAAAATCAGAACCAATCATGTTACTACCTACAACACAAACCCATCACCACATAAAATGTGCTTCATACTCACAAGAAGCCTACAGATTAGACCCATTCCAGAGACATAAAAGGAAACAAATCTATATCAAATTACAAATACCATAAACCATTTTATTCAATTTGGATTATTTATCCTTCTTCTTAAGACAGGGCTAAACAAAAACATAACATCCCAAGCCTACCTTACCTTTAATACTCCTTTCAGAATACTACCACCAGCAACACCTCCCTTAAGGTCATCAACTTCACAACCAGGTTTGTTGACGTCAAATGACCTAATAACTAAAAGAAAACAAATTAACGTTATTTCTATTAATTTTAACTTTAGAAGAAATGCTCTTTTCCAAGTTAACTTTTCAAAAAAATCTAATTATCTAATTTTATTACTCTAAGCTTATTACAGCCTTGAGAAAATTAAAAATAACTTGAAAGTTCCTTGATAAGTGGCATCTTATGGTGTATTTGCATTATAAAATACCATTTAAGCTATTAAAAAATAATGTTGGTAATCCAAGCAACTTGGGAGGCTGAGTCAGGAGGATCGCGAGTTCAAAACCAGCCTCAGCAACTTAGCGAGGCCCTTAGCAACTCAGTGAGACCCTGTCTCTAAATAAAATACAAAATAGGGCTGGGGATGTGGCTCAGTGGCTGAGTGTCCCTGAGTTCAATCCCTGGTTCAAAAAAAAAAAAAAAAAAAAAAAATAATGTTGGGTGGTGCATGCCTGTAGTTCCAGCAGCTCGGGAGGCTGAGGTAGGAAGACTGCAAGTTCAAAGCAAGCCTCAACAACTTAGTGAGGCCCTGTCTCAAATAACGAAATGTGGGCTGGGGATGTGGCTCAGGGATTAAGTGCTCCTGGGTTCAATCCCTTGTACTAAATAAATAAATAAGAATGTTAGAGGCCGGTCATGGTGGCACATGTCTAATTCCAGCTACTTGGGAGGCTGAGGTAGGAGAATATGAGTTCAAGGCCAGCCTCAGCAACTGAGTGAGGCCCTGACTCAAAGCAAAAAAAATAAAAAGATCTAGGGATATCTCCCCTGTAATGTTTTGGCTGACTCTCTGAGATTCAGTGCCTAAATGCATACTTTTAACTTGTGTCTACTTTCATTGTGAATATTAGCTCTGAATTCCTGTCTTCGGTTTCAGGTGAAACTCAGCTGGCTAATTTTCAGGTGCATTGTTTATGTTTTAATAACTGAATGAAGAAGGGTACTTCTGCTGAAGTACCTAAATATTGGAAGCTATTTTGTGGAGTTGCCTCAGAAGCCAGGGAGGCTGAGGCAGGAGGATTGTGAGTTCAAAGCCAACCTCAGTGGCTGAGTGCCCAAGTTCAATCCCTGGTACTGCACCCTCCCAAAATGTTAGATACACTGTAATTTTTGTTTCTAGGAAATTTCTAAGTATAATTTTAATACAGTCTCATGCTATAATTTTATGACTAGCAATGTGAATTCTTGTATGTATAGCCCATCATTATGATTTGTTCTCACAAACACTGAAGCTAAGACCAGTCTTTTAATTTTCTCTTAGACTGAAATAAATTTTAAAAAATTAAAGATAGGGGTTGGGGATATAGCTCAGTTGGTAGAGTGCCTTGCAAACACAAGGCCCTGGGTTCAATCTCCAGTCCCACCAAAAAAAAAAAAAAAAAAAAAAATTAAAGATTAAAAAAAATGATCTAGGGATATAGCCCAGTGGTAGAGTGCTTGCTTGGCATGTGCAAGGCTGTGGATTCGGTCTCCAGTACCACAAAATAAAAAAAAGTTATAGAGTATTAGAGTTTTTATAATGATCTAGAATAACTCTCATATACTGTTAAGGAGAAAAAAAAACTAGTTACAAAGCCTCAGCCTCCTGAGTTGCTGGGATTCCAGGTGTACGCCACCATGCCCAGCAGATAAAAAAAAAAAAAGAAAAATTAAGAGTCTATAAAAAATACATACAGATTTTTTTTTTTTGGGGGGGGGGTGGTCATTATTTCCTAAACAATACAATAACTATTTATACTGCATTTATATTGTATTGGATACTACAAGTAATCTAGAGATGCTTTAAAATATCCAGGAGGGGGCTAGGGTTACAGCTCAGTGGTAGAATGCTTGTCTAGCATACATGAGGCCCTAGGTTCAATCCCAGCACCACAAAAAATAAAAAAGTATAGAGAAAGATGTGCGTAGGTTATACGCAAATTCTATGCCATTTTATATAAGGAATTTCTATATTATGTGGCTTCTGCAAAACTACCAAACAACTCTAGGACTACATGACCTAAACTTAGGTCACTCAAGAGCACTTTTCCCACCAAACAACACAGGAACCCAAAATGAAGGCCTAAAGGGGCTCAAATGTCTGTTTTGAAAAAAGCTCCTATATTTCTGTGTAGAAATCACAAGCTTAGATGATCAAATTACACCAAGACTGGTTTTTCATTAATGGCACAGTGACATCATTTGCATGGAAATCGTGACATCCTAAAACATTATAACTGCACATTGGTCACAAACCATACCATACAGAGTACTGGAAAGGTTAATAGTTTCTACAGTATTCAGAACTGTTCCTCATTTGGCAATACAATCTAATATTGCCAATACAATCTGAGAATTAATCAATTTCAAAAACTTATGTATTTATTATCTCTGTAGAAATAGGAAATATTAAGAAATCCCCATAAAGGTGAATCACTAATGTGGAAAAGATCAAAATAAGAGACAAAGATTGGTTGGGTATGGTGGATCATGTCTGTAATCTCAGCTACTTGGCAGGCTGAGGCAAAAGGATCACAAATTTATAGCCAGGCTTGGAAACTTAGTGAGACTGTCCCAAAATAAAGAAAAGAGCTAGTGGTGTAGCTCAGTAGTAGAGGGTTTGCCTAGCATGCTCCAGGCCCTGAGTAGAATCCCCAGTGAGAGAGAGACAGACAGACACACAGTTAAAGATGACTCCTATCACTTACCAATAAGTCGGGGTTCTGAAGTAAAGTCTCTTGGGGGTACTGGTATTTTCTTTACTATGTACTCACAGACAACTTCAATATTGTACTTCAGTTGAGCAGAAATTGGAATAATGGGAGCTCCTTCTGCTACTGTACCTATATGGTAAATTCAGAAAGATCAAAATTTTTCAGTTTTAATAAACTTGTTCTATGCATCTATTACATAAAACAATTAAGATTACTAAAATAAAGACCTACACAATCCCATACAAATGCCAGCAGTAAGTAGAAAGCAATAATTCTGTTTGAAAAGATGACAATATTTCACCATTGTTTTAACTCCTGAAAAGGAATACTATTCCCTTTACTAACACTCCTGGGAAAGAGTACTTTACTAGTTGAAAAGATTTCTAATAACATGTAATTAACCTCCCAATAAATGTTAAGATAAAATTACAGACTCTGTGCTAATCAAAGACTGCTGTCATATGTAATATTTGCTCCTTATTAATTATACATCAAACAGACATCAAAAAAATAGACCAAACATAATCAGATTTTAATCGAAATGACTTATTCTTTTTCATGGTGACAGAACTGGGTTCATAAGAAGTTAACATTTCTAACAAGAAAAATGAGATTCTAAGAGAGAATCAAATGTGAACAATGAGAGGTATCATATCTTCTCTGAAATGAAAAATACTATACTGCTAGAGAAAAGAACACTATAAAGATTATTTTATGATACTTTTATTCATTCTACTATCACTAAGCGCCCCACACATGCCAGGGATTAATCCCAGGGCCTCAGGTATGCTAGGCAAGTGCTCTACCACTGAACTATACCCTCAGCCCTGAGGAATTTTTCTAAAAATCTGAGTGATAAAAGATTCTAGAATATAACTTCATTTCTAACTTTCAGCCAGCAAAAATATATTTTAGTATATCAAATTCAAAAACACATTTCACCAGTTATATCAAGTTGCTATAAATAGTACAGAAATAAGGCTTAAGACCCCTAAATTTACCTTGTTTTTAGATAAATGTTCTTTATTCAATGTTATTATCTAGTGCGTGGATTAAATGCCTCTCAAAATGATTCATGGGTTTATTAGATATGATGGTTTCTTACCTTGTACAAATGCAAGGATCTGTTCATACTGTTCTTTAGCCTGACTTTCTTTTACCAAATCAATTTTATTCTGTAGAATCAAAATATGCTTCAGTTTCATGATTTCTATAGCAGCAAGGTGTTCAGAAGTCTGAGGCTGAGGGCAAGATTCATTACCAGCTAGTTGATGAAGAATAAAAAAGATGTATAAGTATAGCCAGAAATATCCAGACCAGGTAAATTCAGAGATAGAAAGCATATTATTGGTTGCTAGGGGCTGGGGAGAAAAGGGATTGAGAAGTGACTTAATGAGCTCAATGAGCATGGAGTTTCTGTTTGTGGAGAAAATGTTCTGGAACTCAATAATAGTGCTGCTACAATCACTATATTTTATACTTTAAGTGGCTAAAATGACAAATTTTGTTATGTGTACTATTTTCTCACCATCTGCAGGAAAAAAAAAAGCATCACTGGCATCCAATAAAGGAGACTTTAGAATATTCTAGCCCTATTCAAGGCAAAAGCCCTGAATATTGTTGCCAAGCATTAATATACTTCTGTACATAAATTTTAAGCTAAAATAATAAACTACCTCATGTGACCTAGATGGGGAAAACACATTTTTTTTTTTTTTTTTTGAACCGGGGATTGAACTCAGGGACACTCGGCCACTGAGCCACTCCCCAGCCCTATTTTGTATTTTATTTAGAGACAGGGTCTCACTGAGTTGCTTAGGGCCTCGCCAAGTTGCTGAGGCTGGCTTTGAACTCGCGATCCTCCTGTCTCAGCCTCCCAAGTGCTGGGATTACAGGCGTGCGCCACCACGCCCGGCGGGAAAACACATTGACCTTTATTCTTTTGGATACTATGATGAGAATTCTCAGAAACTGTTAGCCTCAGGTCTATCTTGATTAGTATTTTGTGATAGCTGCTAGGGAGGAATGTCATCCTGGATGACATGTTTGTTCCCATTCATATTACCCTTAGGCAATGGATATGGCCCTTAAAGGTCTTAGTTCCTCTTTAAATATTCCATCTTAGGTTTGTTCCACACTAATTATTCCAAACAAATTCTGATGTATTTACCTATCAAAAGAAGAGCTGCATCCATCACTGCTGCACCATTCAGCATAGTAGCCATCAAAATGTCATGGCCAGGACAGTCAACAAAGGAAACATGTCTAACAGTTGAGAAATAACAATCAGCCTTCAGAGCAATGAATACTTACAAACGCAAACTGTAGATTTATTTAAAGTTAAATCACTTAGGAAATAATTTTTGTCATTATTGATGATGGTACTGGCAATCAAACCTGGGGTGCTCTACTAATGAACTACCCCCCAGCTCTTTGTTTTAAGATAGGGTATCACTAAGTTGCTGAGGCTGGCTGCAAACCTGTGACCATCCTACCTCAGCCTCTTGAGTTGGGATTATAGCTGTGGGTCATCACACTTGACCTAGGTGATAATTCTTATTGTTATAAAAATGGTTGGAGGAGTTGGTGTTCCTAGACCTTGGAAATAAGATTACTTGCTGAGAATAAAATCACTGTAGATCATTACAAAGCAAATAATATTAGCTACATGTAGAAATAACTAACAACAACAACAAAAAAATCCCGAACCCAAAGTGAATATGGTATAGAATAATGGTATAAAGTATACACTGGGAATGTCACTCACTTATTTGAAAGCCAAGCCTAATGATGTATAAACGGTGTTAACAGAACAAAGACTGGTATCTGAAAAAACAATTTGTGCTGGGCATGGTGGCACACATCTGTAATCCCAGCTACTCATGAACTTGAGGGAGGAGGATCTTGAGTTTGAGCACAGCCTCGGCAGTTTAGCCTCAAAAGGAAAGGACTAGGAATGTAGCTCAGTGGTAAAGCACCCCTGGGTTCAATTCCCAGTACTGCAAAAAATAATGAATAAAAATCACATTAAAGCATTTTAGCTTATCATTCTTTTTTTTTTTTTTTGTGGTGCTGGGGATTGAACCCAGGACCTTATGCATGAGAGGTAAGCACTCTACCAACTGAGCTATGTCCACAGCCCCTCCACTTCTTAATTTTGGGTTCAGAGTGGCTTCATCCACCTCTCCTTAAGTCTTAGCACTGCCCATGAGTTAAAATCTCCTGTGGGGCATCTGCAACCCCCATAGACATTACTAACAGACATCAGTATCCTCTGATAATGAATTAAGATATGCAGTAACATTCAGAAAACAGATGAGGAATAAGTACATGTGTTTTAGAGAAGTACTTAATGGTTTTGTTCCTCGATTTTAAAAACAACAGCAACAAAAAGGCTTAAAAGGAATTTAGAAAGCCCAGAACTCTGTTTCTTTCTCTTCCATTCTGCTTACATAATAAGTTTGCAGAACCTTTAATTATTCAATTTTTTTATTTTTGGTGGTACCAGCGATTGAATCTAGGGCTTCATGCATACTAAGCAAATACTGTTCCACTGGGCTACATTCCCAGCCCTTTTATAAAAAATTGGTTCTTTCTGGTCATGCATAACATTAGGATTCATTTGACATAATTATAAAAGCACAGAATACAATTTGTTCTAATTCAGTCTCCAGGACTTCTTCTTTTTCTCCCCTTTTCTCTCCCCATTACCTTCACTCTAGTCTACTGATCTTTCTGCTATTTACTTAGTTGTTGTTTTTTAATTAGTATCTTGTGGACACCCAGCCCTTTTAAAAAATTTTTGTGAGGTTGGGGATGTAGCTCAGTAGTACAGTGCTTGCCCAGCACACAGGCAGCATGAAACCCTGAGTTCCATCCTTAGTACCACTAAAAAAAAAAAAAAAAAAATTGAGACAGAATCTTGCTAAGTTGCCCAGGATAGAATCAAACTTGTGATCTTCCGGCCTCAGCCTCCCAAGTAGTTGGGATTATAAGCACGCGATACTGTGTGCCTGGCCAGAAATTTAAGTATTTTAACTTAATTTGAAATATTTCACTTTTCAATTATCCTTATTACATGCAATAAAAACTAAAGTATTAGAAAAATAACAAAACCACTCAGCAATTAGTTCATTATTTAATACCTCAAATGTTTTCTAAAAAAAATTTGCACAACAGCAAAATAAAACGTGTAAACTTTTACACACACACACACATATATGTATATATATATTAGCTATAAATGGACACAACACCTTTATTTTATCTTTATGTGGTGCCGAGGATTGAACCCAGGGCCTCATGCGTGCTAGGCAAATGCATGCTAGACAAACGCGCTACCACTGAGCTGCAACTCCAGCCCCAAAAGGTGTAAACTTTTTTTTAAGCACAAAAGTGGTCACCTGACTAATTTGAAGTTCCCTTTGGTCCCTGGAATATCTGTAGGAAATTCATCCGGTGTGCCACTTCCACATGACCTATAACATTCTGGCCGAGGACAACTTGGGTCATCAAGTTTATAAATCTGTAAATTTCAAGAGAAAAAAAGAAAAAGATTTCAAGTTGCTATCTGTACAACAATTAAAATTAAATAGTTTCTAGTTTCACAATACACAGCTCACCTTAGCGTTAGCATATCCAAGCTTGATTGTAATGTTTCTTTCTAGTTCATTTTTGAACCTTACAGTGTGAACTCCAGAAATGGCTTTTACAACTGTGGATTTCCCATGTGCCACATGACCAATTGTACCTAGAGAGAAAGTACAAAAATTACCTCAAATGCATTCAATAATACCAAGTATTTCTTTCAAACATGTTAAGAGGAGACAACTCAAACTCTTAAATCACTGTAAATATCAATGCAAAAATCAATGACTTCAATTTTTCTTACTACATATCCTTTCCTACTAAACACATGTTCTGATATGGAACTGAGGAACTTTCCATATAACTAATGATCTTAGGGCTGAAGATGTAATTCAGTGGTAGAATGCTTGCCTAGCATGTGTGAAGCCATGGGTTCGAATCCCAGTACTGCAAAAAATAAAAAATAATACTCAATTAAAAATACTTAATATTTTGTTCATGAAGACACAGTCCAGTATATTTTTTTAGTTGTATAGGGGTGTAATACCTCTATTGTTTTTATTTATTTATTTTAATGTGGTACTGAGGATTGAACCCAATGCCTCACACATGCTAGGCAAGCGCTCTATCACTGAGCTACAACCGCAGCCCTCAGTCCAGCATATTGATGAAGTAAGTTAAGTATAATAAGTCCAGACACCACAAAAAGGAATTCATGAGGGGCTGAGGTTGTGGCTCAGTGGTAGAGTGCTTGCCTAGCATGTGTGAGGCACTGGGTTTGATCCTCAGCACCACATAAAAATGAACAAAATAAAGATATTGTGTCCATCCGCAACTAAAACAAAAAATGAAAAAAAAAAAAAAAGGAAAAAAGAAAAAAAAGGAATTCAAGAAAACACCCCAAGTTTAATTACAGCAATGCTGTCAAGGACAGCACATTCTTTACAACTTTTTCATAGCCTTATGGTAGAGTCTTAGGTTTTACTATGCTGTTTATATAGACTCTCAAAATATCCAAAATTTATACTCAGTCAGTGTAACTTCTCCTCTAAAGTTCTAGGTGCCAATTAAGGGGGGAAAAAGTCTACTTAATCATACCTTATGTATCAAATAAATACTTCATGAACTGTCCTTTCAATAACCCTGTGACAAGAAGAGCTGTATTTTCACCTCTTAAATTTCAGTCACATATGATTACATAGTGCCTTATGCTATTAAACTTTTCATATGTCTATATTTTTCCTTCTCAGGCAGTCTGTAAGCTCAACACACACTCAATGTCTTCTTTCTTTCTTTCTTTCTTTCTTTCTATTTTTCTCTTTTCAGCACTGGGACCAGGGAGAGAACCCAGAGGTATCCTACCACTGAGCTAAATTCCCAGTTCTTTTTAAATTTTGAGATAGTCTCACTAAATTGCCCAGACTGGCCTCAAACTTGCCAAACTTCTGCCTCAGCCTCACAAGTAGAGTCCTGTGCCACCAATCCCAGCTTTATACAAGCAGCATTCTTTGCCCCTGCCACCCACACAAAAATCTAGCGGATGCTCACAGGGCTTTTTTTTTTTTTCTTTTGAAGACAAGGCTGGACTCATACTCCTGGGTTTAAGTGATCCTCTTGCCTCAGCTTCCCAAGAAGCTGGAATTACAGGCATGTGCCACAACACCCAGCTCAATATGTATTCCTTAATACTTAAATCCTCATACTATTCAGGCAATTACATTAAAAGGAAATATCAAAATTACTTGTAAGTCAGGTTCGGAAGTCGTTTGTATCTTACCTATGTTAATGGTAGCTTGTCTGCTGATAACTTCATGTGATAGTGGCGTCAACTTGGTAACATCCTGCAGTGAAACACATTTATTTTAAAACACCGTACCTAAGACAATTCAGAACCTTTCCTTTGACTTTACATTCTCTATGTACAATACAGCTCACCACCTCCTTTAGAGCTCTCTTCGTTTAAAGTGTCTTTCTTGTGTAAGTGATCTTGTATTCTAATAGTCGGGAAGTCATAAGAGTCCTTCATGGTTACACAAAACATGTAACCTCACTAAAGGGGGTCTGAAGGCCAGAGGCCCCCAATCTTTAGGGCCTTAGTCCTCGGCGTAGTAAGGACACTGTAGACACACCGTTCCCAGACCATCACAGGTGAAAACCTTAATAACATCTAATACCAAGTCTTAGCTGAATCCTTCAGGAGCCCGAGGTCCCACGATCCCACAGCTCCACGCCCAGCTCACATAGACCCCCAGAGGTGCAGGCGGGAGCGCGGGTTAGGGAGCCCGGCATCGAGGTTGCCTGTTAAACTCACGCTCCCGATATCCTGCCCTGCCTTGTTTCAACGTCTGCCAGGAGGATCGGTGATCCCCACTTCCGAGTTCACTCTCCATCCTCCCGAAGCGAAACCTCACCAAGGTGGCGAGATCCTGCCGAGAAAGGTGCGGCTGCCCCAGAGTCACTCCAGCCTCGCCCCCCGCCATCTTGCCCGGAGAGGAAGGAAGTAGCTCTGGCTGCCGCCTGACAGTATGCAGGCCCCGTTGGGCGGGGCGGGGAAGCGAAGGCGGGAAGGCCGACTAGGTTCCAGGCTTAAAAAAAAGGATGACAGGTGCAGGAATGGCCTCACTGCCTAGACTTCTGTCTGCTGCAATTGCACATGGCCTACAAGAAGGCTTATTTTAAAAACACTATGCAAAGATTTGGGATCTATTTGTTGCAGAAATGTTAGATATTCGTGCAGGCAACACCGAGGGCAGCCCCATGAGAGGACCCTTGCGAGGCGGGCAATGCAATGTGACATGCGCGCTGGCATGGGAGAAGCCATTTCCGTTTCCTGTGGGGTGTGCCGAAAGAGTCACCTGAACCTGGGAATCTTACCTGGGGTTTGAGAGCAGAGAGGAATGTCCCTTACAAGTACATATAGATCTCATATTTTATATATATGTACTTGTTTATATTAATAATTTCTGTAATTTAATAAGCCGATAGCGACTCCGGGTCCTCCCCCGCTCGTGACAGGGCTCCTGGCCGGGAGGACGCCGCGTGCTGAGCTGGCCACGCTCACGTCGCTGCGCGGTCCCTGGCCTGCGTCGGGGAAGGCGCCCTCATGCGGAGATTTGGTGAAGGGCCCAGCAGCGACTAGCTTGTTCCCAGGCAGCGGTTTCAAGGGCCAGGGGGGCGGTCCTTGGTGACGCCAGACTGTTCAGTGTGAACTCTGAGCATAGCACTAACGTCACGTAGAAGCTAGATATCGTGAGATTGTCCAGAGTGTCTTTTTAAAAACAGATCCAAGAAAACCCACTTCTCTAATGGAAAAATTACGGATAAATCGGTATTTTTAAATTTAAAGACTTTTGAGACTTCCTTAAGTCCTTTTTCTCCGTGGGTTAAAAAGAAGTAATTTTTAAAAATCCTTACGTTTCTATATGAATTTTCTTATAAACAGTTTGTCGTTTCTGACAGGAAAAAATGTGAGAAGAGGCGAATAAGAGTTTAGGCTATCTACGTTCAATGACTACCCAAGTAAATATAAGATTAATACATGTTTTACATCTTTTTTGTTTGTTTTTGGTACTGGGAATTGAACCCAGAGGCACTGTACCACTGAGCCACATCCCCAGCCCTTTTTATTTTTTATTTTGAGACAGGATCTCACTAAGTAACGTAGGCTGGCCTTGAACTTTTGAACCTCCTGCCTCAGCCTCCCGAGTCGGTGGGATTACAGGCATGTGCCACCTCGCCTAGCTCCGTTTTTTATATCGCAGAAATTTTAGGTACTGCAATTTACCTAGTATAGAAAGTTATGTGTCAGTAAATGCATTCACTGGATAAATGATGATGGGAACTACAATATAATTACTTGGGTTGAGGTGTTTATTTGGTTTTAATCTTACATTCTAAATAATTATACCAGCCAATTAGGAAAACCCATTGAGGGGCTGGGGTCGAGGTTTAGCGGTAGAGCACTCGCTTAGCTCGTGTGAGGCGCTGGGTTCGATTCTCAGCATCACATATAAATGGATAAAATAAAGATATTGTGTGGGGCTGGGGTTGTGGCTCAGTGGTAGAGTGCTTGCCTAGCATGTATGAGGCACTGGGTTCAATCCTCAGCACCACATAAAAAATAAATGAATAAAAAATAAAAGTTCTTTAAAAAAATAAATAAAGGCATTGTGTCCACCTACAACTAAAAAATATATTTTTTAAAAAAACCATTGTGACGAAAATGCTCTGGAATTGGAGTGTGGTGATGGTTGCACATTCTTTGTGAATGTACTAAAAACTAATGACTTGTACAGTTTAACATAGTGAATCTTAAGATATGTGAATTATATCAATAAAAAATGTTTGACACCATATGTGCTGGCACATACCTATAATCCCATCCACTCCTGAGGCTGAGGCAGATCATCACAAATTCTAGGCCAGCCTGGGCTACTTATGAAGACCCTGTCTCAAAATAAAAAATACAGGTGCTCGGGATATAGCTCAGTTGGTAGAGTGCTTGCCTTGCATGCACAAGGCCCTGGGTTCAATCCCCAGCACCACAAAAAATAAATAAAAATAAAAAATACAAAGGGCTGCCGGGCGTAGTGGCACACGCCTGTAATCCCAGCACTTGGGAGGCTGAGACAGGAGGATTCCGAATTCAAAGCCAGCCTCAGCAATTTAGCGAGGCCCTAAGCAACTCAGTGAAACCCTGTCTCTAACTAAAATACAAAATAGGGCTGGGGATGATGTGGCTCAGTGGTGGAGTGTCCTGGGTTCAATCCCCAGTACCAAAAAAAAAAAATATATATATATATATATATATATATACACACACACATACATACATATATCATACATATATATATGGCTGGGGATGTAACTCAGTGGTAAAGCACCCATGGGTTCAATCCCCTGTTATGGGGGTGGGGGGAGCATTGACAGTAAATAGAACATAGCATGCTGTATCATCAAACACTTATTGGATCTGCAGCACCACACATACACAAAAAAAGCTCTGTGGTTGTAGCTCAGTGCTAGAGCACTTGCCTTGCATATGTGAGTTACTGGGTTTGATCCTCAGCACCACATAAAAATAAATAAAGATATTGTGTCCATCTACAACTAAAAAAATATTTTAAAAAAATCATTGGGCCAGGTGCCCAGTGACCAAGTAGCTGTAGTCCCAGCTACTTGGTAGACTGAAGCAGTTGGATCATTTGAGTCCAGAAGTTTCAGCCCCTCTCTCAAAAAAGTTAACAAATTATTGACCCCAATGAAACGTGCTAATTTTATATGATCCTCATGACAATCTAATGGGGTTTCTAGTATTATTCCCATTTTACAGGTGAGGAAATTGAGTCCTAGAAAGACTGAATAACACTGTAGATTGCACAGCTAAAAAATAGTAGAGCTAGGATTGTTGAATACAATTTTATATTGAGTTTTGTTGATCTATTCACCACTTAATAGATATTTCTACTTTTTGGTTATTGTGAATAATGTTGCTAATGAATATTTGTGTACAAGTTTTTAAGACAGCATGTTTTAATTTCTCTTGGTAAATATTGAGTTGTACAATTGATGAGTCCTGTGGTAAATCTGTATTTGACATTTTGAGACATATTTAAACCATTCTCCAAAAAAGGCTGCATCATAAACCCGGCATGGTGGCGCACGCCTGTAATCCAAGCGACTTGGGTGGCTGAGCCAGGAGGATCGCGAGTTCAAAGCCAGCCTCAGCAACTTAGCGAGGCCCTAAGCAACTCAGTGAGACCCTGTCTCTAAATAAAATACAAAATAGGGCCGGGATGTGGCTCAGTGGCCGAGTGTCCCTGAGTTCAATCACTGGTTCCAAAAAAAAAAAAAAAAAGGCTGCATCATTTAACATTCCCACCAGCAACATACGAGGGCTCCAGTGTCAACATATCATCAACACTACTTATAATTGTAACTGGGTGCTGTGGTGCACACCTGTAATCTCAGTGACTCTCGAGGCTGAGGCAGGAGGATCACAAGTTCAAAGCCAATCTCAGCAACTTAGAGAGGCACTATGCAACTGAGATCCTGTCTCTAAATAAAATACAAAAAAGGGGCCAGAGATGTTGCTCAGTGGTTAAATGCTCCTGGATTCAATACCTGATACCAAAACAACAATAACAGCAACTATATTATTGTCTTTTTTTATGATAGTCATTCTAGTGGGTGTGGTTTTAAATTGCATTTCCCTAATGACTAATGAATGTTGAACATCTTTTGTTTTTGTTTTTTGTTTTTTGCACTGTGGGAATGAACCCAGTGCTGAGCACATGCTAGGCAAATACTTTCCCACTGAACTGCACTCTCAGCCCAAACATCTTTTCATAGACTTATTGGCCATTCACCATTCATATCTCTTCTTTGGTAAAATGTCTATTCAAATCTTTTGCCCATTAAAAAACTGAGTTATTTATTTATCTTTCTTTCTTCCTTTCTTTTCTTTCTTTTTGTTTGATACTTAGGATTGTACCCAGTGCCTTCGGCATGCTCAGCACACATTCTACTACTGAGCTACATACACCCCATTCCATTTATCTTTTTGTTGAGTTACAAGAATTCCTTCTATATTCTGGATTCAAGTCCTTTATCAGATGTATAATTTGCAAATGTTTTCTCACAGTCTGTACTTTGTCTTTTTTTTAAATATATTTTTTAGTTGTTGATGGGCCTTTAGTTTTATTTATATATTTACTTACATGCGGTGCTGGGAATCAAACCCAGGGCCTCACACATGCCAGGCAAGTGCTCTACCACAACCCCAGACACAACCTCTAACCACAACCCCAGCCCCTCTTTCTTTCTTTTTTTTTTTTTGGCAGTATTGTTGTTTGAACCCAGGATACTCTACCACTGAGCTACAGGTCAATCCCCTTTTTTTCTTACCTTTAAAAAATCTTTTTTTTTTTTTTTGATCCTGGGGATTGAACCCAGGAGTGCTTAACTAGTGAGTTACATCTCCCAGCCCTTTTTATTTTTTATTTTGAGAAAGGGTCTCTAAGTTGCCTAGGGCCTCGCTAAATTGCTGAGGCTGACCTTGAACTTGTGATGCTCCCATCTTGGGCTGGGGATATAGCTCAGTTGGTAGGGTGTTTGCCTTGTAAACTACATAGGCCCTGGGTTCAATCCCCAGCTATAGCGGGGGGGTGGGGGGAAAAAAAACCCAAAAAACTCCGTCTCAGCCTCCAGAGTCCATGGGATTACAGACATGTACCACAGGACCTGACCCTTTCTTTTTAAAAATTTTTTATTTGGAGACAGTCTCACTGAATTGGCCAGTCTGGCCATAAATTTGTGATCCTCCTGTCTTGGCCTCTCAAGGAGCTGAGATTACAGGCGTGTGCCACTCTATCCAGTTTGTCTTTCCTTTTTTTTTTTTTTTTTAATTAGTGTCTTCGAAGAACAATAGTTGTTTTTTTTTTTTTAAACTTTGATCAAGTCCAATTCATTTTTTCTTTTATGGATCATACTTTTGTTGCAATATCTTAAGAACACTTGGCATGGCAAGTGTGGTAGTGCATCCCTGTAATCCCAGTGACTCAGAGGCTGAGGCAGGAGGATTGCAAGTTCAAGGACAGTTTCAGTACTTTAGTGAGCCCTTAAACAACTTAGTGAGACTCGGTCTCAAGAAATAAAAAAGGGTGCTGGGGCTTTGGCTCAGTGGTGGAATGCTTGCCTAGCATGTGTGAGGCACTGGGTTCGAACCTCAGAACCACATAAAAATAAATAAATAAAGGCATTGTGTCCATTTACAACTAAAAAAATATTTTTTAAGATAAAATATTTAAAAATAAATAAAGGTCCACCAACAACAAAAATATTTTTTTAATAAATAAAAAATGAAAAGGGGCTGGGGATGTGGATCAGTGGTTAAGCACCCCTGGGTTCAATCCCCAGCATTACCCCCCCCCAAAAATAAACCACGTTGCCTGCCAGGCATGGTGGTACACACCTGCAATTGCAGTAACTTGGGAGCTTGAGGCAGGAAGATCTCAAGTTTGAGGCCAACCTCAGCAACTTAGTGAGGCCTTGTCTCAAAAATAAAAAACAAAAGACTACCGAGGTAGCTCTGTTAAAGCGCCCTGCGCTGGGTTCAATCTCTAGTAATCCCCTCAGAAAAGAATACTTTGCTGGGACTGGAGTTGTGGCTCAGTGGTAGAGCGCTTGCCTAGCATGCATGAGGCACTGGGTTTAACTCTCACCACCACGTATAAGTAAATGGATAGGGCTGGGGATATAGCTCAGCGGGTAGAGTGCCTGCCTTGCAAGCTGGGGATATAGCTCAGTGGGTAGAGTGCCTGCCTTGCAAGCACAAAGGCCCTGGGTTCAATCCCCAGCACTGCAAAAAAAAATAAAAGTAAAATAAAAAGAATACTTTGCTTAACCCAAGGTCACAAAGGTTTACTCAAATGTTTTCTTCTTAAAGGTTTATACTTTCAGCTCTTTCATTTAGATCTATTATCCATTTTTTTATTCTTATTTAATTTTTTGATTCATTGAACACAAATGGAGTACAGCAATTGTTTTTCTGGTTGTACACAAAGTAGAGTCACCCCAACTGTGCATTCATACATGTACACAGGGCAATGATGTCTGTCACACATACTGTTATTATTCTTACCCCCCAACCTCAACCCCACCCCTCCCTTCCTCTATGCTCTCTATTCTTTCTCCATTCTTGCCATCATTCCACCCCACATTATGCATCATCATTCACTTATCAGAGAGACCATTTGGCCTTTGGATTTTGGGGATTGGCTAATCTCACTTAGCATAACAGTCTCCAACATCATCCATTTACCTACAAATGCCATAATTTTATTCTTCTTTATGGCTGAGTAATATTCCATTGTGTATATATACCACAGTTTCTTTATCCATTCATCTATTGAAGGGCATCTAGGTTGGTTCCACAATCTAGCTATTGTGAATTGAGCAGCTGTGGCTGCATCACTGTAGTATGCTGATTTAAGTCCTTTGGGTATAGGCCAAGGAGTGGGATAGCTGGGTCAAATGGTGGATCCATTCCAAGCGTTTTTAGTTTTTTTTTTTTTTTTTGGTGGAACCAGGGATTGAACTCAGGGACACTCGGCCACTGAGCCACATCCCCAGCCCTATTTTGTATTTTATTTAGAGACAGGGTCTCACTGAGTTACTTAGGGCCTCGCTAAGTTGCTGAGGCTGGCTTTGAACTCGCGATCCTCCTGCCTCAGCCTCCCGAGTCGCTTGGATTACAGGCGTGCGCCACCACGCCCGGCTCCATTCCAAGTTTTCTAAGGAAAACTGCTTCCACACTGCTTTCCAGAGTGGCTGCACCAACTTGCACTCCCACCAGCAATGTATGAGTGTACCCCTTTCCCCACATCCTCGCCAACACCTGTTGTTGCCTGTGTTCTTAATAAGAGACATTCTAATTGGGGTAAGATGAAATCTTAAGGTGGTTTTGATTTACGTTTCTCTTATGATGAGGGATGTTGAACATTTTTTCATAAATCTGTTGATTGCTTGTAGATCTTCCTCTGTAAAGTGTCTGTTCATTTCCTTGGCCCATTATTGATTGGGTTATTAGTATTTTTGGTGTAAAGATTTTTGAGCACTTTGTAGATTCTGGAGATTAGTGCTCTGAAGTGTGTGTGGCAAAGATTTTCTGCCACTCTGAAGGCTCTCTCTTCACATTGCTGATTGTTTCCTTTGCTGAGAAAAAGCTTTTTAGTTTGACTCTATCCCAATCATTGATTCCTGCTTTTATTTCTTGCGCTTTGGGAGTCATGTTAAGGAAATCTGGTCCTAGGCCAACGTGATGATGATTTGGACCTATTTTCTCTTCTATTAGGTGCAGGGTCTCTGGTCTAATTTCTAGGTTCCTGATCCATTTTGAGTTATGTACAGGGTGAGAGATATGGGTTTAGTTTCATTTTGCTGCATATGGATTTCCAATTTTCCCAGCACCATTTGTTGAAGAGGCTGTCTTTTCTCCATTGTATGTTTTTGGCTCCTTTGTCAATTATGAGATACCTGTATTTATGTGGGTTTGTCTCTGTGTCCTCTATTCTGTACCATTGATCTACCTGTCTATTTTGGTGCCAATACCATGCTGTTTTTGAGTTGATATTTGTGTATGGCTTGAAGTGATGATTTAAATCCATCTTTCTGCATGTCCTAGTACTATTTGTGGAAGACTATCTTTTCCCTATTGAATTGCCTTAGTACCTTTGTCAAAAATAAATTGAATAAATTGGTCTTGGGGCTTTTGGTGTAGCACAGTGGTAGAGCACTTGCCTAGCATGTGCAGGGCCCTGAGTTCCATCTTCAGCACTGCAAATAAATAAATTGACCACAAATAAAGAGGCTTATTTATGGATTCTCAATTTTGTTCCATTGATCTTTATGTTTATTCTTATACTGGTACTACACTATTTGATATTTTTCTTGTAATTTTGTACTACATTTTGAAACTGAGAAGTGCAAGCCCTTTAACTATGTTCTTTTTCAAAATTGTTTTGGCTTTTCTGGGGCCTTTGTATTCGTATACCTGTTTTAGGATCAGCTTATTAATTTCTGTAAAGAAGTCTGCTGAATTTTTAAAAATTGTGGTAGCTGGGTGCAGTGGTTCACACCTGTAATTGCAGCAACTCAGGAGGCCAAGACAGGAAGATTGCAAGTTCGAGACCAGACTCAGCAACTTAGTGAGGTGCTATGCAACTCAAAATAAAAAAGGGCTGGGGATGTGGCTCAGTGGTTAAGCACCCCTGGGTTCAATTTCTGGTACCAATAAATAAATACATTGTGGTGAAAAAAATGGGATAAAATTTACCATGTTTAAGTGAACAATACAGTAGTGTTAGCTATACACACACTGTTGTACAACAAATGTCTAGAACTTTTAAATTTTTCTTGTGGGGATTTTTCTTCTGTACATCCCTACTCCTTATTTATTTTTATTTATTTGTTTGTTTGTTTATTTATTTATTTTTGTGCTAGGGATTGAACCCAGGGGGTCTTAACCACTGAGCCATACCCCCAATCCTTTTTATTTTTTATTTTGAAACAGAATCTCCCTAAGTTGCTGAGAGCCTCACTAAGTTGCTGAGGCTAGCTTTGCACTTGCGAATCCTCCTGCCTCAGCTTCTTGAGATGCTAGGATTACAGGGGCGTGCACCACTGCACTCAGCTATTTTTATCTTGAGACATGGTCTCACAGAGTTGTCTAGGCCAGCCTCAAACTTGAGATCCTCCTACCTTAGCCTCCCCAGTAGCTGGCATCATAGGTGTGCACTACACCCAGCTCATCTTGTAAAATTGAAACTCCATACCCATTCCTTTAGACTTTTGTTTTGTTTTGTTGGTATGTGTGTGTGCTGGGAATTGAACTCAGGACCTCATGCATGAAAAGTATACACTCTACTACTAAGCTGCACTCCTGACTGATAGGGATTGTTTTGAATCTATAGATCAATTTGGGAATTCCAATCCCAGAGAGCTATGGTGTCTCACCTGTGCTTAGCATTCTACCATCCCTCACCAAGACATTACTGCCTCTTCTCCCACGTCCCTAGATAGCATGAAATTCAGGCCTACTTTCAGTCAGACCTGGGCCTAATTTTCATATGTGAAATTATACTCCTGCTTTCCCATCATTAATCCACACCAAAAGCTGAGGAGACCAGAACTGACTTACTTAAAGTCTCTGTATCTACAAAGATTTTTTTTTTTTTTTTTTTTTTGGGGAACCAGGGATTGAACCCAGGGGCACTCGGCCACTGAGCCACATCCCCAGCCCTATTTTGTATTTTATTTACAAACAGGGTCTCACTGAGTTGCTAAGGGCCTCGCTAAATTGCTGAGGCTGGCTTTGAACTCGCGATCCTCCTGACTCAGCTGCCCAAGTCGCTTGGATTACAGGCGTGCACCACCACGCCTGGCTCTACAAAGAAATATTTGTCTTGATTCAGGAGGCTGAGGCAGGAGGATTGCAAATCCAAGGCCAACCTTGGCAAGTTAGCCAAACTATGTCTTAAAATAAAAAAATAAAAAGGACTGGGGGGTGGTGTAGACCAGTGGTAGAGTTAAGCACCCCTGGGTTCAATCTCCAGTACTGGAAAAAAAAAATTTTTGTCTAGAGATAGTCATGTAATCGCTGGGCGTGGTGGCGCATGCCTGTAATGCCAGCGGCTCGGGAGCCTGAGGCAGGAGGATCGTGAGTTCAAAGCCAACCTCAGAAACTTACGGAGACCCTAAGCAATTCAATGAGACCCTGTCTCTAAATAAAATACAAAATCGGGCTGGGGATGTGTCTCTCAGTGGTGGAGTGCCCCTGGGTTCAATCCCCAGTACAAAAAAAAGAGAAAAAAGAGAGTCACGTAATCACTGTTTTTTAAGAAGTTAGTTTTAGCCAGGTGTGGTGGCATATGTCTGTAATTCCAGTGACTAGGGAGACTGAAGTAGGAGGATTGCAAGTTTGAGGCCAGACTCAGTCATTTAGTGAGGTCCTAAGCAATTTAGCGAGACCCTGTCTCAAAAAATGCTGGGGGGACTGGGGATATAGCTCAGTTGGTAGAGTGCTTGCCTTGCGAGCACAAGGCCCTGGATTCAATTCCCAGCACCACAAAAGAAAAAAAAAAAGCTGGGGTTGTGGTTCAGTGGGTAAGCACTCTGGGTTTAATCCCCAGTACCTCCAAAATCCACTTAGTTTCCAAACCATAAATAATGTCAGAGCCTACATTCAATCCTGTTTCTATCTTTTTTTTTTTTTTTGGAACCAGGGATTGAACCCAGGGGCACTCAGCCACTGAGCCACATCCCCAGCCCTATTTTGTATTTTATTTAGAGACAGGGTGTCACTGAGTTGCTTAGGACCTCGCTAAGTTGCTGAGGCTGGCTTTGAACTCGCGATCCTCCTTCCTCAGCCTCCCAAGTGCTGGGATTACAGGTGTGCGCCACCGCGCCAGGCTTTGTTTCTCTCCTTAACCATGGTTCTCAAGCCTTAAAGTTGTGCTGCTGGCAGAAGCAATTTTGGAGGGTTTTGTTTGTTTGTTTTCCACTTTCATCATGCAACACTACATAGCAGCTCGTCATCGCCACTCTTCTCCTCAACTCTGGCACTCAGTTGGGTGTGTGTATGCTTCCATGACTGAAATGCAGTATTCATGAATATGCGACTTGTCTTATGAGACTTCTAAAATATAGCATTGTTGGGTGTGGCAATGCATGCCTGTAATGCCTGTAATCTCAGCAACTTGAGAGGCTGAGACAGGAGGATCAGAAGTTCAAGGCTAGTCTCAGCAACTCAGTGAGACTCTGTTTCCAAATAAAAGGTAAAAACGTCAGGAGATGTGTCTCAGTGATAGAACACCCCTGGCCCTGGGTTTAACTCCCAATACCTTAAAAAAAATGTATAGTGTTACTTTTCATTGGTTCACGAACAGCTTAAAAATGATTAACTTTTGGAGGGGTTGTTCTTTTTAACATTTTTGTTTACAAGGGAATATTGTCTAAATTGTGTTTCAAAGTGAATGCATTCAGTTAAAATGGGGACATTTATTTCATTTTTCATTGATAGTGGATACTTGGCAACTACAGCACTTTCCTATCCAGCTTAGCATAGCACACTCTTTGTCTTACTCTTATCTCACTGACTACTCCTATGTCTCCTTGACAGTTCCTTATCTTCTTCCGGATTACTCCCTCACATTTATGTGTCTCAGGGCCCAGTCCTTGCTCTAGTTATGCTCAGTCCTTTGGTAATTTTGCAAACACATCTTGAAGTCTTGAATATATGGTTCGAAGTTTGAGACTTCATAGTGCTATTCTTCATTGGCTCATAAGCAGCACAAAGTGCTCAATGTGTTTTAAAATTTATTGTTTTCAAATATTTCATTTACAAGGGACATTGTCTACACCATGTTTCAAAGTAATCATATTCAGTTAAAATGGTGATATTTAGTGATAGTGGATGTTCAGTGACTTACAGTAGTGTTCTCTTTGGTTTATAGCATACCACACTTGATCTGATCTTCTAGGCCAATTCCTTATTTTCTCCCAGAGGGCACCCCATCCTTGGCAAGCCCCGGGGGCAGTACTTGTATTTTCTCTTTTCTGCCCTACATCTATCAAACCTGCTCCTCTTGAGGTCTTCCAGATCTTAGAAAATGCCAAATCCATCTTTTAGTTCCCAGATCAGAAACCTTGGCAAGATCCTTGACTCCTCTCTTTCCTTTATCCCTATTTCCAGGAAATCCTATTGGTTGTACCATCAGAATATTTGTAGAGTCTGTTTAGTTCTCACTATCTCCATTGTAACCTCCATCCATTTCACAATGGAAACTATTGTGGAATAGTCTCACAAACCATCCTCCAGTTCCATTCTTGTCTACCTAAATTCTATTATTTACACAGCAGACTGAGTGTCACACTGCTCCTGCTTTCAAAATCTTCCGGTGGTTCCAAATATCTCAAAGGCCAAAGATCTTACAGTGGTCTACAAGACTTTTTACAGTCTGTTCCCTCATCTTCAAGTCAAGACTCAAATGACATCTACTATCCTGATCATCCCAGTTCAAATTGGAATGCCTCAGTTGGGCAAGGCAGTGCACACCTGTAATCCCAGCAACTTGGAAGCCTGAGGCAAGAGGATGGCAAGTATGAGAAACTTAATGAGGCCCTCAGCAACTCAGGGATGCAGCTCAGTAGTAAAGCACCCCTGAGTTCAATCCCCAGTACCAAAAAAAAAAAAAAAAAAGATGAATAAATATAGAAAATTGGAATGCCTCTTCCCCTACTCCTATTTCCCATAGCATTTAGCATATTCTCCTAGGCCACATAGTTTGCTTGTTTCTTGTGTTTATTACCTGATTTATGTAAACTGTAAGAGGACAAGGATTTCCATGTTTTATATATCGATAGATGCCCAGTGCATAAAATAGGACTTGGCATATAGTAGGTGCTCATAAATACTTATGGAGTGAATAGATAAAATAGTGTAGTAACTTACAAACTAACAATTTATGGAATTAAGTAGGAAGCCCCTCAGCACCACATAAAAATAAATAAATGAAATAAAGGTATAAAAAGAACTGCTTTTAAAAATGCAAAAGTATGAAGATCATTTAATATGTTAATCAATATAATCATATGGTACGGTGGATAGAGTATGGGATGAGACAACACAAGAAGCTAGAAGCCCTGACTGCTATTGTCTACATTCAGTGCGCTTTTTGACCTTTTGCTTCTTTCCTCTCTTCCCTTCTTTTGTGCTGTACACTAACCCTACTAAATCACCAGTAGTTCTTTAAAGATGTCTTGCTGCTTCTCACAAGCCTGGAACCAACTACCCTGTGGAAATCTTTTACTTCATCCCTTTCCCTGCCCCTCTTTGGATTGAATTTATAGATCACCACCTCTGAGAAGTCTTATTTACATCATAACACCCCATGTTGCCTGAACCTGTCACAATGTATTGGGGACTCTAAGGCCAGGTCTGTATGTTTCTGAACCCTTAATGTCTAGTTGCAGGGGCCACGTAGTTATTCTAACTACCAGCAGATATTTTGCTGGGCTTTAAGCAGGGAATTAAACTACTGAAGAAGTGCTTGGTTCCAGGACAGACCCTGATGAGTCTTCTTGGTCATGTAGACATAAGCCAAATTATTAATTCATTTTCCTTGAGTAGCTCCCCCTCCCCCTGCCACATTGGTGAAATAATACAAATATGCATATTTCAGTCACCTTCTGTTACATGGCGATACCCTTTGGAGATTGTTTTTGTTTTTGCACTCACACCCTTTTGAATGTTTGGGAATTTGTATTCTCCCAGCTGGGTCCAGGGGAATGAATTTGGGTCTCAAGAGATTGGAGAAGAGAAGAGATGGGAGAAACAACGGATAAACTTATGGGTTTCCATCAAATGATTACAGATCAGACTTAGGAAATCCCTGTATAGGAATTTCTAGAAGCCATGAACTGGGTATGGAACCCAGAGATGTCTAACCACTTAGCCACACTCCCAGCCCTTTTTGCTTTTTATTTTGAGACAGGATCTCACTAAGTTGCTCTAGGCCTTGCTAAATTGCTGAGGCTGGCCTTGAACTTGCAATCCTCTTGCCTCAGCCCCCAGAGCCACTGGGATTGCAGGCATGTGCTACCACACCCAGTTGCCATGACCTGTTTAGAGATTAAAATTTCTGTGTGATCCCTTTAGGTTTTTGCCTTGCCTAAGAAAGTGGGTCAGGTTCATGAATTAGAAAGGAGTGGATAGAAAGAGGTGGAGAAGTGGTGGTAGACCAGAAGGCCAGAGATAATAGGAAAGAAGCTAAGAAGAGTCAGTCCAAGTGAGAGGTAACCAGCAATGACCAAGATGTTTAAGCACTAGCCAGGAATCTTCCAACATTTTATAAAGACACCAATTTCCTATTAGTCGTGCAGCATAAGGGTTCAAGTTATTTATTTACTTACTGTTTCCAGGCATCAAACCCAGGACCACTGAGCTATACTCCCAGCCCCTAAGTTATTTTATTTAGCTATTAAAACAATGAAGTTAAAAGACTAGAAATTTGGGGAATCCTCAGATTGTGGGGTTTTTTTTTTTGGTACTAGGGATTGAACTCAGGGGTACTTGACCACTGAGCCTATTTTGTATTTTATTTAGAGACAGGGTCTCACTGAGTTGCTTAGTGCCTTGCTTTTGCTGAGGCTGGCTTTGAACTCGTGATCCTCCTGCCTCAGCCTCCCGAGCCACTGGGATTACAGGTATGCACCACCACACCTGGCTCAGATTGTGTTTTGAAGGTTCCATCTGGGATAGGAAGCAAGATATGTTTAGGACTACAGCAACCATCATGTTGGAATATGTTGGTGTCTACAGTTTGGTGTGGAGCTGTAGAAACTGTACTAATTTAGGAGAAACCAGTGGCTGCTGAGGGATGGACTGGGCTCCACAAGCTGCCTTAAAATTTCTGAATAGCTATTACAGATATCACTCTCATTTGCAAAGACTGGGTGGGAATTAGTTATTATCTGAAAAGTTATTATCACGACAACTACCATTGACCGGATTTCTGAAAAGCACCCCCTCCATTCCTCTCAATAATGGGAATTGAACCCAGGGGCACTCCACCACTGAGCTACACCATCAGCTCTTTATTTTTTATTTTGTGACAGGGTCTTGCTATGTTGCAGTGGCTGGCCTTGAATTTGTAATCCTCCTGCCTCAAACTCCAGAGTTGCTAGAAATTGAAGTGTGCCACTTAGTGTGGATATAGTGCCTGAATTTAAAACACAAAACAAGCTGGGCATGGTAGTGCACGCCTATAATCCCAGCAACTCTGGAGACTGAGACAGGAGGATCACAAGTTCAAGGCCAGGCTCAGCAATTTAATCTCAAAATAAAAAGTAAAAAGAGCTGGGGGTGTGGCTCAGTGATAAAGCATCCCTGAGTTAAATTCCCAGTACCCTCTCCCCATAAAACACCCTAACAAAATAAAATAGCAAAATAAAGGAGGAAGGAGAAGGTAATACAGTATACTAAATCTTTGGAACCCCTACTTAGAAACCTCATCCTAACTCTATCACCACTTCCAGTCTCAAGCCTTTAGCATGCCTCAGGACATCAGACTTCAATGCAACCTAAATCGCAATTGAGGAATGCTTATTCTCAAATTCTTAGACTGAAGAGCTAAGAAAAGACAGTTTTAAACTGAAGCTCTCAAAGTATTTAGGAACTTCCATTACTTTCAACCAACAGTTGGTGAGAAAGGTACAGTTATATGTTGCATAAGGATGGTACCGACCACATATATGATGGTGGTCTCATAAGATTATAAAAGAGCTGAAAAATTCCTGTGGCCCAACGATGTCATAACCATGCTAACATGGTAGCACAATGCATTATTCACACATTTGTGGTTATACTGCAGAAAATAAACCTACTGCTCTCCCAGTCATATGAAGTATACATAACACTTATTAAAGATAATATGCCAGTTATGGGTTTATGTAATTATGTGTTTTTTAAAAATTATTTTAGAGTGTACTCCTTCAACTTATTAAAAAAGTTAACTGTAAAACATTATGCCATGTTACAGCAGCAGCAACCTTGTACATCTCATGTTTACCTTGCCTGGAGAACATCAAGAAGCCACATTAAGTGACTGACCTGTATCATCTAGGTTTGTGTAGGTATACTCTGATGTTCTCACAACAACAATGCCCGTGGATGCATTTCTCAGGACACCACTGTTAAACAACCCTGAGTTAAATGAAGAGAGGAATTACTGCTGAAGGCATTAGTTTATTTAGATGGGAAGTTACTTTCTTTGGTATTGAAGAAGCAAAACGACTTCTTAGTGTACTAGACCCCTCAGTATATATATGATAGCACTACTTTTTTCTTTTTTAGAGAGGGATGAGGGCATAGCTAAGTAGCAGAGTGCTTGCCTAGCATGCAGGAGGCCCTGGGTTCAATCCCCAGCACTGGAAAAAAAAAAAAAACACCATCATGGATTAAATGTAACTTTCGCAGGGCTGGAGTTGTGGCTCAGTGGTACATCACTTGCCCGGCATGTGTGACGCCCTGGGTTTGATCCTCAGCACTGTATATAAATAAATAAACAAAATAAAAGCTCCACTGACAACTAAAAATATTAAAATAAATAAATAAATAAATATAACTTTTTGGGGCGGTTCTACATAGTAAAAATAGAGATTGATTGAAAGCCCAGTTTCAGAAACAACAAATTACACCCCCCCAAAAAAAGGTCAAAATTTAGACATGAGATCAGCCGGGCGCAGTGGCGCACACCTGCAATTCCAGCACTTGGGAGGCTGAGGCAGGAGGATCGAGAGTTCAAAGCCAGCCTCAGCAACTTAGCGAGGCCCTAAGCAACTCAGTGAGACCCTGTCTCTAAATAAAATATACAAAATAGGGCTGGGGACGTGGCTCAGTGGTGAAGTGTCCCTGGGTTCAATCCCCAGTACCAAAAAAAAAAAAAAAATGTCATGAGAGCACATACTGCTGTAAGGGGTATACAGTGATCACAACACCTTGTGATATCACTACCGGTACATACACATGCTACACAGGACACAAACATTTCAATTCCTGTTTGAATCAGGAATAGAAGTCTCTAGACAGGTCAGTGTCACATAGTAATGTAAAGCTCAAAATGCATGTCTGTTAGCTAATGTACAAAAGTAAAGGTTCAGCACTATTTTTTTTTTTTTTTTGGTACGGGGATTGAACTCAGGGGCACTTAACCACTGAGCCATGTCCCCGGCCCTTTTAAAAAAATTTTATTAGAGACAGGGTCTCACTGAGTTGCTTAGTGCCTTGCCAAGTTGTTGAGGCTGGCTTTGAACTTGTGATCCTCCTACCTCAGCCTCCCCAGCCACTGGGATTATAGGCGTGTGCCCCTATGCCTGGCAAAAATTCAGCACTTTTAAATGTCCATGAATTATGTATGAAAATTAATGTTAAAAAGTTGAATGTGTGCAATTTTCAAGTTTATTTTAGGATTTACATTTTCTAAATTTGTTATTTTAAGGTGATAAATTCTGAGGTGATTTCTTATGTAGTAATAAGGATTTTTAAATAGTGAACATAAAGATGTTAAAGGAGCTATTGAAAAGGAAGTGTGGACGATTTGAGGATTCAGAATTTTTTTTAAAGATTGTTTTTATAGTTTAAATCAGAAAAGGAAAGTTTATCTCCTTATTTTCAAAAGATTAAAATGATTCTCTATTTTTCCCACGATGTACTTTACTACAGCAAAACAGTACACCGTGTGTTATTTTAACCTCTCGGGAAACATGGCATGTTCAAGTTTGCTAGAAAGAGATAATGATCGCTTTTCGTCATACATCTCACGGAAAGTTCATAGGGAGAAAATGGCGGCAGGGGGTGTGGACGGGGAGGGGGTGGAGGAAACAAATACCTCAGTTTAAGATCAGAAATGGGCAATGGATGACCTAATTTAAAGTTAGTCGTTAGAACCACTGGCCTCCAACTGTGTATTTGTCATCTATATTTTTCCCATAGAGATTTCATTAAAAATTTACAAAAGTCCTATAGTGTAGTTTTGTATTCTTAAATCAAGATGTTTAAAAAGCATTAGCTGAAATTCTATAGCTTATTAGTTAAAAATAAATAACAAAAATCTCACTGCCCTCTGAATGCTCGTTCTTATTTTGTTACAAAACAGAACAGTATTTTAGATCCAGCATTTCTCCGTGTGGCGCAGATAAGCCATTTTCTATGACTTTTTCTACCTCTGGGAAATTTATTTCTGAAACGTGTAATTGCTGTGCAATAAGGCAAGTGGAACAGTGACGCAATAATCTACTGCAAGTTGCCTTACAAAAAAATGATGTCATTTGGCGCAGATCTAGTCACTTTTAAACAGGTAGCTATGGCAAAGCTTCCTCTATGCTGTTTCGGATTCCCCCACCCCGATCGTGTGCAAGATGTAAAAATACATTTTAAGGGCTTCCAAGCCCTTAACTTGTGCACCGCAGTGGCTACGGGCCCACCGCTCCTGCAGGCGGAGAAGGTCTGTTGCTAGGGGACGTGCACAGCCTAACGTCCCCAGCCTCGACGGCGGCGCTGCCCCGGGAAGCCGCGTGGGCTCGCGGCCGCAGCACCGGGCTGTTTCTTCCTCGGTGGGGCCCTGCTGCCCCGGCTGGCCAGCGGTGGGGATGCGGGACGCCGCCGGCGCGGGACAGCCCTCCCCCACCCGGTTCCCACACTCACTCCCGCTCCCGTGGCGCCGGAAGTGACGCGCGCTAAGCTGAAAAATGGCGGCATTGGCGCTGGACCAGGGGGAAGGTAAACACCCTCCAGGCCGCGCGCTGGCCCCCTCGGGGCGCCAGCAGGGGCCCCGAGGGGGCCTCCAGGGCCTGCTCTCCACCCCCTAGGCTTCTTACCCTCCTCCCTCTCTCCTAGGTTGGCGGGCTTCCGCGTAGATAGGAAGGCGCACGGGGCCCCCTGCCGGCCGGCCCCGCCTCCCTGGGCGGGCCCCGGGCGGCTCCCGCGGCCCGCAGGGGGCGCGAGGCCCGGAGCGGCCCCTGGCTCGTGGCCCCGCATGCCCCGCCCCTTGCCCGCCCCTTTCCCGCCTTCCTCCACCCCCGGCGTGGGTGATCCTAAGGCTCGGCGCGCTTCGGGGCAGAAGCTCGGAGACGCCGTCGTCGACTCCGCCACCGTTGGCCCTTCTCCCGCTGTCCTCGGCCCCTTAGCCCCTTCCCCCGCTCGTGGCCCCAAGTCGGCCCTCCCGCCGAGCCCCGCTGGGCCCTGCGAGGTCCCCCGGCGTTGGCAAGGCCGGCCTCGGCCCCGACGCCGTGCCGCCTTGCGCCTAGCCGGACTGTCTGGACTCGCGACTCAGTGCTGTCTTCTTTCCCAGGACTGGTTCCGAGGGGGCCGCAGGCACGCAGACTCGCCGCCCGCCGGAGCGCTCCTGCCCGGCCCGGGAGCGGCCCCTTGTAGACGTTGGAGGAGCCTGTCGAGTGCCGTCCCGGCGCCCGACCGCCCACCGTTCGGCCCGCTGGCCCGCTTCTTCCTGATGCAGACTGCCGTCCACTAGAGGCTGGACAGGACCCCCGAGGTGCGTAGCCGCCCCTGGCCGCCGGCCTGCGGAGCCCGGGCTTCTCCCGCGGCCCCGAGCAAGGCGCGGATTCCGTGGCCCTCTGTACAGATCTGAGTCAAACATTTGGTAGACGCCGGGACCTAATTTGTCTATGAGTTTACTTAAATTGTTTGAAATCTAATTTTTTTTCAGAGAGAGAGAGAGGAAAAAAAAAAAGGAAGAAGAATAATTCAGCCATTTTTTGCAGCACACAGCTGCAGGTACCATGATTATTTCTCCCCTAACCCGTTCCTTCCCTTTAAAAATTCTGAAATAGAACTCTGCGAAATGTTGAGGCATAAAGCGTGGAATGGGAAGGTCGGGGTTCGACTGGGTGACTGAGAAAATCGCGGGCTGAGCCTCGGCTTCTTATCCATGAAATCTGGCCAGTAATACCCACATCATAGGATAGGAAGGACTATATGAGGTCATATATGTGAAAATAATCTATAGCTGTTAAGTGTTGTAAAAATGTAAGGCCATTTTTTAAGTAACCTTTGCCAGAGTGGTTAATGTTGTAGTGGCTAACTGTTGCTGCCTCTTTATTTCTATATTTTAAGTATAAGCAAATAGTATGGAATAGTAAAGCGGTGCTGAGAATCCATAGATATATAATAGTCACGTTGCTTGGCCTTCCTCCTACGAAACGCTAACTGCTTATTTAAATAACGGTGTTCTTTAATTCAAATTTAATGTTACTGTAGGGCCTTGCTTTTCATCTTCCTAGGCCGCTGAGGCTCCTATTCTTACTCAGAATATTTATTTAACACCTTGCGTTTGTTTAGTCTTTTATATTTTCTGAATTTGTCTTCCTTTGTTAATCTGATTAAATTTTAATTTAGAAAATGCTTTTAAAATGTATATGCCCTGATTTTAATGTCTGTTTTTCATATCTAGGGAACAGGATGCCTGAATACCTCTACCCATTTGAAAATTGTTTTTGAAGACCTTATAAATGCATTCATATTTCTTTGATTCTTAGTAGATCTAGAAATGTATAGAAAATTTCAGCTTTTTGGCATTTAGTGTAATATTTATGTAATTTCTCATTTTTAATAACCACAACACTTAGTAGGTGCTTCAAGTTACTATCAGTGGTGAAGAATGTTAATTTTCACTCTTTACTGCTGATTAATTTGGGGGAAAACATAGGATGGTAAATATTTGTGGTTTAAAAATTAAATGTATTTGCCAGAATTTGTATGTGTAACAGATCAGTATGGAATCATACTTACTTGGCACATCAAAAATATATTATGGTTTGGCTTAAAAAATGGTCCACAAAAAGTGAAAAGCTTTTTTGGGGTGTATTATTTTTAGCTAACAAATGGTTTTCTGAGTAGTTAGATGTTTTATTAAATTTCTAATCCACTAGTTCAATATCAGTTGTCTTCCAGAATAGTTTTTGTGTTTTATAAGAAGACAGAATAATATAAGGCAGGTAGGATTAAAATTGTAAAAGGAAGAGCCTACTTTAAAGTGGTTGTTTTTATACATTGGCCTTATTGCTTGTCCTGAAGATAAAATTTTGGCAAATCACTGCTTTATTAGGCATTTCAGGGTTTGACCCCCGTTTTGATTTGGGTTATCTAGGGCTAAAATCTTGGAACCAGAGCTGGCTTGGCTTCATGGGTGTTCTGAAGGGACTCATACTTGTTTTAAAAACCTGCATGTAAGTCGGGCGTGGTGGCACATGCTTGTAATCCCAGAGACTCGGGAGGCTGAGGCAGGAGGATCACGAGTTCAAAGCCAGCCTCAACAACTTGGCAAGGCACTAAGCAACTCAGTGAGACCCTGTCTCTAAATAAAATACAAATAGGGCTGGGGATTTGACTCAGTGGCCGAGTGCCCCTGAGTTCAATCCCCAGTTCAAAAAAATAAAATAAAATAAAACTGCATGTAAAATTGGCATTGTACAATATAAAGGTGAATGGTAAAATTCATACTAATAATTTAAATTTTTAATTTTTCTTAGAACGACATAAAACAGCAAATAAAAACACATCGTGACAAGTCAAGAGAGACCGAAGAAAGGAAAAAGCTTTATATTTTAGTACCTTTAACATTTTTTTCCTGCTTTTGAACAAGGTCCCCCTCCTGCAAATGATGTTGCTGGCCCATTGTCAAGTTTGGCCTTTCCCATTGCAAATGTTTTGAGAGTGAATAACTTAACTGTAAGGAAAATGAATCTTTAGTTTGGAGAGGGGTGTGTGGATTAATTTATTAGCATATATTTCATTTCAGTTGGAATGCTGTAGCTCCTGTGGGTTTTTTTTAATTGAAGAGCAATGAAAGAGTCATTGATGAGACAGTGTAGAACAGTGGTTAATCAGGAAGGCTCTGAGGTCAGGCAGACCCCAGCTCCACAGCTGATTAATAATCATAGTCCTGGGCAAGTTACTTGACCTTTGAGCTTTGATTTTTCTTATCTTTCAATCAGTAATGGTTATAGAACATGGAAGGTTGTGAGGATTAAGTTTATCCATTCATCCAAGTATTAATTAAGCACTTCTTAATGTGCTAAGCACTGTTTGAAATGTTGGGGATACAACAGTCAATGAAACAAAATTATTATATATTTTTCGTGGTACTGAAGATTGAGCCTAGGGCCTTTTGTGTGCTAGGGAAGTACTCTACTACTGAGATACATTTCCAGCCCTTTTTAAAATTTTTATTTTCACACAGGGTCTTGCTAAGTTGACTAGGCTAGGCTCAGCCTCCTGAGTAGCTGGGATTACAGTTGTGCACCACTGTGCCAGGCTAACAACAACAAAGATGTTTGAAGTAGAAAGTTTTTTTAAAAAATTTTTAGATGTTGATAGACCTTTATTTTATTCATTTATTTTTTTGTGGTTCTGAGACTTGAACCCAGTGCCTCACACATGCTAGACAAGTGCTCTACCACTGAACCACAATCCCAGCCCCGAAGCAGAAAGTTAATACACAAAATGGCTAGCCTACCCCATCATTTAATATGCTGTAGCAAAAAATAAAGCAGAGAACGAAGATGGTAGATAGCTTGGGTTAGATTTTGAAATTTTAAGAGGGTGTTTGGGGGAAGTGACACTGAAGTAAAGTTCTGAAAGAAGAGGTAAGTATCTGGATAGAGGGATCCAGGCAGAGGGAACAGCAAGTAGAGAGGCCTTAAGGTGGGAGTGTGGCTGTTTTTCAAGAAGTAGCAATAGGGAGGAGAATAAAAGGGTATTATTATTATTGCTACTTAGGATTTTAGGAATTATTGAAACAACTCTGATAGGTCATCTCTGTCATGGCTATATGTTGTATTGCTGTGGGTCCAAAGTGGAAGACCTGTTAAAATTAGAAATTTTAGCTTTCACTTTTTGATTTTTTTTTAGGGGAGGGGAGTCCTGGGGATGGAACCCAGGTCCTTGCACATGCTAGGAAACATGTTACAACTGAGCTGTATCCCCAGCCCAGAAATTTTAACTTTGGAATAAAGAACCTAGAAGCTGGGTGTAGTGGTGCATGCCTGTAATGTCAGCAGCTTGGGAGGCTGAGGCAGGAGGATTATGAGTTCAAAGCCAGCCTTAGCAATTTAGCAAGGCCCCAGGAAACTCAGAGATATCCTGCCTCTAAATAAAATACAAAATAGGGCTGGGGATGTGGCTCAGTGGTTAAGCACCTCTTGGTTCAATCCCCAGTACCAAAAGCAAAACAAAACAAAAAACTAGAAAAGGCAAAATGTGTTCTCACTTTTCTCTCTCTCTCTCTTTTTTTTTTGGTACTGGGGATTGAACCCAGGGGCACTCCACCACTGAGCCACATCCCTAGCCCTATTTTGTATTTTATTTAGAGACAGGGTCCAACTGAGTTGCTTAGGGCCTTGCTAAATTGCTGAGGCTGGCTTTGAACTCGTGATCCTCCTGCCTCAGCCTCTCAAGTGCTGGGATTATAGGCGTGCACCACCACACCCAGCGAGTTTTCTCTTTTTTAATATAGAAGATTCCTAAAGCTCATCTCGCTGAATCATTGAAGCAAATAAAAACAATTAGATAGAAAAATCATCCTTTGTCCTTGATAAGATCTTTGAATTTAGTTAATGATTCTGCATGATGGGCTTTAAAAATTTGCAGGAAATAAGAACAGATAGAAAAATTGTCCTTTGTCCTTGTTAAGATCTTTGAATTTAGTTAATGAATCTGCATTGTGGACTTTATTTTCAGGAAATATGTATCATAGCATCAAGACATTCTAAAAGATTTATTTTTGTTGTATAATTTTCTGAGAGAACTAACATGCTAACATTACAGGATCTGTGATTTCATATTAGAATGTAACTTAGAAGATTTGGGAGTTTATTCATGAATAGAGTCTTTTCCTAGAATTCTCACTGGATCCAATCTCTAAAGGGTAGGAAAACTTTTCCATGATATCACTTTTGGATTACTTCTGCTTGTAAGCAGAAGAGCATTAAAGTCTTCTGATGAAAAATAGTATTTAAACAGGGGTGTTTGGTTTTTTTCTTAGAAGGTTTCTTGTATTACAGGATGACTAAATGCTTAAACATACCTGAAAGGTGAAATAATTTGGTTACTGGGTGCCAGCCTGGAGGCTGGAGGACTTAATTTTTTTTTTTATCGTACTGGGGATTGAACCCAGGAACACTTTACCACTGAGTACTTGGGTATCCTCCTGCCTCAGCCTCCTGAATCACTGGAATTACAGGAGTGCACCACTGCTTCCAGCTCAGAACCTTCTTTTTTTTTTTTTTTTTTTTTTTGAACCAGGGATTGAACTCAGGGACACTCGGCCACTGAGCCACATCCCCAGCCCTATTTTGTATTTTATTTAGAGACAGGGTCTCACTGAGTTGCTTAGGGCCTCGCTACATTGCTGAGGCTGGCTTTGAACTCATGATCCTCCTGACTCAGCCTTCCGAGTTGCTTGGATTACAGGCGTGCGCCACCACGCCCAGCCTCAGAACCTTCTTAATAGTTTAGTTAACTGGTCATTTGCAATTTGGTACTGAGTTATAAAAATATTTCTTACAGAAAAAATTTCTAGTATTACACAAATTAAAATTATGTAGCTCTCTTCTGATATTAAACTGAGTTGTTTCTTAGTTTGAGTACTGTATCTGAGGGTAAAATGACTGCTAGAAAAGGGTTTCAAAATTTTCTTTTAGACTTGTACATTGGTAAGTTGACTTCTTCAACATTGTTAAATTTGGGCTGTGGTTGTGTCTCAGTGGTGGAGTGCTTGCCTAGCACGTGTGAGGCACTGGATTCGATCCTCAGCACCACATAAAAATAAATAAAGGTATTGTGTCCATCTACAACTAAAAGTATATAAAAAGAGATTGTTAAGTTTAAGATTACTTTATAGAAATCGGAAAAATATTATGATTCAGAAATTTTGTTTTTATACATAGGAAGTCTTATATTCTCTCTCTTTTTGTTGTTTTTGCTTTTTTTTGGTGCTGGGAAGTGAACCCAGGAGCACTTAACCACTGAGCCACATTCCCAGCACATTTTATATATTATTTGAGACAGTCTTGCTAAGTTGCTTAGGGCCTTGCTAAGTTGTTGAGGCTGGCTTTGAACTTGTGATCCTCCTGCTCAGCCTCAGTTGGGATTACAGGCATACACTACTGTGCCCAGTTTGTATTCTTTTTTTTAATTTTGCAAATATGGCATTTTCTGTGTTGTCATTAAATTTGGTAGAACAATTTGAGGATGAAGGTAATATAAAACCATTTAAATTCTCATTGAGGATAAGCATGTTAACCTCTGAGGATCTAGCTTTTGTGCTGAATAGCTTAGGGTTTTGTATGAATTTTCAGATACCTGTGGGAGGAAGGTGAGAGTAATAAATTACTGCTTATGGTATAAGCACAAAGGTTAGTTAATTTGGAAACATCTTAATTGCTCCGAATTTTGCCTTCAAATCAGAATGGCAGCCTTCTAACTGAAAAGGAAGCATTTAATTTCTTTGCCTTTAATTTTCTGTCCAACTTTACTCCCACCAGACTTCTTTCTTTACTGTTCACTAGAGAGTTTGAATTGTTAGAAATTTCTGTGGTGTAAATAGTAGTAATAGTTTTCCAGGGCAAAGGTAGGAAGAGGTTGGGGTGTGTGTGTGGTCACTTAAGTCTTATCACACCTTCAGTGATACTCAAACTTTTTGGTCCCAGGACCTCTTTATACTCTTAAAAAATATTGGGATCCTAAAAAACTTTGGTTCATGTGGGTTATATTAATTTATACAGAAATTGATTTATACTAGGAAATTTAAAAACATTTGTAATTCATTTTGAAAACCCATTAAATGGTTGCTTAAATCATATTTTAAATTATTTTTAAAAAGTTTTAATTTTTTTTTTTTTTGGTACAAGGGATTGAACACAGAGGCACTTAACCACTGAGCCACATCCCCAGACCTTTTTATATATTTTATATAGAGACAGTGTCTTGCTGAGTTGTTTAGGGCCTCACTAAGTTGCTGAGGCTGGCTTTGAACTCACGATCCTCCTGCCTCAGCCTCCTGAGCTGCTGGGATTACAGGTATGCACCATAGTACCCAGCACATTTTTTATTTGTTTGTTTTTTTGGTACTGGAGATTGAACCCAGGGCACTCCACCACTGAGCCACATCCCCAGCCCTGTTTTGTATTTTATTTAGAGACAGGGTCTCACTGAGTTGCTTAGGGCCTCGCTAAGTTGCTGAGGCTGACTTTGAACTCGTGATCCTCCTGCCTCAGCCTCCCGAGTCTGTTGGATTACAGGCGTGCGCCACCATGCCCGGCTACAATGAACATTTTGTTTGTCAGTAAATATCTTTTCTAGAAGACCCTAATGGATTTTCCCCCAGCCTTCAAATAACTTATAGAATTGAGTTTTGTGCTAATTTTATGATTATTTCTGATGATTATTAGTTTTCACTTAAGTTGGTATAATTCTGTATTTAGAGAATTCTTAGGTGTACGATTTTATATTTTTTCTTTTTGTATTATATTGCCCTTTTTCTAGTTACTTTCAACTTAAGTGTTTTCATGTTCTAGTTGTTTTATTCTTTTTTTTTAAGCCTTGCTCATTCTAAGTCTTTTTCATAGCATCCATGGTATGAATCGTGAACAAGTTGGTTTTGTTTAATGTGTTTATTTGTAAATTTGGTTGGTTGATGCCTTAAACACTGATGTTATAGATCAGTGCTGTCCATTAGAATATAATTCAAGTCACATGCAATTTAAAATTTTCTTATAGCAACAATTTCCTAAAAAGTAAGAAGAAACAGGTGAGATTAATTTTAGTTTATTTTAATCTATGTCCAAAATATTTCAATATATAATCAATATAAAAATTTATGTAAGATACTTTTACATACTTTATTTGATGCTAAGGCTTCAAAATATAGTTTGTTTTATACTTAAAGCATTTCAGTTTGGATTCATCCCATCTCAAGTGATGGATAGTCCATGGCTAGTGGCTTTTGAAACAGCATAGATGTATACTAACTTTGGTTAGGACAAAAAAGCCAAAGGAGGAGCCCATTATTAAAACTAGAAAATCATTCTTTGATGATGAGAACAAATGGAGAACAAAGCTGTTACAAAATGGTGTCCAGTGTTTTTGACTACCAGTACATCTCTTGATCTCTTACAAGCCTTCATTGTGATAAACCCTAGAGAGGCTTGGGGTCTGTACAGAAGAGATTTGAGTGTCTCAAATCCCTCTGGTCTTGTCAGTGATAGGGAGCATTAGGCAAGAGTTGAATAAAGGAAGCCAGCATTGATGGATCTCTAGTGGGATGTCTTGCTCTGGGCTAGATATTTAATTTGTGTTAATTCTTTAATGAGTACCCCAACTCAGTAAAATTATTATTATTCCTAATATAAGGATGGAAACCAAGATCAGGAATTAACAAAATTTCAAATTTATTGGGGTCACACAGGTGGTAAGTACTAGTAAATACTTTGATTTCAAAGATTTTTCTCTTTCTAACCAAACTTTTGTATTTTTTACAAATCAAATTCTAGTCTTAATTCCATTTAAATGGTGCTGCTGATCAAACCTAGGGCCTCTCACATACTAGGCAAGTGTTCTACCACTGAGCTATACCCCCAGACCTTTAACTATTTCTTTTTTATTTTTAATATACTTTCTTATTTGTTCTAATTAGTTATACATGACAGTAGAATGCATTTTGATACATCATACATAAATGGAGTATAATTTCTTATTCACCTGGTTGTACATGATGTAGTTACACAGGTCATGTAATCATATATGCACATAGGGTAATCTTTAACTCTGTTTCTAATGAATTGTGTGACCTTGACTAAAAAGTCATCTCTGCTGGGTATGGTGGCTCACACCTGTAATGCCAGCCAGTCAGGAGGCTGAGGCAACAGGATTGCAAGTTTGAGACCAGCCTCAGCAATTAATGAGGAGTTCAGTAACTTATGAGATCTGTCTCAAAAAAAAAAAAAATAATAAAAGGGTTGGGGATATAGCTTAGTGGTAAAATACCCTGGATTCATTCCCAGTACCAAAAAAAAAAAAAAAAAAAAGTCATTTTACCTGTGAACCGTAATGATCATAATGTCTTTATCTATCCAGTTGCAGTTGATCTGGGTCCCACAAAGGTTAGAAATACTGTCACTAGGGAGAGGAGTTTCTCTGAAGTTAACTGGGTCAGGTTTATTATTTTAACTTCCAAATTTAAGGGTTACGATTATTATTTGGCCTCCAGTAGTATACCAAGTGAAGGGACATAGTAATAAGCACTACATTATAGTGTGCTTAGGGACCATGAACCAAGCCAAGTGCTGGACATGTATTAACTTGTTAACTCACAGCAACCTATGAGGTACATTAGTACCTCCTTTTACAGATGAGGACATTAGAGCACAGAGAAGCTAAGTAGTTGCTCCAAGGTCACAGAGCTAGTAGGTAGAACCAGTATTCAATATCTCCTGTTGAACTTCAGACCGGTGCTGTGACTATTTCACCAAAAGACTGTATCATGTTGGTCAGGTAATCACTCAGCATTTCATTGTTTTCTTCTTTGTACATGCTTCCCTTAAAAGTGTAAAATACAAGTTGGATATGATGGCATACACCTCTAATACTGGTGATTTGGTAGGTTTAGGCAGGAGGATCTGCAGGTTCAAAGTCAGCCTTGGCAATTTAATGATACCCTGTCTCAAAATTTTTTAAAAAGGGTAAACTATACTGCTGCTCTAACACCGTTAGTCTTATTGATAGGTGCACTAAGCTTTTCAGGTAGAAAATAAGTTACAAATTAGCTATCAAAAATTGGTTTTAGAAAAAAAAATTGGTTTTAGGGGCTGGGGTTGCTGCAGCTCAGAGGTAGAGTGCTTACCTAGTACATGTGAGGCACTGGGTTTGATCTTCAGCACACATAAAAATAAGTAAAATAAAGGATAAAGGTATTATGTACATCTAAAACAACAAGAAAAGCAAAGCATATAAACTCTTAAAAATTGGTTTTAGAGGTTGGTTCAGATCAGGTAAACTTTACAAATGCATTGGTAAGAGTTTAAAAGTAGCTATAGTTTATTTACTTTGCAAATCTACATAACTGCATTGCATATCTATAAAGTCATGTAAAAAGTAGGAGAATACATTAGAATTTTATGATTTCAAAGTTTAGATCTAGGCATGATGATATGCGACTGTAATCCCAGCTGATTGTTTGGCTGAGGCAGGAGGATCACAAGTTCAAAGCCAGCCTCAGCAACTTAGTGAGACCCTGTCTCAAAATAAAAAAGGGCTGGGGATGTGGTTCAGTGTAGTTAAGCACTCTTGGGTTCCATCCCTAGTACAGCGTGTTGGGAGTTTGGTGGAGCACTTGACTAGCATGTGTGAAGCCCTGGGTTCAAACCTAATACTGGGAAAAGAAAAAAAGTTTAGAAAGCATCAAATCTAATGCTCTCGTTTTTACAGATGCAGAATGAAGGCCAAGAAAGTTTAAGTAACTTTAGTCAGAGTAAATATATTTGTTTTAAAACTTTTAGTTAGGGCCCTTGATTTTAACAGGAGAAATCATCTGAGGTAGTAAAATGGGGGAATTTGCTCTTAGGAATATAAGGACATCTCTCACAACCCAAGAGCAAACATACATCTGGGTCTGGGGACTGGAAAATGAAGGTGTTAAAGAGCACTCCTCATCCTCTCATCTTGGCTTTCTTCTTTCTCAGTTGGCTGTCTTTCTCTGATACTTAGCCCACATGGCAGGCAGCAGTGGATACCCACAGCTGCTCTTTGACACGATCCTGTCACACACAGTGCATATCTGTCTTTTTCCCTTTTTCTCTTTCTTCTCCCCTCTCCCCTAAATTCTAAATTCTTGAAAAAGGGTGTTCATCTTGATTCATATTTCCAATCCTGGTCTGACCATATGTGAGTAGGGCCAGGACTAGGGAGTGGAAGCCTGCCTGCTAGGAATCCCTTTCAGTAGACTGGGTGCCCAGAGTAGTCTGCCTCCTCCCCTACTTCATTGCCTTATGATGTTTTCAAATACTATCTGGAACCCGGATTTCTTTTTTCTTTTTTCTTTTTTTTTTGGTACTGGATATTGAACCCAGGGGCACTCCACCACTGAGCCACATCCCCAGCCCTATTTATATTTTATTTAGAGACAGGGTCTCACTGAGTTGCTTAGGACCTCGCTAAGTTGCTGAGGCTGGCTTTGAACTCGCGATCCTCCTGACTCAGCCTCCCAAGTACTGGGATTACAGGCGTGCGCCACCGTGCCCAGCCAGGATTGTTTTTTGAGAAAGCATAGTATCTCATTTTATTTTTTCATGTTGGGCTTGAACGTAGGGCCTTGTGCATACTAAGCACTCTCTTTACCACTGAGCTTTATCTCTGACCCCTGTGTCTCCTTCTAAAAATTTCCTTTAGGGTATTTTTTAGAAAGGTGAATATTAGCTTTCCAGATAGTGGTAACTGTTGGATAGAGAGGATTGTTTTCATGTGAAGTAAAATATATAGTATTCTATATAACATTAATGAAACAGCACAAGTCTGCTCTCAAGTATATGGATGCTATTGTTCAGCCTTCTGTTATTAAATATTCATTAAGTCATTATATCTTGACAAACCAGAGTGATAATTGGTGACCATAATAACCCTGAGAAAGATAAGCCAGACTTTTCATCCAGTTTAATTTCTTGTTTTTATTCTATTTTGAAAATTGATAATTAGCATGATATTGATAGCCCTCTACCAACCATAATGTCTATCCATTCACCATACTCTATGAGGTTCCTTTTGTTCATTTTTGTCCATATTCTTTATTTCACTTGAGAAATTCTGAGCTGATTGATTTACTTTTAAAAATAATTCAGTGCTGGATGCATAATTCCAGTGACTCAGGAGGCTGAGACAGTGGGATCACAAGTTTGAGACCAGCCTCAGCAGTTTAGCCAGGCCGTAAGCAATTTAGTGAGACCTTAACTGAATAAAATAAAAAATAAAAGGAATATAAATAAATAAAAAAGGCTGGAGGACTGGGAATGTGGCCCAGTGATTAAGTGCCCCTGGGTTCAATCTTCAGTACTAAAATACGTAGAAATAAGTAAAAATAATTCAGAAAAACACGGCCGCATTGATAACTTGCTTTTTTTTTTTTTTTTTTTTTTACTGGGGCTGGAATCAAGGGGCACTCAACCACTGAGCCACATCCCCAGCCCTATTTTGTAT
>JAJEJO010048933.1:279630-318111 GCA_020662805.1 Glaucomys volans | reverse complement strand
GCTGAGGCTGGCTTTGAACTCACAATCCTCCTGTCTCAGCCTCCCAAGTGCTGGGATTACAGGTGTATGCCACTGCACCTGGCACTTGCTTTAACTTTGAATGCTTTAGTAAAGTTGTTCTGACAAACATTGATTACATTGTCTAAAATATATTTTTCCCAAATTATACATAAAGCCCTCTTTTTTTTTTACCTTCCCCAAATAAAATTACATAGTTTCTTCTTTTTTTTTTTAAGATGAGGTCTTGCTTTAGGTAGCCCTAAAATGCCTGGGCTCAAGTGATCTTCCTGTCTCAGCCTCCCAAGTAGCTAGGACTATAGGCACAGACCACCACGACTGACTGAAATTATATAGTTTTTGATTAATGGAGTACTAATTAAATTTCTGATATAAATTTCATTTTGTACATACTTTGCTGTCTTAGATAAGTAAACATTTAATGTGGTAGAATCAATAGGACTTAGAGACAAATGGCGATCAGTCATGGTGATGCATGCCTGTAATCCCAGCTATTCAGGAGACTGAGTCAGGAGGATCACAAATTTGAGATCAACCTCAGCAACTTAGTGAGACCTTGTGTCAAAATAAAAAGTTAAATAAAAATTTAGAAAGCCTTAGGATATAGCTCAGTGGGAGAGTGCCTCCAGAGTTCAGTCCTCAATGCTATAAAAGAGACACAAATGGAGAGAAAGAGGTACCTAGAATGCCTCCTTTTTTTTTTTTTTTGGAACCAGGGATTGAACTCAGGGACACTTGGCCACTGAGCCACATCCCCAGTCCTATTTTGTATTTATTTAGAGACAGGGTCTCACTGAGTTGCTTAGGTCCTCGCTAAGTTGCTGAGGCTGGCTTGGAACTCGCGATCCTCCTGACTCAGCCTCCCAGGTCGCTTGGATTACAGGCGTGCGCCACCACGCCCGGCCTAGAATGCCCCTTGATAAGATGGGGAATACAAAATAAAAAAATTGGTTAAGGGGATGATAGAATTAGGATTCTGTGTAGATTTGTTGATTTTGAAATCACAAAATGGGATCATCCCTAAATAGGCACCCAGAAGTGTTTACTAGGCAATTGATTAAACCTGTATAGGATTAACGTAAGGATAGAGATTTGGGCAGATGATCAAGGTATTGGTGAAAATAGGTCTCAGTAGAAACCATGATTTTAGCTGAGATCATTGAGGGAGGTACAGTGTTTAGATGAGAAAAGAGCAAGAACAGAATCCTGGATAATACCAACATTTAAGGAAAACAAAGCCCAAGAAGGATATTGAAATGAGCAGCCTAAGAATAGGAAGAGAAACAGGAGAACAGTGTTTTGGAATGGAGAGGATTCAAGGGCATTAAGTCATGCTAAAGAGGGATCCATAGAAATAGGGACTAGGAAGTGACCATTGGATTTGGCAATTAGGGGCTTTTAAAGATTTTTTTAATAGACTTTACAAAAACAATAATACACTTTGATTGCACATAAATTTAAACATGCAGATTGGCAAATAGGAAAGGACAAAAAGTAAAACTGCCTGATACTCTCCCAAGATAATCACTTTTAATATTTTCAGTAAAGTTTCTTTTTAGACTTTTTTCTTAGTAAAAAGATGACCTCAGACTGTGATAACTATTGATTAAATGGGTTAAAATATCAAGAAGTTAAATGTAGGGTGTCAGACAGCATATTGATGAAACAAAGTAGTAAGTGTAGTGATCACCTACTTAGGAGAGTGGAGGAGTGGTGCAATTAATGTGACTATGGAAACCAACTTTTCCCTCTCAGCAACTAAGGCTCAGCACATTCAGTATACAGAGGGGATTCCTAAATGGTACATATCTCCATACCTAACGTAAAGCCCAACACACAGAAATGGTTTTTTTAGTAACAGATGAGGTATTGGTAATTAGAGTAGTGAGATTAGTGGGAACAACCTCCCTAAAGAAAGAGGTAGAGCAGGTGAGAATAGTCGACTGTGTTGTCTGTTGTTTCACTAGTTCATTCTAGCACCCAGGAGAAAGAAAAAAAAAAAACCTGGAAGGTTGGGTCTCAGCCACTTGTGGGGGTTCAGGCCATAGATGTTGGCTGCCACATGCTTTGATTATGCTCTTCTAGGCTGGCCTGGTCTGTGGATGGTAGTCCAGCAGATAGCTCAAACATGATTCCAGATCATGAGATGTTGCAGACAATGCTTTAAAATTGGTTTAGTATCCCAGAGAGTTGTCCATGTCAGTTGTCCGTAGTTTGGGAGCATCTTTTGTTGTACATGAATGCATACCAGCAGGGAATGCCCTCACAGCTATTCAAAGAAAAAAAAACCCATAAGGCACTGAAGGTCCCCCCCTGAAATTAAAGGATCAATCAACATAATTTTGTTTTAGGAGGGAAGATATGGAGGACAGGCAAAGGGGAAAGGGAAATGAAGGTCCTGGCAAGAGAGTGATTGCTCTGATATGGGAAGGTCTAAACTGGAAGATGACAGAGGTAAAGTTAAGAAATGATACATCAAATGAAAAAAGAGGAGGAAGGCTAAGTGGAAAGTTGACGGTTAAGATTCCAGATGTGTGCCATGTGCAGTAGTGCACGCCTGTAATCCCAGTGACTCAGGAGGCTGAGGTAGAAGGATCTCAACTTCAAGGCCAGCCTGGGCAACTTAATGACCCTGTCTCAAAATAAAAAAGGCTAGGGATATGGCTTGGATGGTAGAGTACCCCTGGGTTCCATCCCTAGTACTATAGAAGAAAAAGTTCAGGTGCTGACCAGTTCTGTATCAGGTCAGGTCCTAGAGATTGGGGAGTAGAGTGTGCAGTGGAATTAGGGGGAATTTATGAGGTAGTTAAGAAGCTTTGACTCTCAGTTTTTGAATGGGTTATCTTTTGTAAAAGTTGAATAGGAGAAACTGACTTAGGTGCCTGTCTGTTAGTGTGAGCTGGAGAGTGATTGATCAGGAGGTATGTATTAGATAAGTAATAGGGGGCAATAGAAGACAGATTTTTATCATTGAAAGGCCAAACTCTAGAAAAAGGACAGCTTTTTTAAAGCCAAGAGAAATTTAGGTCTGTAAGCTCTAGAAGATTTTTTCCTAAGATGGGTGAGGTTAGAAATAGGGATAGAAGGCAGGAGGTCTGGCAGCTATGACTTTGAGGAAAACTGTCATATTATTTAAGTCAGAATTGGGAGGGAACTTTCTGGACCAACATGAGCGTATAAGGAAGATTGTGTACATCAAAGCAAAGTTCTACAGGGCACAGTGGAAAGGGTTGGAAATGGAAGGGTTGGATTCAGGAATGGAAGAGGGATGATTAAGGAGGAAGATGGGAGCTGTGTGAGGATTCAAGTTAAAAACAGGATAAGGAGCTGGGGTTGTAGCTCAGTGGTAGAGCATTCATCTAGCATGTGTGAGGCCCTGGGTTCAATTCTCAGCACCATGTAAAAAAATTAAGGTATTGTGTCCATCCACAGTTTAAGAACAGGATAAGGTGGGTAGAGCTTCATGTGCAAAGGAAAAAGTTGCTTTATCAGCAGTGTAGTAGACTTAATTTTTTCTGTTTCACTTAGATCTATTTTTATTATTACTATTTTTTGTGATACTGGGAGTTGAATCCAGAGGCTCTTATATACTAAACACATTCTACTACTGAGCTGTATCCCCAGCTCTAGATCTAATTTTAACTATCTTAGCATTATTTCTCTGATATGCAAAGATTAGTTTAATTTCCTTTCAAATTATGTATATTATTTAAGTATAAAAGCAATATATTGTTTTTAAAATAAGATCAATTAGGTAAGTAAAAAAGGAAAAGACAAACATCTCTTGAAATCCTACTTACCTGGGGACATAATTTTTGGTATCTATCTTCCAGATGTTATTTTTATTTTATTTTATTTTATTTATTTATTTTTTGTGGTGCTGGGGATTGAACCCAGGGCCTTGTGCTTGTGAGGCAAGCACTCTACCAACTGAGCTATGTCCCCAGCCTGTTTTTTTTTATTTAAAAAATTTTTTTTAGTTGTAGATGGACACAATACCTTTATTTTATTTATTCATTTTTATGTGGTGTTGAGAATTGAACCCAGTAGGGCTGGGGACATAGCTTAGTTGGTAGAGTGTTTGCCTCATAAACACAAGGCCCTGGGTCCAGTGCCTCATACATGCTAGGCAAGCTCTCTACCACTGAGCCACAACCCCAGCCCCCAGATATTTTTTTTATCTAAGCAAATACATGCATATTTAATTAAAATTTTTAGTTGTAAATGGACACAATACCTTTTTTTTATTATTTATGTGGTGTTGAACCCAGTGCCCCACGCATGCGAGGCAAGCGCCCTACCACTGAGCCATAACCCCAGCCCCTTATATTTAATTTTTGAAGGTATACTCAGTATAATGCAGTCTCCTACTTTTTTAGTATAATATCTAATAAAATATCCTTTGTCAGAAAGGTAGATTGCTGCCATCATTTTTTTTTTTTTTTGGTGGAATTGAACCTAGGAGAGTTCTACCTCTGAGCTACATCTTTTTAAATAAAATTTGAGACAGGGTCTTGCTAAATTGTCTAGGTGGACTCTGAACTTGTGATCTTCCTGCCTCAGTCTGTTTTTTTTTTTGGTACTAGGGATTGAACCTAGGGGTGTTTAACCATTGAATCTCACCCCCAGTTCTTTTTTATTTTTTATTTTGAGACAGGGTCTCACTGAGTTGCTTAGGTACTTGTTAAGTTGCTGAGGCTAGCCTTGAACTTGTTTTTTTTTTTTTAATATTTTTTAAGATGTCGATAGACCTTTATTTTATTTATTTATTTTTATGTGGTGCTGAGAATTGAACCGAGTGCCTCACACATGCTAGGCGAGCACTCTACCACTGGGCCACAACTCCAGCCCCAGCCTTGAACTTCTGATACTCATACCTCAGCCTCTGGAATTGCTGGGATTACAGGCATGTGCCACCATGCCCTGCTTCTACCATTATTAAATGTTACAGTAATCCATTATAGGACTGCAACATTTATTTAATAGTTTGTTGTTGGATTTTTTAATGTTGTTTTTCAAAGGGTTTCACTATGTTGCCCGGGCTGACCCTGAACTAATGGGTTCCAGTGACCTTCTTGCCTCAGCCTCCTTGGCTGGGACTGCAGGCATGTGCTGCTATACCCAGCTACTCTCTATTTTTTTTAAATTATAAATAAGGCTAGAAAGAGAGACCTTGTAAATACAATTCGACATTTATCTGATTATTTCCTTTAGGTAAAATATTTTGATGTAGTATCTTTTTTGTCTCCTTTTCTCCAAATTTAATATTTGGCTATGAAATCCTTTGGAACAAGTCTGTTTGATGAAGCCAGGTGTGATTGTGTACATCTGCAATGCCAGCAGCTTGGGAGGCTAAGGCAGGAGGATTGCAAATTCAAAGCCAGTTTCAGCAACTTAGGGAGGCCCTAAGCAATTTAGTGAGACCCCACCTCAAGATAAAAAAATGAAAAGGGCTGGGGGATGTAGTTCAGTGGTTAAGTGCCTCAGGTTCAAGCCCTGCTACCAAAAAATAAATAATAAAAATTTATTCAATGAGCAGTGTAAAGTGGATGGAATAGGCAAATATTGTTTGTAAGCTAACAATTTACCATTGTTCGATAGATACAACTGTAATGAATTATTTTCCTCAGATAGGGAAGCTGACAACATCTGTCTTAAAACCTTTAGGTTGCCTTCTCCTTATCGATCTGTATGTTTAGGACTTGGCAGCAGAACTGAGATAATTATGAAAATAGTTAAAACTTTAAGTTAATAATGTCTTCTGAAGGCACGGAAATGATTAACACTATTTTCTTTGATTACTTTTTTCCAGGTGATTCATGGCAGGGGACGTGGAAGGATTCTGTTCCTCCATCCATGACACCAGTGTCTCTGCTGGGTTCAGAGCACTGTATGAGGAGGGATTGCTTCTTGATGTTACTCTGGTTATTGAAGATCATCAATTCCAGGCCCATAAAGCACTCTTGGCCACCCAGAGTGATTACTTCAGAATTATGTTTACTGCAGACATGAGGGAACGAGATCAGGACAAAATTCATTTGAAAGGTCTAACTGCTACTGGTTTCAGCCACGTCCTTCAATTTATGTACTATGGAACTATAGAACTGAGTATGAATACTGTTCATGAAATCCTTCAGGCTGCCATGTATGTGCAACTTATAGAAGTGGTGAAGTTCTGCTGCTCTTTTCTCTTAGCGAAAATCTGCTTAGAAAATTGTGCAGAAATTATGAGACTCTTAGATGATTTTGGTGTAAACATCGAGGGTGTCAGGGAGAAGCTGGACACCTTTCTCCTAGACAACTTTGTGCCACTCATGTCCAGGCCTGACTTCTTGTCCTATCTGAGCTTTGAGAAGCTCATGTCTTATTTGGATAATGATCATCTGAGCAGGTTCCCAGAGATAGAGCTGTACGAGGCTGTGCAGTCTTGGCTGCGGCATGATAGAAGACGCTGGAGACATACCGATACCATCATTCAGAACATCAGGTTTTGTTTGATGACCCCATCCAGTGTTTTTGAGAAGGTTGGTGCATTTGAAAGCAATAGACAGGACTCATCATTTAGTTAAGGCAGTGTGTCTTTATAGATAAGATTCCCAGACTTGGTCAGGAACCAAAAAACGAAATGAATAGTTTGTAAGAATAGTTTATATATAAGAAGCCTGATTTTGTTGTAGCTTCAGCATTTAGGTTTTTTAAAATACATTTTTGTGGATGAAAATGAGGTAGGTAGAATAGATTCATTTTTAAAGTACTTTTAAAGTTGAATCATAATTATTTGATATAAGTTATTACAAGTTTACTTTAGCTTTTCTTTTCACAAAGTAAATCTGAACTGGGTCAGGCTAACTTTTCAAAAATTAATTTAAGTAATACATGCTGGAATTGGTATTGTTTTACAGTTTTTTATGGTGTACACTAATACAGTTTCTTATTCCTCTAAAATATAGTTATGTCACATAAAATAGCCTTTGAAAACCAATAGACCATTTTAGATTTTAGATTTTCTTCCCTACTCTCACCTAGATCTGTCCCCCTCCCCCATTTCACTGTGAATACTAACTAAATTTCCCCATGAAAACATGTTATATGTCTAAAAACATTTTGGCATTTCTAAACAAGTAGACTATAAATCCTTAATCTGCATTGCTCAAATATCACTGCACATATTATCATGTAAATAATTCTTTCTTAAAAATACTCATTCTTCAAAACAGCCTTGGCCTTTTTGCATGTAAGCTTTTTCATTTTTATATCAAGAGTCTCACTTGTGATCCATTCTTGCCCAAAGGAGAGAGAGCAGTTTCAGTAATTGCTTAACTTAATTGGTTTCTAATCACATGGTTACCTCTGGGGCTCTGTTTACCTCTTGCATCTTTTCTTCTTTCTAGAAAGCACACAAAGCTTGGTCGACATCCTTCATGTTAAACAATTCCTCAGCTTTAGTTACCAGACCTGGTGATAAAAATATAATATTTGCAAAGGAGGGTTGTTTATACCATTTGAAAAATAAACAAATTTGCGCCTTTGAATAATACTCAGTGGCCTGGCATGTGTTTTTTTCCTCTAAATGCTATGAACTGTAATTAGCTTGTACATTTAATAGAGAACTCAGTTTTGTGTGATTTTATTCTCTTTATATGTTGATATGATAAAAATAATTGAAATTTGAGAATAATCATCATCATCATCATCATCATTTTTTTTTTTTTGGCTTTTTGTGGTACTGGGAACTGAACCCAGGGGTGCTTTACCACTGAGCTACATCACCAGCCCTTTATCTTTTTCTTTTTAAATTTTGTGACAGGGCCTTGCTAAGTTGCTGAGGCTCACCTTGAACTTGCAATCCTCCTGCCTCAGCTTCTGAATCACTGGGATTACAGATGTGCACTATCATGCCCAGCAAGAATATACTTTTTTTTTTTTTTTTTTTTTTTTTTTGGTACCGGGGATTGAACTCAGGGGCACTCCACCACTGAGCCACATCCCCAGCCCTTTTTTGTATTTTATTTAGAGACAGGGTCTCACTGAGTTGCTTAGGGCCTCAATAAGTTGCTGAGGCTGGCTTTGAACTCTCCATCCTTCTGCCTCAGCCTCCCAAGTGCTGGGATTACAGGCGTGTGCCACTGCACCCAGCAAGAATATACTTCTTAATTGTTCTTTTTGTTCAGTGAGAATCAGCTCCACATCAACTGTGTAAACAATTTGCTCTGTTTTGCTTTTTTTCCTTTTTTTTGGTACTGGGGATTGAACTCAGGGGCACTCAGTCATTGAGCCACATCCCCAGCCCTATTTTATTTAGAGACAGGGTCTCACTGAGTTGTTTAGCACCTTGCCATTGCTGAGGCTGGCTTTGAACTCATGATCCTCCTGCCTCATCAGCTTACTGAGCCGCTGGGATTAAAGGCATGCGCCACTGCACCCAGCCCTTACTATTTTTATTGTTTTCTTTCCCTGGAGAATCCTGATTTGTCTTTATACTTTAAATGCAAATGCTTTCCCGATACTAAAATAAAACCCCTCCAACTTCAGTCTAGGTGGAAGTACTTGTGAAATAGAAAATTAAATTTCTCCTCTTGTGTGACAGTTTGATGGATAATTGATAATAGTAATTGATTTGAGTCCTGAGCTATAGAGCTTTTTTACGTTCCAATCAGCCCAAGGTAGTGACAGTGGCTAAATTTTTATTTTATTTTACTACTTTGAGCTTTATTACAGTTTAACAAAATGTTATCATTGTTTGTAGAGAATTGTACCAGCAAAGAATTTTCACTATAGGCTCTTTATTAGATCATAGAAGGAAATTGTAATTAATTAATTATTTGGTACTGGAGGTTGAAACCAGGGGCACTTTACTACTGAGCTACATTCCCCAGCCCTTGTTTATTGTTATTTTGTTCTTTGGGAGTTTTGCTTCCTTTTGTTTGTTTGTTTTTGGGTTGTTTTTTTTTTTTGGTACTGGGGATTGAACCCAGAGGCACTCCACCACTGAGCCACATCCCCAGCCCTATTTTGTATTTTATTTAGAGACAGGGTCTCACTGAGTTGCTTAGGGCCTCGCTAAGTTGCTGAGGCTGGCTTTGAACTTGCGATCCTCCTGCCTCAGCCTCCCAAGTGCTGGGATTACAGGTGTGCACCACCGCGCCCTGGCTGTTTTTGGTTTTGAGACAGGTTCCCACTGAGTTGCTTGGGGTCTAAGTTCCTTAGTCTGGTGTCAAATTTGCAATCCTGCCTCAGCCTCCCAAGTCACTGAGAGTACAGGTGCGCACCCCTGAGCCAGCCAAAATAATTTTTAAAGACTTCTTATCAGTAAAAGTTACAATTTTTGTTTGGTTACAAGTAGTACATTTTGTACCTTTAATAAATTTACAAAAGCAAATCAATAATACTACTTCTATGTATTATTTATAGAAATTACTTTTAAAATGTTGCCAGGTATAGACAACAGATGTATATTCACCTCAGGGAGTAGAGCAGTTATCTAGGCTTCAGTCTCTATTTTACTATTAACCTTTGCGATCGTGGACAAATTGGCTTGGTCTTAGTTCCCTCATCATTAAAGTGGCTAAAATTTAATAGAGAGTTTTTTAAATTGTAGAAGATATCAGTTGGACCCTCTGATGGATTCCTTTGACATCTATAGCACAGGAGGTAGTTCGTTCCATTGGCCAGGTATTGGGAGTTATCAGAATAAATGTTATTAAGGGCTGGGCTTGTGGCTCAGTGGTAGAGTGCTTACCTAGCACATGTGAGGCACTGGGTTTGATCCTCAGCACCACATAAAAATATAAAATAAAATTATTTAAAAAAATATGTTATTAAGGCTTCCTTCTAGAATTACTTTCTTAGGAAAAACTTAACTAAGGACCCAGCCAGATAAAATTTTCAGTTTTTTGTAATGTAATATAAATTTTTTCAGTTTTACTTTAGTAATATTGGTAAAATAAGTGGAAGGTAGCAAGTGATTCTTGCCTTGTAATTTGTGAGGTTTGTTTATCAAAGGAATTTATGGCTTCCTAAATGTTGAAAAACACTAACACAGGCAGATATTAGATCTTATCTCTAGAAATGACTCCAGAAACCAAGTTAATATGGAACATTTGGTTGGACAATAAGAATTTAGAGTATTTTGCACCATACCATTTTGTGTTCCTTGAAAATGGGGCCTGGGGCTAGGTTGTAGCCTACTAGTGGAACACCTGCCTAGCATGCTTGCGAGGCTTGGGTTTTGTTTTGTTTTGGTACAGTAATAGGGATTGAACCCAGAGGGCTACATCCCCAGCCCCTTTTATGTTTTTAGAGACAGGGTCTTACTGAGTTGTTTAGGGCCTTACTAAGTTGCTGAGGCTAGCTTTGAACTTTCAAACCTTCTGCCTCGGCCTCCCCAGCCTCCCTCCTCCCCCCCCCGTAATCCTCCCCAGGGATTACAGGTGTGCATCACTGCATTGGCAAGGCTTGGGTTTTGATCCCTAGCACAACAACAACAACAGCAAAAGAAAATAAGTCCCATCTATTTTTCCTGTACTCAGCAAACTTACATGTCTCAGCCATTTTAACATCCATTATATATATGCATGACCTCAGAAAGGGCATAGAAAGAAAACCATGTTGTATCCATGCTCTTCCGTTTTTAGTAAGAGAATCTTCATGGGGAAAAGTGTCAGACAATTTTGACTTAGTTTTATCCTACTTGCTGAAATTTAGAAAAACATACTTTTAAAAATATTTCTTTAGATGTTGATAGACCTTTATTTTATTCATCTATTTATATGTGGTGCTGAGAATCAAACCCAGTGCCTCACACTTACTAGGCAAGCACTCTACCACTGAGCCACAACCCCAGCCTCAGAAAAATAGATTTTGATAGGCACTTTTTGTCTTTAATGTGTTTTAAATTCACTTGAGACTTTCTGAACTTAGAAAACAAATGAAGAGTAGAATGATCACCCATAAACATATCATGTAAGTTAACAGTTGTTAACATTTTGCTTTATTTGCTCAATAGATAGAAGGTGTGTAGACTTCGTGTATAGTTTGTTTTGTTTTTTTGCCAGACCATTTCAATGAAAGTTGTAGACACCATCCCTAACTACTTCATCAGTTATATTCCAAGATGAAGGATATTATCCTATGTAGCCATAATAATATTGTCACACCTAAGGATATTTCCTTAATGTCTTGTAACATCTAGCCCATTTTCGGATTTTCTCAGTTATTCCAAAAATGTCTTTTTTTTAAAAAAAGCTTTTCATGAACCAGGATTTAATCAAGGTTCATATAGCACATTTGTTTATTGTCTTTTAATCTAGAATTCTCTCTCTTTTCCCCATTTATCATAGGATGTTCAAACATTAAAAAATTGAACACCTAGCCGGGAATGGTGGCGCACGCCTGTAATCCCAGCACTTGGGAGGCTGAGGCAGGAGGATCATGAGTTCAAAGCCAGCCTCAGCAATTTAGCGAGACCCTAAGCAACTCAGTGAGACCCTGTCTCTAAATAAAAAATACAAAATAGGGCTGGGGATGTGGCTCAGTGGTCAAGTATCCCTGGGTTCAATCCCCAATACCAAAAAAAAAAAAAATTGAACAAATAGTCTAGTGAACACCTATATACCTAGATTTAAGAACTGTTACATCTGCCACATTTGCTCTATAACCCTTGAAAATAAATTGTAAACATCAAGATACCTCACTCCTGAATACTTAAACCATAGTTTTCCTAAAAATATGAGCTTTTTCCTACCTAAGTACAATACTCTTCCACTTTGGAAGACTAAGACATCACAAATAGCTAATCCATATTCACATTTTCCCAGTTGTCTCCAAAGTTTACTAGAATCTAGTCAAGGTTTATGCATTGCTTTTGGCTATCATGTGCTTACCTAGTCTGGAACAGTACCCCACTTATTTTTGAGAAAGACCAGACACCCATTGTTTTAGGGTGTCCCACATTCTGGATGTATCTAATTATTTCCTTGTGTTAATGTTACCTTAGTTTCTCTAGTCACTTTATTTCCTGTTAACACAGCAACTTTTTAGCATCATATTTTTCAGGAAAATATTATATTGCCAGAGAAAAATTTGTAAAACCACTTGGCAACTTTGATCAAACTTAGAAATCACCATTCTTTTTGTATTAAGAGGTCAGGTGGCCCAATTCTATGAACAAAATTATTAAGAATTTTATTCACACTAATCTATGCTAGGTTTCTTTTAGAGTCATGGAATTTCTCTTTTAAAAATGTAGAATACTTCAATATATTGAGATTAAAACTAGCTGAAGTGTCAAAATTGAAAGATTACTTCTTATAAAAAAAGCAGTATGGGTGCTAGGGATGTAGCTCAGTGGTAGAACATGTGTTTAGCTTGTGCAAGGCTCTGGGTTCAATCCTAGCACCCCCCAAAAAATCCCTGTGTACCTGAGTCGAGAACTGTGTTCAGTACAGTTGCTAATGATAGTTATTGAACACTTGAAATGTGACTAGTCTGAACTGAGATGTCAAAGACTATAATGACAAAAAGGATGTAAATTACCTCAACTTTTTTTTTTTTGTGGTGCTGGGGATTGGAGGGCTTTACCACTGGACTACGTCCCCAGCCCTTAATAATTTTCTGTATTGATTATGGTTGAAGTGCTATCTTGGATATATTGAGTTAAATATATTGTTTAAATCAGTTTTACCATTTTATTTTATTTATTTTTTTGTACTAGGGATTGAACCCAGGGGCGCTGGACCACTGAGCTACATCCCCAGCCCTTTTTTTTCATTGTGAAACAGGATCTTGCTAATTTGCTGAGGCTGGCCTCGAACTTGTGATCCTCTTGCCTCAGCTTCCTGAGTCGTTGGGATTAAAGGCATGCACCACCACACGTGGCTCACCATTTTACTTCCAAAATGTGGTTACTAAAGATGTAAAATTATTTCTTTGGCTTGTGATTGTGGGTCAGATTATATTTCTGTCACACAGTGCTGCTGTAAAGCTAAGGAAGTGAGTTGTTAGAAACCCTCTGAATATGCATACAGTAAACAGCCTTTCTCACATATTTAATCCCTCTCCCAGATTCCCAGCCTTTAGAACTGTTATATACAGTATGATTCCTGGGAGTGATTGATGAAGATAACTGTTAATGAGTACAGCGTCTCTTTGTCAGTGTCCTTTCCCTGGCCTCAGGAAAATAAAAGCAATTTTACAATGCTTGAGAAAGGAACCTATGGAGATTTTAACTCTTCCTGTGGTAGTAACTATCAGATCTGAGTACTGGCTTCTTAGAGAGGGTGATGGGCTATTCTGTATCTTTAAGGATATCTCTTCCTCACTGATTCCTAGAACCTGAATATTGCCCTCTAGCTGTGCTGAAATCTTTGGGTTTTTTCTATTGCAGTATCTTTCTTTGTATCTCTACTGGATTTCCCCATCAGCTAAAAACACTGCCTTAACTTTCATACTGAATTCTCTGTGGGACCAGCACCAAAGAGGCCAAGGCTTCTAGATCTCCTCACCATTTTATTAGAGGCAGTGATTCTATTTATCTGAATGCTTCACACACACATACACACACACACACACACAGAGTTTTGTGTGTGTGGATGTGTATATATATAGGTACACATATATGCCAGGTTGTGCACAAAGTGCTGTATACATAGGTAGATTCTACATGTTATCCCTTGTAGATAGGAAAACAGTCTCAAGTTATTCCGGAACAAGTAGCATTGTCACTGTCCAGAGTGGAACTCAGGTCTACTTGCTTCCCAGTCCAGGGACTTCCTGTTTCAGCTGATAGAGTGGGGAAAGGACCTTAAGCTACAGAAAACATGCTGTTAACCTGTAGTCCAGCCTGGGTAATTTTGAAGTTGTTATCCTTGTGAAAATTCTAACGTGTTTGCTTGAGCAACAGCCTAAAAAGTTAAATAGTACTCAAAGAATATAAGGTGTGAAAGCATGATTCAGGGGTTTCCCCTGCATAATCAAAAGAATCTGAAATTTTTAAAAATTTTTTTTAGTTGTCAATGGATCTTTTATTTTACTTAATTATATGTGGTGCTGAGTATCAAACCCAGGACCTCACACATGCCAGGCAAGTGCTCTACTGCTGAGCCACAACTCTAGCCCAGAAATCTGAAAATGTAGGGAGATTTTTTTCCTCCCCACCACCGTGTGTGTGTGTGTGTGTGTGTGTGTGTGTGTGTGTGTGTGAGAGAGAGAGAGAGAGAGAGAGAGAGAGAGAGAGAGAGACAGAGACAGAGACACTGGGGATGGAATCCAGGGACTCATGTTACGTAAGCACCTTGCCACTAAGCTATGTTCTCCCACTGGATCCTGCCCTTTTGACCTAGCAGTTTAATCTTTTTCTTTTTTTAAAATTTTGATTCATTGTATGCAAATGGAGTTCAACTATCATTGTACACAAAGTAGAGTCATACTATTTGCATATTTATACATGTACATATGGTAATGATGTTTGTCTCATTCTATTATCTTTCTTTCCCTGTCCCTCCCCACCCCTCATTTCCATCTACACAATCCATCCTTCTTCCATTCTTTCCTTACCTCCCCTGCTAGGATTCATAATACCATATTTGTACATGTACATGATTTGATTAATCTGATTTTCTAGTACCTTCTCTTTCCCTCCCCTCCCTCCATCTTCCTGAATCACTTGCTTTACTCTGATATCCCTTCTACTATTATAATTATTCTTTAAATTAGTGCCTTAGTAGTTTGAGTTCTTATGGTTTGTTTATATATAGTGGATTCCCAGTTTCAAAACTAGACTGCAGTTATAGTGTTCACTTACACAAACATCCTGGCATGTATTTTTACTATCTCTGATGGTCTTTGCACCTATTAATAAGGTAAGGCCCGATGTTTGTCATTCTGAATTTCAGGGAAGATTTAAATTGTTTAAACTGCCCTCTTTTTGGTCTTTTGGCTTTTTTTCTTGGTCCTGAGGATTGAACCCAGGCATCCTTTATCAGTGAGCTACATTCCCAGCCCTTCATATTGTTTATTTTGAGACAGGGTCTTGCTAAGTTGTTGATGCTGTCCTCGAACTTGTGACCCTCCTGCCTCAGCCTTCTGCTGGGATTATAGGCATGCCTGTTGTTCTTAATCTCATGCTTGGGTGGTGTGATATTCTGATTAATTGAGGCATAACCCGTGTGGTAAAGGGTAGATGGTGAATGCTCCTCCAAAATCCCTTCACTTAGGCACTGGAACATGTTTTGACTAATCTAGCAGTTACCTGATATAAAATTTCTGTCTAACAACTAAACCATAAACTGCAGTGCTAGCATAGTTTAGCTAAAAATTCTTGAAAAATGTTTGTTTACATCTAATGACTTCAGCTAGAGCCAGGTAGATTTAGAGGATTAAGTGGAAATTTCCTTCTAACCCTCAGTTTGAGAAGCACATGAGAAACAAGTAGTGCTCTATTTGACAGTAAAAAATGTTTTTTTAAGAAAAGAAAAATGCGAAATTTGATTAGAATTTCTGATAAGCTTGAGTTGTTTTTGAAAAAGCTTAAAATCATCTTCAGATATCAAATAGTATTTATGCAGCTTGAACTTGAAATTGCTTAAATTAACAATCAACTCACTTGCCCCTTGAAAGCACAGAGATGAGCGAGTTTTCTGTTGGAAATTAGGTCAATGGGTGGAGTGTACTTTCTCAGTTAACTTAAATGTCTTTCTGCATCAGTCTCCTTTTTGCTGACCCCCTCCTCCCAGACCCCATAGATTTGGATGATTGTAATTAACACCTATGCAGTTCTTCAAAAATCACCCAATGTGTTTTTCTCCTCTGAAGTCTTCTGCATTTTATATGTAATATAGAGTGCTGTTATATTCTACCTTTGATTTGCATTCATTGCAGATTGTGGGTTCCTAAAGAGTGCCAGAATCTAGGTGTTGACTGCTGTTAGGGCCCTGAGAAAGACAGTATCTTAGTGAATATATTAAGAAGACAGGAACCTATTGAAAATGGGAGTTCAAAAATTTTTACTTGCCAATTTTCCTTTTAAATAAGATGAAAACAAGAGCATAGGAGAATTAGAAATTAAAAGTGAAGATGTGGAATTGGAGACAGCTATGTTGACATGTAAAAGGAGAAACCCTTTGTAATTCATTGTGGAGAAAAAGAAAAACCAAATGATAAGCAGAAAATGAATCAAAGGGGTAAGGGATTTAGCTCAGTGTTGCAGTGCTGGTCTGGCATATAGGAGGCCCCGAGTTCATTTTCCAGCACCTTAAAAAAAAAAGGATCAGATAAACCTGGAAATGACTGGAGAAAAGAATAGGCATCAGAAAGGAACAAGGTGAGTATTTTAGATTTTAGACTTTGAGGTTTTTAGTTTTCAGATTTATTTTCTGGAAAATGCTACACATGTCATAAATAAGCATTGCTCATCCAGAAGTTAGTTTTAGGATTAAGCCTTTTATTTGGCTTTGCTCTACTGTATTTATAAATAAAACATTTATTTAGTGGAGAATGTTTCCATAAATAGGAAAAAGTCCCTCATAAGTTGTGAATCCTAGAATTTAGTTGTGCTAAGTATTAGTATGAGCAGATAGTAAAAAGATGATCTTACAACTTTTTAAAAATGCATTTTTCCTACTTTTTAGGCTTGTGTATTAGTTTATAACAGTGCTCTATTATACATAAATTGGAAGGAAATTAGGTTTTCTAAGCACATTTATTTTTGAATCAACGATTTTTTACTTTCTGGACAAGGTGAAGGGATGGAGAACTTACAAAATTGTGCTTGGACTCTGAATCTTGTTGAGGGGGGCCTTTCCCTTGCCCCATTTACCTTGGTCACTTTACTTTGAGAGTTTAATTTGGTACTTCAGACTCTTGCCAGCTTAGAGAGCAGAGTTTGCATGAATTCTTATTAAAATTTGTCTTTACTATTTGGTATTTGACTGTATAGTTGGCCCTATTATGTGGTTTTTCCATCCATAGATTCAGCTAACCTAAGATTGAACCCCCCCAATTATATTATTTTTTCTTGTCATTATTTCTTCAGCAATAATAGTGTAACAGCTATTTACATAGCAATGTAGACATGATTTAAAGCATACCAGAGCATATGTGTAGGTTAAATGCAAATCCTATGCCATTTTATGAGACTTGCATCTGCAAGAGGTCCTAGAACCAGTCCGCCTCAGATAACTTGGTATCTCATCCCATGGGATGACTATAATTATAGTATTATTAAAAGGATTTGCACTTAGCCTGGACTGATTTTTTTCATAGCTTTATCCTGGTCATTAACTTGGTTTTTCAGGACAAAGGGATTACTTAAAGGCATTTTGTACCTAGCTGTTTTAATGATGATTTTGTTTCACATGAATCAATATAAGCTTTCATTCTGAGCATGAATTTTTTTCCCCTGCAGTGCTGGGGATTGAACTCTGGGCCCCTCACATGCTTGGCAAGCAGTTTGCCACTGAGCTATGTACCCAGCTCCCCCCAGCATGATTTTATAAATAAAGACTTCTTGTATCAGGGTAGATAGTTTTGCAATACAGCAAATAAAGACTTTTGCATTTTACTGAGAATCAAAATTATATCAAATGTAGCTGTGGTTCAGAAAGATAATTGTTTTAAGCATTAGAACCCCATGATAACTACTTTGTTTTTGGATATTTCTCTTGAAAAAATTGATCATTGTACAAAAGGAATGATAAAACTGATGACCAGGACTCAGTCTTACACATGATACCTTCTTAAACTTGTCATTCTGAGAATTAAGTTAATGTTTTTTTTTTTTGTTTATTTGTTTTTGCGGTGCTGGGGATTGAACCCAGGGCCTTGTGCTTGCCAGGCAGGCACTCTACCAACTGAGCTATATCCCCAGCCCTAAGTTAATGTTTTTTTGGATGCAAGAAGGGCCAGAGAGGTGGCTCTTCATGTAACTAACCTCTTTTTTTTTTTTTTTTTTTTGAAGAAAATATCTAAACCTGGAGACTTGTCTAGGGTCACACAGTGGCTTGATGACAGTGTCAAGCCTTAAACAAGGGATCTTAAGTTTAGGTATTGTTTCCACCCCGCCACTTCAACACATAAACTAAAGAATAAACTAAAAGGCATTTTATTTCTTTAGTTTAGTATAAGAATTTTGGACATTTTAAAAATCATTTCAGGGTTGGGTGTGTAGCTCAGTGGTAGAGCACTTCCCTCACAGGTGTGAGACCAGTAGCTAGCAGGATATGGTGCCACATGCCTATAATCCCAGAGACTCAGGAGGCTAAGGCAGAAGGATTGAAAGTTCTAGACAAGCCTTAGCAACTTAGCAAAGCCCTAAGCAACTTGGACCCTGTCTCAAAAATTTAAAAAAGGAGCCGGGCGTGGTGGTGCATGCCTGTATTCCCAGCACTTGGGAGGCTGAGGCAGGAGGATCGCGAGTTCAAAGCCAGCCTCAGCAACTTAGCAAAGCCCTAAGCAACTTGGTGAGACCCTGTCTCTAAATAAAATACAAATAGGGCTGGGGATGTGGCTCAGTGGTGGAATGCCCCTGGGTTCAATCCCCAGTACCCTTCAAAATATAAAAAAAAAAAAAAAAATTTAAAAAAGGGCTAGGGATGTGGCTCAGGGTTTGAGAACCTGACTTAAATCCCTATCCCTCCCCCCCAAAAAAAGTATAACAGCTGATACCTTAAATTGACAATTAGGACCTGGGGATGTGACTCAGTGGTAGAGCACTTGCCTAACATGTGCAGGGCCCCAGGTTCAATCCCAGCACCACAAAAATAAATAAATAATAATTAAATAGGAAAATTTACTGGTTAAAAGCCTAAAATAATTTCAGAGTAGGCAGTTTTAGTAGATCTTTAGAATTCCAGATTTTAAATAAAATAAAAGTAAACTCTTTGAAAATGCCCCCTTTTTATTTGTAAGCTCTGAGAAGAGAACCCAGGGCCTTGAACATGCTAGGCAAGGGCTGTCCCACTGAACTACATCCCCAGCTCAGGAAATGCCTATTTAATGTTGCAAGTTCCATTTTCATTCTCTAAAAATTAAGGATGGTATGTACCTTTAGAAACAATATTTTAGATTACCTTTAGAAATAATATTTTAATATTTATTAATTATATTTAATATTTTGATGTTTATTACAAGTAGTTAATAAATAGATTATATAATATTTTGACAGAGAAGGAAGATACAAAATTTTTGCCCAGTATTAGACCTAGCTATTATATATTTACAGGCACCACATTCAAAATTAATCATTTCTCACTTTTCCTCCTTTGCTAACTATTTGCATTTATGTATGGATACAATTAAACTAAAAGAAGTGTAGAGGAGGGAATTGCCCATTAAAATTTCAGAACACTGAAATTTTTGAGTGGTAGTACAATACTTTCTAAAATTTGATATTCAGAATAAGACGATGTTTTTTGTAATTTTTTAAAGTATCAAATCAAGAAAGTGATAATATTTCTAAGTTTTAAAACAAGACAACTTTTTTATTACTGTGAAAGATTGAAGAAGCTAATTTAGAACATGAAAGAAATGTCATTCTTTCTATATCTTTCTTCTGAGGGTATCCAATATATAGATAAATTTAAATGTGGAATAAATGATGGGAGAAATGCCTTCTCCATGAAAAGATGAGCCACATGTTTCTTTTTTTTTACTTTAAAAAAATTGTTCTTTTTAGATACACATGAAGCAGAGTGTTTATAATTATTTTGGCCAGGATTATCAGCGGCATTTCCATTTCTATAATGAAGAAATTGGTTATAGTTACTGTATTGTGTGGTTTTAGAGGGAAATCGCAGTGATAAGTAGCGTTGGGAAAAGGGCAAGGCATGTCTAGAACTCACCTTGGCAGAGAGAAAAGGCTAAATAATAGCTTCTTTAGTTGGAAGATCAGCCATCTCAAAAGGCATAACTTCTATTATGGGGGCTTAGAGGCAGAATAAATTAGATAAAGAAATACAGCTTTGATTTGGACTTTAGAACATAGAGTTGGAATGACTCTTGTAAACTCCTTGGAACCTTGGTTTTAAAGGAACATAATAGAATGAATTGGGAGAGGACAAAGAAACCAGAGGATTAAGTGTAATCAAAGGCTAGAAAATTACTCCAAGAGCATTTAAGCTGAACCAGTTTGATGGGATCTGCATGAAGCTGGGTTGGAAGGTGGAAGGCTGTGACCGATCATCTAGCTTGGTCGTCTAGCTTAGTCCTCTGCGAAACATTGGAAATCCTCTCCAACACTCTTGATAGGTAGTCAGCCTTGACTGCCTCCAGTGACAGGAGGCTTACTGACTCTGGAGGCCAATAGTCCCTGATTTGGGGTATACAGGTACCTGTAACCTTTTTTCACTGATTACAAAAGAGTACCCGGGTATGGTCCCTGTTTTTCTTTTCTTTTCTTTCTTTCTTTTTTTTTTTTATAAAAACACCCCATACTGACATATAAAATTGAAAAAGGGCAAGTCCCCAAGAACTCATTGGCAACTATATATTGTACACATACACATACATTTTTCCCTACATATGCTGCCAACTGTGTAAAACAGTTCGTTTTTTAATTTTTGAGAATATTATATGTGGTATTCTGCAGTTTTCTTATTTAACATTTTGAACATCTGTGTCAGTGCATATGGATTAACCTCAATCTTTTTAATGATCGTACCTAGTATATATAAGAGTTCATCCAACTGATGATAGATAACATGAGTTAGTCTCAGTTTTTATGCTCTTAAAATAATGCCATGACCATCCATTATCTTGACAGTTCTAATTTCAGAGCTTTTTCTTATGTTGACCTAAAGTCTTCCTTGTAATTTCCAATCGGTCCTGAAAACAGTTGCCATCTTTTTCCAGAGTCTTCTCTTGAATTGAAACCTTCCTCACCTGTTTGAACATTCTCCCTGTCTCCTTGAACTGTCTTCCAGATGTGGTCCACTTTGTCCATGTCTACTTTAAAGTGTATTGATGAAATTGAACACTGTCATAGTTCTGGTTTTTCCACCCTGAGTGGAGAGGATGGAATTGTCTCTTTTAATTCAGTACATGAATTTATTAGCATCAAAGGCTACCATATCATGTTGTTGGTTCATATTGAGGAGAATCAGTTAAAGCTTTACATTTGGAGTTTATGGATCTCCAGAGCATCTGATAAAAATATGGATTTCCTATCACCTCATCCTACCTCCCAAATGCATTAACACATAATCAATGCTACAATTTCAGTTGGTTCATGGTTCCCTGGTGTTTCTCTTTTCTTTATGATTAGATTTTGTTGATTACTTTGCTGAAGTTATAGACTCTCATCCTCTATCAGTGCTATCACATAATCAAAAATTAAACAGGAAATAGGGTCAGTCTTGGCATTACCCAGTGAGTTGATATTGCTTCCTAGTATGTAGCACTTTCTTCTTTTCAAGTGCTGTTTTTTAATAATCCAGGATCCACCTCAGACCAACGAGTCTGTAGTTGGGAAATCTGGCTTTTAGTCCTTTACTATTCTTCACAATTCTACACAGATTACAGAAAGCAATTAAGTAGCCTTATCTGTGATGCCTCTCAAGATCCCAGGACACTATTTGTGAGGTCAAATGACTTGAACTCAGTGTGAATCACTAGTTGGTGTTTCTTTTTCCCCTCAACCATCTGGGATTTAAGTTTCTTCCCAGTTATTGTATTTGATCTTCAGAGGGAAGACAGACATTCTTGGTTGAGAATGGAAATAAAGCAGGAGTAAGGCTGTTTCTTTGGGTGGGTGGGGTCTTTACTTTTTCCCTCTGTCTTTTGACTTTAACCACTAGAATGCCATTTATTCTATATCTGGTACTCTGTAAAGTCACAATTCATCGTGAGGCTTTAGCATCGTTCACTATATTCTTACAGCTCCATTTCACTCTTCATAATGCTTATTTTATGTGCCTGTTTTTTACCATCTGTTGTTAAGAGGTTTTTTAACATCTGAATTCCAGAAAGCTCTCTGTGCAGCACATCAGATTTTTTATTTTCCCCCTTTCTTCCCTCATCAGTGTATTTTGCAATTATGCAGTCAGCATTATGCTTTTGAGAGCCTCCAAGCCTTCTTGAGCTTTCTTACAGTTTCTGATCTTGGAATTGATCCTAATTTTCCTTTGAAAAACTTGAAATCTGCCTATCCAATATGCGCATCTTTCTTCTTCCTTTCTTGATCTCTAAACATGGCTGCTTTATCTAAAGCCTCCTTCTATTTGCACATTACCAATTTGGTTTTATTAGTGAAGATTAGGTCCAAAGTAATAGTTGCTCTCAGTTCTCCTTTACTTTCTGAAAGGACTAACTTTTCATACGGACCACAAGCATGTTATCTGATGCATTAAGCTGAGATGTCCCTTGGTCAGCAATAGTAGAAAATAACAGTTAATATTTTTTGTGTAATATCACATGACAGATTCCATACTAAATCCTTTCCATGAGGACTATCTCACTTGTCTCCTATCACAAGATAGGAGGCATGGGTGCTATTATCCCAATAATAACAGCCAAGGAAACAGGTTTAAGAATGTTGAATTAAATGCTCAAGATCACATAGCTTGTTTCTTTGTCAGAAATTTTCTAAATTGAATTCTTAACCTATTAAGCCCCAAGTTTTTGATTCTGCAAATATTTCAGAATTGACAGTTAAATTAAAATGGGTTGGAAACCATAATCTAGAGCTTATATTTCCCTTAATATATTTTCACATACATTTTTTCAAATTCTGTAATACTTTGCCTATAACTTTTCTCAAAAGAGCATAACTCTAAAAGTAATTATATTTATTTCAAAGTGACCCCAAGTCTTATTTTGTTGGTCAATTTAAGTATTTTAGGTGTTCCACGTCTGGGATGATGGGACAAGATGACTTTAGTCACTGTACTGAGTTGCTTGGCATGGTGCTTAATTACTATGCTGGGTAAGATTCTATTACTTGAAAACCTGTGTATCTCTCAGACCACTGACTGTATGCAGTAGGCATTTAAATATTTAATTTGAGGTTTATGATTCTCATTGATTTCTAGAGTATTAACTTTTAGCTTCTACAAATCATTAAGAAAAAGATAAGAAAAATGGATAAGGCATACTTGTTAGATGATTCATAGAAGAAATTAGTGGAAAAGGAAAATATGAAAAAATACTCATTCTAACAGTTTTTTGATGGTTTTAGGAGAATCTTCCCCCCCTTTTGTTTGCTCTCCCAGTGTGATGGATCAAACCTGAGGATTGCACATACTAGGCAAATGCTTTACCACTGAATTATATTCCCAGCACTTTTGACCCAATTTTTAAATGGCAAGGACTCTTTCTCTGTTTATAAACATAATACATGGAAAACAGTGAAAAATGTTTGTGAAGTTCCAGAGAGAATCACTGCTAACACAAGCAAACATACATAAAATTTTATTTAGTTAGGATAATATTTTTTTAGAAACTGAATATACTGCAAACATCATCCCGTGTTAATAAATAATCAATGATATTATCCTTAGTGGCTGAGGAGTATTCCATTGTTTCTTTTTTTTTTCTTTTGTAATACTGGGGATTGAACCCAGGGATGCTCTACCTCATCCCTAGCCCTTTTTATTTATTTTTTATTCTGAGACAGGATCTTGCTAAGTTCCTGAGGCTGGCCTCAAATCCTCCTGCCTTAGTCTCTTGAGTCACTATGATTACAGTCATGTGCTACTGTGCCTGGCTTCCATTGTTACTCATAAAAGATTGAAGCCCGGTAAAACCTTGGATTTCACTTTAACCTTTTATATGTGAAGTAGAAATAGTAAAGGATAAGGCCTCTGATCTTTCTCTTTTTCCTTTACTATATTGTTTGTCTTATTGAAATTGCGTATTTACAGTTACTCATTATTTGCTGATTTCTTCCACAGTTGTTATTTTGCTAGGAATAATTGAGCTGTATGCCTAATCATTGTGATCCATATGTTCCTTTTTCTTAAGAACAGTTAATATTAGATTATATTTTCTTTGAAAGGAGTCATTAGGCTCATTCATTGAGCATGGTAAGTGTTTTAATAAATGGGTATCATTTAAAGATTTTTCTAAAGAATAATGAAATTTGTGCTGTAACATACTGAAAATTATATGAGCTTTGGAATAAAATTATCCGGTTCAAGGTTCAGATCTAGCTTTAGTTATGTAAACAAGTTGGTCAAGTCATTTAGCATTCTAAGCCTCAGTTTTCTTATCAGGAAAATAAGAATTGTTATTACTCTCTCACAGGAGAAATAATTTAATGTGAGATGCACATGTAAGCACCCAGTGCAATAATAGCATTAGTTTTCTATCTTACATAGTTAGGCAGAGGGTTCTCATCCTTTTCTGAGCTAGTTTAGCAAAGCCCATGGAAAGATCCCCTCTCAAAGTAACAATGTTAAATGCATAAAATAAAATACCTGAGATTACAAAAGAAATGTTATATTGGATACTTTATCAAAATGCTTAAATGTGGTACTTCATTTCAAATACTTTTTTGGACTTAGATGGGGAAGGAATGAATGGATGTTTTAAAGGAAGAGGAAGAAAGGAAAGGGGAAGAGAGGAAAGGAAGGAAAGAAAGCTCATAAATACACATGCTTGGTATTGTTGACTCCTTCTGTGCTATCATCTCAGATTTCCAGCAGACTCCTGGACATTTCCTTCTTGGCATCTCAAACCATCTTATCTTCCCTATTTTCCTGTATTGGTAACACTACTCTGCCTATCACCTCAAATCTGAATCCTCAAATCATATTTGAATCCTTGCTTTTACCCTATTCCTGTTTCAGTCATGGACATTTGTAGATATGATATCTACAATATCTCATTTCTCCTGTCCAAATTTAGTACCTTCTGACCTCCTTATCATATTACAATATGTGATTTTTCTGTTGGTCCCCAACTTTCTACCTCTTTTACAAGGTATTCCTTGAGTGTTTGGGGCCAGTTTGGTATGCTCTCTATATAAAGTGCTGCAACATTCATTCACAGGTTTGCTGTACAGTAGTATACCTCGATTGACTCACTATATTAGTAAATTGGTATTAGTTTTCATTTTTCACATATATATTCTAAGTTCTTTGAGGAAACAGGCCACATCTTATTTTTATATCTTTCCCACACTACACTTAAAAATGCTTCATAAGATCTTGATAGTCATCATCACTAGATGATGCCTATCTAGTGATTCCAACTCCAAAAGCAAAAAAGACCTATTCTCATCTACTGAATTACTACTGTAGGAGTTGTTGGAGTTGTTACCATACCAAATCTTTGTCAAAAACCTACTAGGAATTGTGCATTTCAAGAACTTGCATGATTCCTCAAATCATTCAATTATGGTTATTTTTTGGTGTTACCTGTAGTTAAGAAAACTGCAGACATTGTTTCTATACCTTGAAGCCTATATTTGACCTCCTAGCCCCTACTAGTAGCCTAGGGCCTGACATACATAGGTGCCTAATCCATTTTGTTATGAATTGCCTTTTGCCTGGAAAATAGCTTGTGCTTAAAAATAACTTGCTTACTTTTTTTTTGTTGTTGTTACTGGGGATTGATCTCAGGGACACCCGACCACTGAGCCACATCCCCAGCCCTATTTTGTATTTTATTTAGAGACAGGGTCTCACTGAGTTGCTTAGGGCCTCGCTAAGTTGCTGAGGCTGGCTTTGAACTCGAAATCCTCCTGCCTCAGCCTCCCAAGTGCTGGGATTACAGGCGTGCGCCACCGTGCCTGGCAACTTGCTTACTTTTAAAAGCTTGGGAATGTACATAGATGATTACAAATATAAATTATAAAAACAAGTATGATTTAAAAGCTTTGCAGAAAATAGAAAGTAGGTAACTTTTACCAGGAAAAGCAGCTTTAGTAAAGGAGCCTAAAATAAATCCTGATCATTTTAGTGAACTTTGATATTTTGTTTACCACTTTTTCTTCTGGCTAAATTCTTTTACTTATATTCTTAGGTTAAAACATCAGAATTCTATAGATATTCCCGACAGCTGCGCTATGAAGTTGACCAAGCATTGAATTACTTTCAGAACGTTCACCAGCAGCCTTTGTTAGATATGAAATCAAGCCGCATTCGTTCTGCCAAACCACAAACTACAGTATTCCGTGGAATGATTGGACATAGTATGGTTAACAGCAAAATACTTCTCTTAAAGAAGCCAAGAGTCTGGTGGGAACTGGAGGGCCCACAAGTACCTCTACGGCCAGACTGCCTTGCTATCATCAATAACTTTGTTTTCCTGTTGGGTGGGGAAGAACTGGGCCCAGATGGCGAATTCCATGCTTCTTCCAAAGTGTTCAGGTATGACCCAAGACAAAACTCTTGGCTGCGGATGGCAGACATGTCTGTACCACGTTCAGAATTTGCAGTTGGTGTTATTGGGAAGTTCATTTATGCTGTAGCAGGCAGAACCAGAGATGAGACTTTCTACTCAACAGAGAGATATGACATCACCAATGATAAGTGGGAATTTGTGGATCCTTACCCAGTTAATAAATATGGACATGAGGGGACAGTGCTCAATAACAAGTTGTTTATCACTGGAGGAATCACCTCATCTTCCACTTCTAAGCAAGTGTGTGTGTTTGACCCCAGTAAAGAAGGGACCATAGAACAGCGGACCAGGAGAACTCAAGTAGTTACCAACTGCTGGGAGAATAAGAGCAAGATGAATTACGCAAGATGCTTTCATAAGATGATTTCTTACAATGGCAAACTTTACGTCTTCGGTGGTGTCTGTGTGATCTTGAGGGCCTCTTTTGAATCTCAGGGCTGCCCTTCCACAGAAGTGTACAACCCAGAGACTGATCAGTGGACCATCTTGGCATCCATGCCAATTGGTAGAAGTGGCCATGGTGTGACTGTGTTAGACAAACAAATAATGGTTCTTGGAGGCCTTTGTTATAATGGTCATTACAGTGATTCCATTCTCACTTTTGATCCGGATGAAAACAAATGGAAGGAAGATGAGTACCCCAGGATGCCCTGCAAGCTCGATGGTTTACAAGTATGCAACCTGCATTTTCCGGACTATGTACTGGATGAGGTCAGACGTTGCAACTAATGACATCTTTCTCCCTTTAAAAAAAAAAAAGCAAACAAAGCGTTTGTGATAAAGTAGTTAATTAAAAAGCATAAAGAAAAACCTCACCAGTTTTACTATCAAAGCCATTGGTCTAATATCGTAAGAATTTTTCATTCTGTGCTAGCATTCTTGTTTTTTCTTTTCAGTGGCCTCAAACTCATGCAATAAGTTAATTCTAAGCGCTAGCTCTTGAAACTACTTCCAGAAGCAGTTCAATAGAATGCTCCACTTGTCTGGAAAGTTGATTTTCTGCATTAAACATTTCTTTCAGATGTTAGCGTAGAAGTCGTGCATCTTCTAAGAGAAGAGCTGATAAGTGTCACTGGATGTGATTTCAGTCCCTATCTCTATCCGAAACCTTTTCGAACATTAGTTTCACTGTATTTCAGTCTGTTATATGTTTTGGTTTTATTATTTGAAAGTTTAAAACTCTTGACCTTTTTGCATGGCTTTTTGCTGAAAATGCAAAATTATAAATTTTCTACAAAATTAACTTTTTATATTCAGAACACTATTTCTAAGCTGCCTTCTCTTATCTGCATTGTGTTAGTGAAAGCATATCCATATTCGCATACATGGTATAAATATATAAGGCACATCCCTTTTATGCGTGGTTAGGATTCTATATTTTTAAGCTAGTGCACTTGCACACACAGTTCGCCATACTTGTTGAATTTTAGATGTAATGTCTTTTCATGTATTAACATTTCTAGAAAGTTAAAATAACTGGAGTCCTCATTTGGTATCAAACTAGCCTATCTTCAGTCCATACTGATTCAGTAATATTTGAACTCCTTATATTCCTGAAACACCTATGGATTTATGAAAACATTTTATATTTTATTTTCAAAAGTAAACGTTAGTGTTCCTTATCGATATATCTTTTCTTTTTGAAATGTTTTTCTTTGCAGTCTGTTTAATGTTGCCCTGTTTTTAGTGAGAATCGGAGTGGTATATGACAAGCTCTGACCCTGCAGCGTGCAAGCACTTTTAAAGAGAATTTAGGTAATACCAGACTCCTAAATAAAGGCCCCTTAAAAGTAAGTGCAACTCCCATTCTTTACATTCTTTAAGGCTGCTGCATCTGTTATTGAATAGAGGGTAGCAACTCTTAGAAAATTTGAGCTCAGTTTGACTTAGAGGCAAGAAAGAGAATAATAATGTTACTGGTTATATCTACCTGTTTATTTCATACAAAATATTCAGTGGCACTAGGGATGTCAGCCTTTGGCTTTTGTTTAATTACTGGAAGCTATTAGCATGAAGGATAGTGACCACAAAGTTCAGAATGGATCAAGAATAGCTGTTTGAAAGCATTTATAATAAATGTTTTAGCATTAGCTGCACCTTTCAATTCTTAAAATGCGAAGGAAGACAGTATAGTTGACAAAAATTAAGCAAGAGTAACCTGGGAGTGGATCATTCAAATTGATGCCATTTTCTCATGAGTAGTCTATATCTGATACAGACTAGGTCTACACTGGCAAAACTTGCCAGAACTTAGGATATTGGTGCAATATTGCAATGCCTTCTATATGGCTGCTGTTGTATAAATTTTCTAGTTTCACTTTTTTTTTTTGCTGCTGCCACCATTGAACATAAAATGGAAGTGTGAAGTTGTGGAAATGTGAAGACTGTTTTTTGTTTTTGTTTTTGTTTTTTTGCAGTTCTCATCAGACATACTATGAAATAAAGCCTGATTTTAAAACTCCAAATTTGGAGGCATTCGAGTTTAAGAAACAGGTATATAAGTAGCTTGTAAAAAAGAAAAACATTGGCATAGGTTTCAGAAATCTAGGTAATAATAATGTTCTTTTGTATATGAGACTTAAATTTTCTTTAAGCGGTCCTTCATTTACTTAGTTTCTAAAAAATTGATATCTTAGTTTCCCATGGAATGTGGGTAAAAGTCTTTTTCTACATTTTAAAAATAATTTTTAATTTACTTTTGAAAACTAGGAATTAGGTTAGCCATTTAATTTTTTTCTAATACATTAGTTTGTTTAGAATTTTGTATGCATGTTCTCTTGCTTTAAAGAAAATAACGTCTTCATTATTTTCCTCATCATTGATATCTTTTGTTGGAAAAGACCAAGAAAGAACCATCAGACAGGGTACCCATTTCAAAGGCTTTATATTCCAGTGGTGGTTCTCCTTAATTGCTTAGGTATGACTTTATAGCCCTGTTTAGGATAAAATCTGAGCAAACATTGAATATTCTTGGTCTTCCATTTTAAAGACAGAAGGCCAATGTCAAAAGTTCTTGTTTCATAAAATTCATAGTTAACTTGAACTAACTCTGGGTTCAGCTTCACATAAGTCACGTCTGACCTGATGTTAGCTGTAATCAGTTTTGAGCTTTAAGAATAGTTGCTATTGCTTGGGTTCTGAATGTATGAGAAAACTCTTCTGTTTTTATGTGGTTCTAATTTAGGTTGTTCTGAGTCCATGATTAACTTACATTCCCTTTTAAATTTATGGTTTAATTGCTGCAAGAGATTTATTTTTGTTATACTAAACTATGGAAAATTTTTTCATAGAATTTTTTCAAGTTTATTTTTTGTGTGCTTCATTTGGAACCGTTTTTGTTTATATACATTGTATATGCTCAAAATAGACATTTAAAAAATTTGGTAAGAGATTGAAAACTCTACAGTATAACTGTTATGATCTTTATATGTGTTATTTTCACTTTACATTTTTAAATGCCAGATTTCACAAAAATAGCTGATCTTAATTAACTGCATCTTAATTAGGACCATTTCATTCTCTTCCATGTCTTTGACCTTCTCTTAAGTTTTGATTTTAAATAAAATCCTTGCACTACAGCCTTTTCCTAAAATGCAAGATTCTTACATTGAAGGTTTTGTATTAGAAGAAATGCTACTGGTTTTTAAAAAGCAAAGCTTAATTAATAGAATGATTAGCTCTTCTTGAGACAGCTTTCTCTGTGTCCTCATTACTCTGCCTGTGTGAGTGTTACTCGAATTGTGAAATACTGACTGAGCCCTTCACTTATCTTTTCTAAAGCAGCACCTTTGGACACCTCATTCTGGGAAGCCTGCTCGAGTCATAGTAAAGGACACACACATTTGTGTGAGGAGAAATGGTAAAAATGGAGAGTTTTGTCTTAATTACATGAAACTAAGCTTTAAAATATTTTATAACAAATTATTTGAGCTGCATAATCTAAACATGTCAAACGTTCAGTGGGACTATTTTTATATATGTATATGTGGGTGTAGGTCATAACATTTCAGTTTATAATATAAATTGTTATTTCAGTTTATAAGCTATCTCTCAGAAGAGACTAGCTCTTTTGAGAATACATAATTTAAAGTTTTAGACTGAAGTAAAACAGCATAGATAATAGTGTAAATTAGATATAATTGAGGGCTATATGGCAGTAAAACTGCTAGTGCCAGTTTTCTTGTTTGCCTACTACACATTTTTGATTTTTTTGTATTTTGAACATTTTTAGAGATCATACATTTGTTCAATCGCATTTAGAGTCGGTTTGGGAATAAATATCTTCTAAAAAGAGATTTATCTTAAAAATTAAAGTCCTGAGAAATTAGTTTATTGAGAGTTTATAAAGTCAAATATTCAATAGGCATAGACTGGAATAGATAAATTCATGGAAATCATATCCTCTCAGTATACCAGTATAACTTTAATATTACACAAGTAACATTGAGAGAATGCCATCAGCTTTGTTCCCCCTTCAAATTCTTGAATTTTCTTTTTACATCTTTGGGAACAACTGCATTAAAAATTTTTATTACTCAGTATACCAGTAAGGATTAGGTATTTACTTTCTGAAGGAATGTTCCCGACAGGTGATCAGAAAGGTTATTTTCTACCTAACTTATATGTGCCCTATACCTCTTGGGCATCCTTTGTCTATAGAAAAATATTTTGACCTTTAGGTACATTTTGGGCCAGTAGTCAAATAATCCTAGGGCCAATATAAAAATCTTAGAATAATTTAAGGTTTGCCTTTTATACCTGTTTTGAAAGCCTTTACATTTTTGTCAGGTAATTTTTTCCCAAGCCGTGGATATAATCTATTCAAACATGTTTATGCTATCCATTCTGTTTTTAAATTGAAAAAAATGTTAAAAGTGTTTATGAAGAAAAGTTTAAATAAAATATTTTTAATCTTTAAAATATACTTCTTTATCTCTGATTATTTACTATCTTTATATAGCCCTTCACATTCAGAGTCACTAATGACTTGATTAGTTGTATACATTCTGTATTCCTTCAACATAGCAAGGAAATGCTAAGAAAATATGATTTTTACTAGTGCTTTCAGCCACAGATTTAAATGAGAGCATTAGAATGAAATTATTTATACTCTTATATGCAATGGAAATTTTACAGTGATGCCAAGAAATAAAGTTCTGCTAACAGAAGTTTGAAGTTTTTGCAGGATGGAAATATAGAACTGAGAAGAAGCATTTTCAAGCCTCAAACCTTAGTTTGGTGATTTTTAGATTTCCTTCAGCATTTTTGAGTTGTTGTTTTAACTTTTTTTTCTTTCTTTCTTTTTTTTGGATAGCACTAAGGATTGACCAGGGGCGGGCCTTTACTACTGAGCCACATCCCCAGCCCTTTTTTATTTTGAGACAGGGTCTCCCTAAGTTACCTAGGGCCTTGCTAAATTGCTGAGGCTGGCTTTGAACTTGCGTTCCTCCTACCTCAGCTTCCTGAGTCGCTGGGATTACAAGGCATGTGCCCCCATACCCAGCTGACCCTTTGTTCATAAAGGTATTTCTTTTATTTATTTATTTATTTATTTATTTATTTATTTATTTATTTTTTGGTACTGGAACCCAGGGACACTCCACCACAGAGCCACATCCCCAGCCCTATTTTTTGTATTTAATTTAGGGACAGGGTCTCACTGAGTTGCTTAGGGCCTGGCTAAGTTGCTAAGGCTGGCTTTGAGCTCGCGATCCTCCTGCCTCAGCCTCCCAAGTGCTGGGATTACAGGTGTGCGCCACCATGCCCGGCCAGTATTTCTTAAATTAGGGAATAGGCAGAAGTTTGAGGTTTACACAGGCATGTGTGTGCCTTTTGAAAGGATTAAGAAACCTCAGTGGAATTTCAAGAACCTACTTTCTCCCCATCACTTCCTACAATCCATTTTGTGATATGCATTCATTTCCAGCCTCATATCACTTGGCTTTCATTTCCCCTTCCCTACCTGTCAAAATCCACTTATTTTGCAAAACCCAACTCATGCCATACTCCCCTCCATTCCTGAAACCTGCAACCTCTTTTCTTCCATTGAATTAATTGCCTCTTCTATATTCATTACATTTGTAGCTCTTATTTCATTCATTTTGCATAATACTTGAGTATAATTCTTTGTCCACAACTAGATCATAGTCTCCTTGGGTGTAAGGGCCTTCTCTTATTTTTCTTTGTACCCTCATATCTAGCACGATATTTTGTTCATAGTAGACAGCAAAATGTTTATGCAGCAAATGACAGATTCCATATAAATAAGAAAAATGCTGTAGGGATTTAGATGAGGAAGAAATTAGTTTCCCAGGGTTCTCATTTCTGCTCTCCCCTCCACTTATACCCTACACAATCTCACCCACACCTACAGCTTCACCTACAACTTTTATTTTGATACCTGTCAAATCTGCATTTCTCAGCCGAGTTCTAGCCATCTTCTGAACATTTCTCACATGTTGCATTTCAATCCAAACTAGTGCAATCCAAAATACATTCTTCCCCAAAAACTTGCCCCTTGTTCTATATTCTCTGTATTATTATGACTCTACTATTGCCTATTTTGTTCAAGTGGGAAACCCAGGAATGCCTCTCTCCCTCTTAACCCCATCATCTTAGTTCACTCAGCTCTATTACATTAACTTAAACTGCCAGGTCCTCTGTCCTCTCCATCCATACTTTCCTAGTTCAGGCCCTCTGTTTTTGTGGTGCTTAGGGTGAAACCCAGGGCCTCCTGCATGTGAGGCAACCATCTATCACTGAACTACACTGCCAGCCTTCATCATTCTTGTTAGATTCCTGGAGCTTCCTTTCTGAACTACTTCCATAATCCATTTTTTACACTGCTGCCAGAGGGAACTTTTTTTTTTTTGTACCAGGGATTGAACCCAGGACCACTTAACCACTGAGCCACATCTTCAGCCCCCCCTTTTTTTTTTGGAACTGGGGATTGACTTCAGGGACACTCAGCCACTGAGTCACATCCCCAGCCCTATTTTTATATTTTATTTAGAGACAGGGTCTCACTGAGTTGCTTAGGACCTCGCTAAGTTGCTGAGGCTGGCTTTGAACTTGGAATCCTCCTGCCTCAGCCTCCTGAGTCACTGGGATTACAGGCCCAGCTTAGAAGGAACCTTCAAAAAGTAGATCTGATCCTGAGATTCAGCAGTCTTCAATAATCCCCCTTCATCCTGACAGTGAGATTCAAACTACCTAGTGTGCCACACAAGGCCTTTCATGTTTTCTTCCCTTTGTACCTGCTGAATCTTAAACCCCACGCTCTAGCTATGCAAGCTAAGTGAAGTTCTTGAAAAGACCATATTTTCTCAAGCCTCACTGCTTTTGTACCCACTCTCCTCCACTTGCTCTCCTGGATCACCTTTTTTTGACCTTCAAGAACTAGCCTGGACCTCAAGGCCTCAGTCAAGTCTTTAACTTCTCTTGATCTTACCATAGCTCCTGTGCATACCTAGACTTCATTTCCTCTGATAATTGATTATAACTGTCTTCTCCATTCCACCCTTAACTGTACTCTGAGGGCAGATACTGTGTCTTTTTATCTTCCAAGAAACTGACTTAAAATGTCTGACTCATGGTGCAATCCTTAACAAAAATAGAACCCAGAAACTTGGAAGGTTACCAATAAAATGCACCTGGTGAGGAGGGGGAGTTTTATTAGAAAGCTTGATTGTCTGCCAAAATTGACCTCCCTGAGGAATTTCCTGCCATTCATTTCTACTACCACTGTTCCTGTGTCTGGAAGGTTGATGCATACAGCTATCACAGTTGTCAACAAATACTTCCCTTAACATCTCACTATTCTGATCTAGGCTGAAAACATCAAGTAAAACAAACCAAAGGGTGTTTTTCCCCCCCTTGGTACTAGGAATTGAACCCAGGGCCTTATGCATGCTAGGCAAGCACTTTACCACTGAGCTACATTCCCAGCCCCCAAAGGGTGTTTTGCATAACATTGATTCCATGAAATGCTCTGCAAGGGTGGGGAGATGTTTAGTGGTCACAACAATCTTGGGACACATAGACCATTGCACTTTCTTAGAAAATCTCAACACAACTTAGCATATTGAAGGCTCTGAGAAGTCCTGTTTATTTTGATTTTGTTTAGCTCAGTATAAACCAAACATTTGACCACTGAACTCTTTTTCTCATGGAATTTAGATGATCCATGAACACTCTTGAAGAGTCATTCTACCATGGCCATAGGAAGGGACTGACTTTATTTGGAGTAGAGCATGGAGAACCTCATACCTCAGAGTGGCCAACATTGAAGATTGCCTGAAGTCAGTTGGGACTGGGGCTAGCAATGGACTGGCAGACAAAGCAGCCAGCCATTGAACAGGAAGATTTGGGGAATAAGACAGCCAGAGTGGGCCTTGATAAGATCCAACATTGTCTCTGGTGACTGGGAGGTTGTGCTCATGCACAGGGCTATGTGCACCCAAGGAGAGACCAAAGAGCTCTACCAAACTATTGTCCTGGTATGTAAAGCCTTGAAAATGAAAGAATAGCTCTGGAAACTGCTCAAACTTTGAGCGCATTCCCCAGGCCACACACATTCATCAGCAAAGAGTGGAAGCTTTACTGGCTCAAAGTACTTTTTTAAAAATATTTTTTAGTTGTCAATGCATCTTTTATTTTGTTTATTTATATGTGGTGTTGAGTATCGAACCCAGGGCCTCACACATGCCAGGCAAGACTACCACTGAGCCACAACTGCAACCCCTCAAGGTACTTTTAAGCACACCTTCTGACCAATCATTGACCATTAAAGCTGCCAATTGAGGGTTGATCCTGGGCATCCAGGCTTAATAAAAAAAGGCAATTTTTAAAAACCAACAGAAGACATCAGGAGTCACTGATGGAGTACTCTGGGGAGGGAGGGAATGGGTGGGGAAAAGATGCCATAGAATTAGTTAAGGCAAATCACTAGACAATAAAACAAAACCCAACCACCCCACACTGGAACACAGAATCCAGAGTTGCTGCAATACATTAAAAGAAACACGACATGCAAAGAAACAGAAAAATGTGACCTATGCACAGGAAAATAAGGAGTTACTAGAAAACTCAGGAGCCAGGTGCAGTGGCACATGCCTGCAATCTCAGCAATTTGGGAGGCTGAAGCAGAAGGATCATAAGTTCAAGGCCAGCCTTGGAAATTTAGTAAGACCCTATCTCAAAAAGGGTTGGGGATGTAGTTCAGTGGTAGAGCACTCCTGGGTTCAATCCCCAGTACTACAAAAAGAAAAAAGAACTATCACTGAGGAATCAGTGTAGAGATTATAATTATAGTTTTGTATCCTGTATTTGCACAAAATTTTTGTTAGAAATAATTTCATAAGCCATTAAAAAATTTTTTTTAGTAACTGGGGATTGAACTCAGGTACTATACCACTGAGCTATATAACAAGTCCTTTTTATTTTTTATTTTGAGACAGTCTCGTTAAGTTGCCAAGGCTGACCTTGAACTTTTGATCCTCCTGCCTCAGCCTCCTGAGTTGCTGGGATTACAGATGTGTACTACCAATCCTGGCAACCATTAATTTTTTTTTTTTTGGAACCAGGGATTGAACTCAGGGACACTCGGCCACTGAGCCACATCCCCAGCCCTATTTTGTATTTTATTTAGAGACAGGGTCTCACTGAGTTGCTTAGGGCCTCGCTAAATTGCTGAGGCTGGCTTTGAACTCTCGATCCTCCTGACTCAGCCTCCCAAGTCGCTTGGATTACAGGCATGCGCCACCACGCCCGGCTAACCATTAATTTTTTTTGGGGGGGGGTTACCAGGGATTGAACTCAGGGTAGCTTAACTACTGAGCCACATTAGGGCCTCACTAAGTTGCTGAGGCTGGCTTTGAACTTGTGATTCTTTTGCCTCAGCCTCCTGAGCCCCTGTGACTATAGACGTGTGCCACCGTGCCTGGTTAAATTTTTTTAAAGTAATATTTTTAGGGATTACTTGGTGGGTTTTTTTGTTTGTTTGTTTGTTTTGTTTTGTTTTGTTTTGTTTTGGTACTGGGGATTGAACCCAGGGGCACTCCACCACTGAGCCACATCCCCAGCCCTATTTTGTATTTTATTTAGAGACAGGGTCTCACTGAGTTGCTTAGGGCCTCGCTAAGTTGCTGAGGCTGGCTTTGAACTCATGATCCTCCTGCCTCAGCCTCGCAAGTGCTGGGATTACAGGCGTGTGCCACCGCACCCGGCTTGGTGTTTTATAGTGTGATTTTACTACAATTTATCTAACCATGCCCCTAAATGAGTTCCGATACATTTTTAAAATTCTTTTTTCATTTGATTTTTTTGTAGTGGGTTTAAAAAATATTTTTTTAGTTGTTCATGGACACAATACCTTTATTTATTTTTGTGTGGTGCTGAGAATCAAACCCAGTGCCTCACCTGTGCCAGGCAAGTGTTCTACTACTGAGCCACAACCCCAGCCCCTATTATAGTGTTTACACTTTAGTTTTCTTAATGTAGTTTTCTAACAATGGCATTTAAAATAAGCTATTTAATTTTATTTACTTTTTTGCTGTGCTGAGGATTGAACTCAGAGCCTTGCACATACTAGGCAGTCACTCTATCACTGATACTCCAACCCCCAAAATGAACTATTTAAAGTCCTTCACAAATATTGCTAGATTAGGTTCCAGAAAAGTTGTAGACTATTTTCCCGACATCAGCATTGTATATGAATTTACTGCCACACCTCCATTGGTGTTAAGTGGTATTCTTCAAAAAGAAATCATTAGTCATCTAATAGATGACAATTGTATTTTAATTTCTATTTTATTATAGTGATGAATAATTTTTCACATCCTTTTGCCACCTTTTGGTGTTTTTTTTAATGGACTTTTAAATGATTCTTCATCTATACTTTGTCCTACTTGAGTACACTATACCAAAGGCATCTTTAATTATTAAGGTGATTTTTATCAATCCTATAATCAACTTTCATTAAATGTGGAAAGCAAATTAAACACTTTGGAGAAAACAAAAGGGATGAGAATTATGTTGATGGAGCAAAATTATTAAGACTCATATTTGAGGGAGGGAGAAGCTGACAAAGATATTGAAAAAGACGTGACACATTGCAGATTCATGAGGAAACCTATTCAAAAGTTAATAAACAGCATTCTACTTAGATGTGGAGTATGAGAAGTTTCTTTGGAGGGTTCCATCTTCTGTAATGGAAACACATTTAAACTTTTATTGAATACCTGCTACATGGGGGCCAGCAGGAGTGAAGTCAGGTAGAAGTGAAAACCAAGTACAGTCTACTCTGCTCAACCTAATAGGGGAGCATAAACAACTAAAAAATCACTGAAAACAGGAAAAAGTGCCAAGGAGAGAAAAAAGCAGCGTACATGGGACCTCAGAAAGTTATAATCACCATTGATGAGAATCAGGAAAAGTTTCATGGAAGAACTGACTTTCTACTTGGTCATGGAGATCAAGTAGGATTTCTCTAGGTGGAGAATACAGAAAAGGACTTTCAAGAGGGGCTATGCAAAAATGCACAGAGGTCACATGAGGCTGGAGGTTCTGATTCAACTTGCATTCAGACTCCATGCCTTTACTCTTCCAGTAAATCCTAGCAGTCTTCTATTCAAATGTATTCTAGTACTGATAGGAATAACATAAAGCAATGCCTAGTGAACTTTGTTCTAAACAAACAAAAAAGATTGAACTTATTTTACCTCATTAAAGTAAATTTTAACTCTGAAAATTAAAAAAAAAACACTGACCATGGAAAAATAGAGTTGGTATTTTACCAACACAATAAAACAGACAATGACAAAAACTAAATAAATTACATTTGTGGTCTTAGGTTGGGTTCCCCTGAGGAGAGCATGAGAGCAAAAGTCTTTGCAGAAGTCATTTCAGGAAGCATCAAGAGGGGAAGGGAACTTCAGACAAGCTATGTGAATGAAGTCAATAAAGTCTGCATCATCAAGCAGTTCACCACTAGGGACAACTCAATTCAAGTCTCCCCCAGGGAACAGGAAGACAGTGTAGAACATACCTCAGAAGCCAGGAGCCAGCTGTTTCTTTTGAGAACTTCCAACTACCATTGGTCCTTGGTTTAGGACAGTTTTTTTTTTT
>JAJEJO010048933.1:90854-279530 GCA_020662805.1 Glaucomys volans | reverse complement strand
TTTTTTTTTTTTTTTTTTTTTTTTTTTTTTGGTACTGGGGATTGAACTCAGGGGCACTCAACCACTGAGCCACATTCCCAGCCCTTTTTATATTTTATTTAGAGACAGTGTCTCACTGAATTATTTAGTGCCTCACTGTTGCTGAGCTGGCTTTGAACTAGCAATCCTGCCTCAGTCTCCCGAGCCGCTGAGATTACAGGAGTGCGCCATCATGCCTGGCTTAGGGTTAGGGTTGTTCTTAGGGACATTAACTCCCCAGTACTTTAGGCTGGGGTCTGCTGCCTGGAAGAAAACCCTCTGGTGGAGAGTGGCAGGTGCTCACACTGCGAACTGCCATTCTTGTCATTCTCCTGTTCTAAACAGTGAGTACTAAAGGGATATAGGTAGAGCATCACTACTGTCTGCTACACCTGTTATCAACTAGAAGCTTCAGAAGAATAGAAGAATCACATCTTGACAAAATTTAGACAAAATTTTCAACCATGGGAAATTACAGAAATGATTATTGCAACAGTAATCTAACTGGTTTGTAAAAAGTTAAAATTCATTGAGACAAATTTTAAAACAAATATTCATGTTAACATTGTTTTAAAAAAATGTTTTTAGTTGTAGATGGACACAATACCTTTATTTATTTGTTTTTGTGGTGCTGAGGATCAAACTCAGTGCCTCACACATGCTAGGCAAGCACTCCACCACTGAGCCACAACCCCAGCCTCTTATGTTGACAGTTATATACACAAATATTTTCAGAGGAAAATTTCAATAAAAATAAAAACATGAGAAAATACTAGGAATATTGTACCAGTAGTCTATGGAAAATTGATATCAAGAAATTAAGTGGATTTGAGTTTTCTCAGGGAAATACATTTTTCATAAAATTTTATCCATATCGGTATAGTCCATATTAAAATGTTTGAACTCACAAAAATGGAGTCATAGTGTCCTCAGGCTCAAAACAAGGGGACAGTGGAAGTGTCCTGTTTTTGAGTTGCTAGAGGCCAAGAATGAAGAGGATTGTGCCAGGGGAAGTTGCATTGGTAAGTGTGGAATGGAAAAGCATATGGAATGCTTTGGGAAGATGAATTGCTCATTGAAAGAGCTATGGGAGCAGATGTCAAGCAAAAAAAAAATCATATTCATGAATATTCTGTGGATCTTCAGATTATTCTGTTAAAAGAGGATAAGAAAAAAATTGGATTTTACACCCCCCTTGTGAAATGCCTCACAACTTTTCACTGAAATACCCCATGGCCTTATAGGACAAGAATAAAAATCCACTAAAATAGCGAGAAATTGACAGAGAGCATGATATAAAATTGTGAGCAGCCTTAAAATAATTTTAAGGCAAATGGAGTTAGACTGACAAAAACATTCATTCTTCACTTTATGGAATACTCATGTTTTTAATGTACATTGTTCTTGCTCTAAAGGTGTTCTGACTCAAAGATTCAGGTCTTCACTTGTCAGGTGATTAGGCTTTCATCTCTTCATTCCCAGGAGCAACACTGTGAGGCAAGCAATTAATTTTGTTCCTGAGTTTCGACTTCTTACTGCATCCCCCTCCCCATCCACCCATTGTCTCTTTACATTGAGACAGAACAATTCCAGCAATCAACTGGGCAGGAAGTAAGGGTGCACTGGCACTAGCCACAGTATAAAGTTATCCTCTTCATTACTCACTCATTGCAGGTGACCAGAGAGATAGGGAGAACTGTCCCACTTGCTGCCACTGGCTTCCAGAACCAGTGGAGGAAAGGATGATAACTACCAGATTACAAAGAGGTACAATAGGAAAAGCTGATTAGAAACTGAAATGTGGACTAGAAGCAGTACCTGCCAACTTGCTACTTTTCTTTATTCAGGAATTTTATTTTATTTGTTCTTTTTAGATAAACATGACAGTAGAGTGTGTTTTGACATATTATACATACACGGTGTATAACTTCCCATTCTTGTGGTTGTACAGGATGTGGAATTTCACTGGTCATGTATTCATATATGAACATAGGAAAGTTATGTCCAATTCATTCTAGTGTCTTTCCCATTCACATCAACTTGCTACTTTTCAACTCACAGATTTATTAAGGAGGTGGAATCATTACCAAGTGAATATAAGCTGGGACTAAAGACAATCCACACATTCTGTTTTGACACACTTGAGTCTGGAAGGATCTTCCTTCATTTAGGTATGAATTAAGAGGAAGAAACAAATTGGAATCTACCAACCAAGACCATGGGATAAAAGAAATAGGCTCAGAGAAAGGAAATAGTTCCAAAAGTTGTTTGATTTCAGAGGCAGGAAGACATCAAACTATTTGTTGTCTTTAAAAGACTGCAAATAAGTCTTAAAAGTCTGTGCATAGAAGCAAAAGGTCAGAGATAGAAGAAGCAAAAGTTGAAAAGGTAAATGACTCAAAGATAGATAGTAAGAAAATTCCAAGGGCAAAAGCAGACTTAAAGCCTATACTAAATAGCTTGGGAAGATGAGGCAGGAGGAGTGTAAATTCAAAGCCAGCCTCAGCAACTTAGCAAGGCTCTAAGCAACTCAGTTAGACTCTGTCTCTAAATGAAAATACAAAAAGAGCTAGGGATGTGGTTCAGTGGGTAAGTGCCCCTGGGTTCAATCCCTGATGCTTGAAAAGAAAAGAAAAGAAAAGAAAAGAAAAGAAAAGAAAAGAAAAGAAAAGAAAAGAAAAGAAAAGAAAAAAGAGAGAAAAGAAAAGAAAAAGGACCATACTGCAGTCAGTAAAGAACAGAAAGAATGTTGTAGAGAATTCAATCATGAGTACAAAAGACATCCTTGAGATGCTTTCCCAGAATACAGATGAAAATGACATTTTTCTGGTTGTACACAAAGTAGAATCATACAATTTGCATATTTATACATATACATAGGGTATAGATGTTTGTCTCATTCTATTATCCTTCCTTCTCCACCCCCTACCCACCCCTCACTATACAATCCATCCCTTCTCCATTATTCCCATGCCTCCCCCCAACCCCGCTGTGTGTCATCAACCACTTAGAAACATTTGGCCTTTGGCTTTTTGGGATTGGCTTATTTCACTTAACATGATCTTCTCCAATTCCATCCATTTACCTGCAAATGTCATAATTTTATTATTCTTTATGGCTGAATAATATTCCATTGTGTATATATACCACAGTTTCTTTTTCCCTTTTTTTTTTTTTTGGTACTGGGGATTGAACCCAGGGGCACTCCACCACTGAGCCACATCCCCAGCCCTATTTTGTATTTTATTTAGAGACAGGGTCTCACTGAGTTGCTTAGGGCCTCGCTAAGTTGCTGAGGCTGGCTTTGAACTCTCGATCCTCCTGCCTCAGCCTCCCAAGTGCTGGGATTACAGGCGTGCGCCACCATACCTGGCCCTGTTTTCTTTATGCCATTTCTATTGAAAGGCATCTAGGTTGGTTCCACAATCAAGCTATAGTGAATTGGGTTGCTATAAACATTGATTTGGCTGCATCACTGTAGTATGCTGATTTTAAGTCCTTTGGGTATAGGCCAAGGAGTGGGATAGCTGGGTCAAATGGTGGTTCCATTCTGAGTTTTCTAAGGAATCTCCATACTGCTTTCCAGAGTGGCTGCACCAATTTGCAACCCCACCAGCACTGTATGAGTGTACCTTTTACCCCACATCCTCGCCAACACGTATTGTTGCTTGTATTCTTGATAACAGACATTCTAATTGGGGTAAGATGAAATCTTAAGGTGGTTTTGATTTGCATTTCTCTTATAACGAGTGATGTTGAACATTTTTTCATAAATCTGTTGATTGCTTGTAGATCTTCCTCTGTAAAGTGTCTGTTCATTTCCTTGGCCCATTTATTGATTGGGTTATTGGTGTTCGTGGTGTAAAGATTTTTGAGTACTTGGTAGATTCTGGAGATTAGTGCTCTGTCCAAAGTGTGTGTCGCAAAGATTTTCTCCCACTCTGAAGGCTCTCTCTTCACATTGCTGATAGTTTCCTTTGCTGAGAAAAAGTTTTTCAGTTTGAATCTATCCCAATCATTGATTCCTGCTTTTATTTCTTGTACTTTGGGAGTCATGTTAAGGAAGTCTGGTCCTAGGCCGATGTGAGGAAGATTTGGACCTATTTTCTCTTCTATTAGGTGCAGGGTCTCTGGTCTAATTCCTAGGTCCTTGATCCATTTTGAGTAGAATTTTGTGCAGGATGAGAGACAGAAGTTTAGTTTCAATTTGCTGCATATGAATTTCCAGTTTTCCCAGGACCATTTGTTGAAGAGGCTGTCTTTTCTCCATTGTATGTTTTTGGCACCTTTGTCTAGTATGAGAACTGTATTTATGTGGGTTTGTCTCTGTGTCCTCTATTCTGTACCATTGATCTACCTGCCTATTTTGGTGCCAATACCATGCTGTTTTTGTTACTATTGCTCTGTAGTATAGTTGAAGGTCTTGTATTGTGATGACTCCTGCTTCGTTCTTCTTGTTAAGAATTGCTTTAGCTATTCTGGGTCTCTTATTACTCCAAATGAATTTCATGGTTGCTTGCTCTATTTCTATGAGGTCCGTTATTAGGATTTTAATTGGAATTGCATTGAATTTGTATAGTGCTTTCGGTAGTATGGCCATTTTGACGATATTAATCCTGCCTATCCAAGAACATGGGAGATCTTTCCATCTTCTAGGATTTTCTTTAATGTTCTGTAGTTCTCATTGTAGAGGTCTTTCACCTCTTTTGTTAGATTGATTCCCAAGTATTTTATTTTTTTGAGGCTATTGTGAATGGGTAGTTTTCCTAATTTCTCTTTCAGAGGATTCATCAGTTATGAATAAAAATGCATTAGATTTATGAGCATTAATTTTATATCCTGCTACTTTACTGAATTCATTTATGAGTTCCAGAAGCTTTCTGGTGGAATTTTTCGGCTCCTCTAAATATAGAATCATGTCATCAGCAAAAAGGGATAGTTTGAGCTCTTCTTTTCCTATTCGTCTCCCTTTAATTTCTTTGGTCTAATTGCTCCGGCTAGAGTTTCAAGGACGATGTTGAATAGAAGTGGTGAAAGAGGGCATCCCTGCCTTGTTCCAGTTTTCAGAGGAAATGCTTTCAATTTTTCTCCATTCAGAATGATGTTGGCTGTAGGCTTAGCATAGATAGCCTTTACAATGTTTAGGAATGTTCCTACTATCCCTATTTTTTCTAGTGTTTTGAGCATGAAGGATGAAGTATTTTATCAAATGCTTTTTCTGCATCTATTGAAATAATCATGTGGTTCTTAACTTTAAGTCTGTTGATGTGGTGGATTACATTTATTGATTTCCAGATGTTGAACCAACCTTGCATTCCTGGGATGAAACCCACTTGATCATGGTGCACTATCTTTTTAATATGCTTTTGTATGAGATTCACTAAAATTTTGTTAAGAATTTTTGCATCTATGTTCATTAGGGATATTGGTCTGAAATTTTCTTTTCTTGATGTGTCTTTGTCTGGATTTGGTATCAGGGTGATATTGGCTTCACAGAATGAGTTTGGAAGGGTTCCCTCCTCCTCTATTTCATGGAATACTTTGAGGAGTATTGGAATGAGCTCTTCTTTGAAGGTCTTGTAGAACTCAGCTGTGAATCCATCTGGTCCTGGACTTTTCTTTGTTGGTAGACTTTTGATGACTTCTTCTATTTCATTGGTTGAAGAGATTTGGTTCTTCACCACTCGCTTAGTGAACACCAGCAATGTGCCACTTCCTATGCTAGGTGAGGGATAAAATGGCCTTCACACTCTCCATTTTCAGAGTGGGCAGGCAGCCATTAAACCCTTAAACACATGTAAACATATAATTGCAAATTCTGATGATCACTGCAAATGGAAACTAGCACTACAAAGATTGCCCAGGAGAAACTGGTCCTGACTGGGTTCATAGGGAAGGTCTCTGTAAGAAAGGAACAATGTAAAGCGGAGGAAGAGATGGTGGAGGAGTGGGCAGTCCTACAGCAGAAAATAGCTTGGGGCAGCCAGGAGCCTATAACAGGAGCAGAGCCTCTGGGAGAGGTGAGGAAGGCAAGGAATGTGGTAGGAGATCAAGGAAGATACCAAGGCCAGATCACACGGGGACATGCACAGAAGGGATCATGAAGAATTTGAATTTTATTTTCAGGGGATTTGCAAGTCATGGAAGGCTTCTAAGTAGGTGACTAATGTGATTTACATTTTTTTCTTTCCATTAGAGGTGGGGTCTCACTAAGTTGCCCAGGCTGGCCTCCATCTCCTGGGCTCAAGCAATCTTGAGGCTCAGGCTCCCAAGTGAGGGAATCAGGGCAATGTTTAGGTGAGAATACTTTGGACAATGGTTGTGGCTGAAACTACAAAAAGAAATGAATGGAGCCAGGACATATTCTGGAGGTTAAGAATGGTGGAAGGTTGTGATGGTTTGGATATAGGGGGTGCTGGAGAGGGGCCAGTCCCAAACAACTCCTGGGTTTCCAACTTGAGCATAGGACATATGATGCTGTTGTTAATTAAGACGGGAATGATGGGTAAAAGAGCAGTTCAAGGAGGGAACAGCAGGAGTGTGGCATTAGGTGCAGTAGGCCTCAGATGCTTCTAAGATGTTAGAGAGTGAAGAGGTCCAAAAAGTCACTGGATATATAAATTGGGATGGTTTATTTTGACCTCTCAGGTCAGAATGGGAGCGATACACTGGATGGTCATCCACTATTATAGCTAGCAGTTATTTATTTTGGTTTTATGTACTTTTTCCTTATGAAAATATTCAAACACATACAAAAGTATATGCTATGGTTTGGATCTGGAATGTCCCCCATAGGCCTATGTGGTAAAGGTTTGGTCCCTAGAGCAGTGCTATTGGGAGGAGGCGGATCCTTTAAGAAATGGCACCTAGTAGGACAGGAGTCTTCTAGTCATTGTGGACATGCCCTCAAAGGGGAATGTAGGATCCCAGTCTTTTTCTTTCACTTTCATTTCCTGGTCAGGAGGTGAGGGCTTTGCTCTGCCATTCATTCCCTGCTGTGGTGTCTTATCTTGCCACAGGCCCAAACATGATGGGGTCACTAGATATTGAACTAAAACCCTGAGCCAAAACAAACCTTTCCTTTTTATAAGTTGATTATTTCAAGTATTTGTTATAGAAATGGAAAGCTGACTAACACAGTAGGCAAAAATATTAAAATGAATCTCTAATAGCCCATCAGGGTACAAATTTTTTTTTTGCCATTTCTCCTCAAGAAAAAGAAAGATATGTCAACTGTCTCTTATTATTCCCACCTCAGTTTTCTCATCTGCAAAGTGAAAATATTTGAATCTAATTCATGGAGTCATGGTGAGTACAAAATGAGATTAATCATGCCAATGATGTGTGGTAACTAATATTAGCCATTAATATTTTGCCATTGCTGAGTGAGATATATTGACCCCATATTGGAGAAAGAAAATATATCAAGGTTAGTAAGTAGAAACAAAATGAGTTAAGTATCTAAACTCAGGAGGGAGCATTCAAATCAATGACTTGCATGGAGAGAAGAATGAACAGAAGCTGCTGACACAACTTTGGAATTCTTATAAAAGTGAGAGAAGCCAAGGACACACAGCAAGAGAGACCAAGTAGAGTTAAGGTTGCAGTGAAGTTTGAATCATGCAAATAAAGTGCCAGGTGCAGTGGTGCACACCGGTAATTCCAGTGCCTGGGGAGACTGAGGTAGCAGAATTGCAAGTTCAAAGCCAGCCTTGACAATTTAGCAAGGCCCTAAGCAACTTAGCGAGACCCTTTCTCCAAAGAAAAAATAAAACAGGCTGGAGATGTGGATGAGTGGTTAAGTATCCCTGGGATCAATCCACAGTACCAAAAAAAAAAAAAAAACCCCAAAACAAAACAAAAACAAACAAACAAAGAAAACAAAACAAAAACTCTTAGGTGCCTGGCAACCAGGATCCCGTACTTCTTGCTAATATCATATTACCAAGGTTTTCATATGACCAGGAAGTTAATAAAGAGAGTCAGAGTATCCCAAGGGTTAAACTGAACCTGTTCTCTTGAACAAAGCTTCTCGAACTTTGATGTATACACAAATTCCCAGAAATGCTATAAAAATGCTTATTCTAATTTGGTGGGTCCAGGACGGTGCCTCAGAGTCTGCATTTCCAGCAAGCCCAGATGATACCCTTGGATGCTACTGGTCTGAGCAGAGGGGGTTCTGGGATTCTGCAGAGCTTTGCTTCTCCAGCCAGCTTTGCAGAGTCTGAGTCACTGGTAAGTCACACACTGCATGTCCTTGCCAGCACTGCTGCTAGAGAGACAACAGGGGCTGGGAAATGGCAGAAACCCATTCCCTCAGGTGGCCTGTAGGAGGGAGCTGGGCTCTTGGTAGCCAGTGTGCCTAATATGGCCCAGGAAGGTTGGGAGCAGCACAAGGAGTCAACTGCTCTTAGGATTAAGGCTTTTGCCCAAGGTCAGCACCTGAGGAATTCCAACGTTCAGAGGTGGGGGAGAGAGAAAATTCTGAGATGAGATATCGGAGCAGAGAATGCAGAGAACGAAGCACCAGTGTGCAGATAACAGTACTTGCTGTTCCAGCCAAGGGAGACAACAGTGACATATTTTAGAAAAAGATTTTCCCAAGCTCGAGAAAGATCTTTATCTGCAAACTGAAAGAACTTAACCACATTTCAGGGAGAATGAACTCCCCACACCTAGACACATTCAGCAACAAGTTTTCACTACAAACAGAAAAACTCCTGCAAATATTAGGACAAGAAAATCATCGTTTCCTGAGGGCTGGCCTTGGGTTTGGCACACTGCTGGGTGCTTCATGGGAATTCTCATTCAATCCTCGCAGCAGCCCAACACAGTGGCAGTGCTGGCCTTGAAGTCAACTGTGTTCAGGAGATGACTGGGTTCAGGAACCCATGTTGTCCATATTGTGGGGATCCCTTTGCTCCCTAGCTGTTCAGCCTGTTTTTTTTTAATTTGTTTGTTTGTTTTCCTGTGTGATGCCCAAGTCTCTCCAAATGCAGACAGGCTTCCTGGAAAATAGCACAGGCAGCTCCAGGCCCATGTTCTCCTAGCCCCAGGAGCCCAGGAAAGGAGGGAACATGTCTCCCTCCTGGTTCCCTATAGGTCTCCAGTTGTCTTCATACTGTGTGCTCACACTTTGATCCAGCACAGTAGCTGAAGAGTGAAGTAAGATAGTTGTCCACAGGGCTATGATTGGAAATGCCACCAGAATTAAAAGGTGGGTGTGAGAAACAAACAAAAGGAAGGAAGGATGGTTTGGGCAACAAATGCAAAGGGTGCATGGCAGAGAAGGCCTGTGAGTTGTCTCCACATTACATATGTTGGCTGTAAAGAGTAGAGGTCAAGTCGTTTGCCCAAGGTCACCCATCCAGTAAGTGAGGGAGCCAGGGTACAAACCAAGACAGGCTAACTCCAGAGCTCTCAACTGATCCTCTGTAAGGCAACAGAGTCAGTTTGCTTTCAGACTTCTCTGCAACGTTAGCTTTCAGAAGAAAATGGAGCAACAGCTAGACTTGTTGGAGAAAAAGGTAACTGAAGATTCATATGCTCTGCCAAATTGTCTTTCACTAACCAATATTAAACACACGCTGTATGACAGGCACTCTTTTATATGATTCATACATATATTGAGTCATTCACTTTCAGACATGCCCATGCTGTCAACTGCCCTTCAATATGGACAGAGTTAAAAAAAATATATAACATTCTTCCTCTTCTGGTAAGGGGACTGAGGTGAACTGTGAAAATGGTCTGCTATTCTCTTGACCCAGAAAACCCCACAAAATCATGCAAATCAAGAGGGTCAAATCTTCATGTTCATTTTAAGAATACCTGTGAAACTGTGCAGGCCATCAAGGGTATGCATATCCAGAAATCCACCAAGTACCTGAAAGATGTCACTTTAAAGACCCAATGTGTGGGGCTGGGGTTGTGGCTCAATGGTGAAGTGCTTGCCCCACATGTGTGAGGCACTGGATTCGATCCTCAGCACCACATACAAATAAATAAAGTTTCATCAACAACTAATTAAAAAAAAAAAAGAACCAATGTGTGCCATTCCAGTTTTACCATGGTGGAGTTGGGAAGTGTGCCCAGGCCAAACAGTGGGGCTGGACATAGTGACAGTGGTCCAAAAAGAGTGCTGACTTTTGGCTACACATGCTTAAATATGCAGAGTAATGCTGAACTCACAGTTTTGGAAGTAGACTCTCTGGTCATCAAATATATCCAGGTAAACCAAGTACCCAAGTTACACCATTGTACTTACAGAGCTCAGGTCGGATTAACCCATACATGAGCTCCCCCTGCCACATGGAGATGATCCTCACTGCAAAGGAAGAAACTGTTCCTAAACCAGAAGAGGAGGTTGCACAGAAAAAAAAGATATCCCGGAAGAAACTAAAGAAACAAAGACTTATGGCACAGGAATAAATTCAGCAGGAAATAAATGCAAGTAACAGTAAAAAAATAATATTAATGCACACTTCTTGAAAAAAGTCTAGTAAAAATATACACTACAATAACAAAGGATCAAGCCATGTGTAGTGACACACACTCCTATTCCCAGTTACTCAGGAGGTTGAGGCAGGAGGATTTTTGAGTCCCGTAGTTCAGGGCCAGCCTGGACAATATAGTGAGACACTATCTCAAAACCAAAACCAAAACAAAGCATAACAAAAGATCAAACCACCAAAGATCTAAAAATTGGGGAATTCATGTGAATACTACAAAGGCAGTTTTTAAAAATCAAATAAGTCATCTGTATCTAAACCTAAGACTTTCCTCCCTAAAAGGGAGGAAATCAAAAGTGAGCTCAACTTGGCAGAACCATGAGCAACTAAAAGGCTACCATTTCATTTTTTAAAATTCTGATAGACAATATAGGCCATGGAATGTTTTTTTAAAATAAATTATTGTTATCCTGGGGTTGGAGGTGTAGATCATTGGTAGGATATGTTTAACATGAAAGAGGTCCTGGATTCAATCCCCAACACCAAAAGAAAAAAATTGTTGTCCTGCTTGGCTACTTTATTTAGAAGTTTTCCAAATAGAGTTTGTGCCATAAACTCCTCTAAAGGAAAACAATAGGGTTTTTTTCTTTTTCTTGTTTTTTATAAAAGGTAAATGAGAAGGATTCCTTTGGGGAATAATACGATGAACTCACAGAATTAAACTGCTCTGTTGTCTTTCTGTCCACTGCTATCATCTATACTGATGTTTGCACTATCCCAGTGTGGCTAGTGGGAACTTCTTTAAATTGGCTTCTGAGTCATTTTGCCACGATCTAGCTGTCTTTGGTAGTTTTCTTACTGTCATAACACCTTGTGTGTTCTTCCCCAGATTTACAACTGAAAGGTCATACTTACTAGGTGTAAAAAGAGTAAATATGCCTTTGAAAGCATTTAAGAAGAAAGAAACAAAGAAAATATTCATAAAAGAAAAAAATTAGAAAAAGGAAAGCAATGAACCATTTAAAATAGCAAATAAAAAATTATAAACTATAAGTAGTAGTTATAATGATACATACAAATGGATTCCCATATTTTAAAATAAAAATTCCCAGACTGAATTTTTTAAAAATAAATTCTGTTATTTATTATTATTATTATTATTATTAATATTACTATTGCTATTATTATTGATAATAGGAATTGAACCTACGGGTGCTTAACAACTGAGTCACATCCCCAGCCCTTTTTATTTTTTATTTTGAGACAATGGAAGAAAATGTGAAAACATACAAAACCGACACAAATTATGGGAAACCAAAGATCAAACTACTTAAATTGAAAACATTTGAGACCAAAACCAACCTGAACAAAATGTCATTGAAATGTGTAAGGCAAAATATGGTGAGGGGCTGGAGATATAGCTCAGTAGGTAGAGTGCCTGCCTTGCAAGCACAAGGCTCTGGGTTCAATCCCCAGCACCGCAAAAAAAAAAAAAAAAAATATGGTGAAGACTCAATAATATGATTAGTCAGTCTCATTTAATAGTTTCCTGGAAAGAAACATATATAGCACAGAGTATACCTTTTTTTTCTAGTGCCTGGACATTGTTTACAAAAATTGAATATATAGCTGCACTAAGAGTGGCATGTAAACAGGGTTCAAGGGCTGGCGGTGTAGCTCAGTGGGAGAGCATGTGCTTAGCATGTGCAAGGCTATGGGTTCAATCCCCAGCACTAAAAATAAAAAATAAATAAAAATTTTAAAACCAGGGTTCAATTTCTAAAGAAGACCACAAGACCCAAAATATCTACACTTTATAACAGTAAACACACTGTGTCATGAGCATAAAAGTCAGGCTACAGGCCAGGTGATGGCTTCTAATGTCCTCTATAAAGGGCAGGCCAGATGTCTCCTGGACGGGGAATCAATGCTGTGTGTAGAAAACATTTCAGAACTGGAAAGATTAAAATGAAGTATTTGCTGGGGTTGTTTATATGTTGCTGGTTACCTAAGCATATTGTGACTGCAAAACCAGCAGATCTTCTGGGGAGGAGAACAGGATGGGGGGGTTATCAGATCTCATTGTTATCAATAAACAATAAACAATGCTGACAAGTTGGGTCAAACTGCCCTGAAACTCTTTGGACTCATGGTTACATAGAGACACTATAAATCAATATGCTTCATGCTTTGACCAAGAGTCAGTGTCAAGCAAAATCTTTAACCAAACATCTCACTTGAATTGCAGACCTGCTGTGATTAACCCTTAACAGTACAAGACCAAAACACTTCATTTCAACAATTTCTAAAAAGCCAAAACCACACAAGCTCCATTTTAGACTACAATTCAAAACATGAATAAATATGATGAATAAAAAGTAATCAAAATGCAAATTAAAACAAGCTACTTTTTTAACAATATAAGTCTGATGAAAATGAATAAGAATGTTAACATTCAGTGTCTGTAAGGATCTGGGGGAACTTGGCCTCTTCATTTACTGCTTCTAGGACAAGTTTGTAGAAACTTTCTCAGGTACCTCTTGGCAATTTGTATCAAAATCCTTAAAAAGGAATTCTCAATGCTCAGAAATTACGCATTTGTGTTTTATCCTGAGGAAACAATTAAGGACTGATAAGGATGTTTATTGCAGCATAGTAAAGCATGGATAACAGCAAAATGTAGGAAAGAAACACAATGTCCAGCAATATGCAGTGATTTCCATAAGTTATATCTACATGAAATTATTCAAAATAATTTTGTAGAGGCTTATTTTGCAGCAGACCCCATTAGTTGTAGGACTAATATCCTTTACTTTCTTCTTTGCTCACAATCCAAATATTGTTCAGGGTAGCAATATTCACTGTTCCCTACACAAAATTATGAAAATCCTGATCCCAGCCACAAGGTCCAGTTCTAGTCAATGAGATGTATAAGAGGTCTAATGGAGGCCTTTTTTAAAAGTTATAGATGGACACAATACCTTTATTTTATTTATTTATTTTTGTGTTGTGCTTAGTATGGAACCCAGTGCCTCACTCATGCTAGGCAAGCACTCTACCACTGAGCCACAACCCCAGCTCTAATGGGGGTCTTTGAGAAAGTTTTTGGCTTTCCTAATAGGAGGGATCAATGTTGTTGATGCAGACCTTATGTTACTTAAGAAAAATTAGTTGTTTGTTAAGCAAGGATCAGTTGACTTTTCTGTTATTTGGAGCCAAAATTTGGTCTCTAAATGTGGCAGATTCTGTGATCCACCCTGGATCTCTCTTCAATAACTCCCAGGTACTCTGTGGGCCAACTCCAGGAATTGCACTCAGCTGTATTTAGCTGTCTTGCCCAATGTCCTTCCCGCTTCCAGGGCAGCACACATCAACCTACACAGGGGTATAAAAGCCCAGTCTTCTTTCTTCAATTCAGGACCACTCTATAGGGCCTTCTCAACTTCCAAGCTGAAGCTCTTGTGGCTACTACCTCACCTAAACTTTCCCTACTGCTTTAGCCTACCTTATTCTCTTCCCCCATGGTGTTGATCTCCAGAGTATTCCCTAATAAACTTGCTGCACACAAATCTCTGTCTCAGTTTCCTGGGGAACCACACACACAGCACTACTGACACATTTATTCACGCCAAAAGATCTGGTCTTCAAAATATTTTGTTGAAAGACACAACAGGATAAAAGCAGCATGCATGGTGTTTTTTTTATTATACAGATTGCATATCTGCACAGAAAAAATTCTGCAAAGAAATACACTTACATTTTAACAGTAGGACTTGTTTCTCCAACAATATACTGCAGTAGATGTTCAGAGAAACTTCTAGTTCAGAACATGTTAAGTGCCCAAGAAGTTTTAATATTTTGATATATAGGGTAATGGTGAGAAAATAAGGGAGTTTCTGTCAAGTACAAATGACAGGAAAACATGAATGCACGAGAGCTAGAAACCATATTTACTCTGGAGTTATCTACTGATACCTGTTGGTCTAGAGCCAGGTTTTATTGAGCTCTTCCTTTGTGGGCCGGGAGATGAAGTCCAGAGCCCAGGCTGCATTCAAGGTCAGATTGGAGACCCCTGAATGTGAAAGAGTCAAGGACACACCGTCTAAAATCATGCCAAATCAACGTACTGATTATTTCAAGCCACAATCACTTGAGGAATTGTAATTGTCTCAGGAAGAGCCATTTGACCTATCTTCCCCTACATGTCGCAAGCCATAAAAATTATTTTGGTAGGGATGTCCTTCACATACAAAATCTGGAAAATAGCCTTGATTACCAGAGACTGGTATCTGGGGCTTCAAAGAACCTAAATAAACAAACTCTTTGAAGTGACCTTTATCTTCTACTATGCTGTACCTCATATATATCTTAGTAACATCCCTAGAATTTACTAGTGTAGTCCAGACATTCATTTGTCCTGTCATTCCTTCACAAATGTATTATTCCTTCCTTGGGTTATGTCATCAGAGTTTATGATCTTGTGAAGATCCCCATACATATGTAAAATTAATGAAACTTTTATGCTTTCCCCTTGTTAATGAGCACTTGTATTAATTGAGTTCCTAGATCCAGTCAAAGAGCTTACAGAATAACTAAGAGGGGTGTGGTAAAAAAAAAAAAGATCACTCTTTCTCTTACACACTCAGGAACTAAAGAGCAACACTCTCAGGAAGTTAAATTTGAAAAAGCCCACCCATGGCCAGCTCTGTGGTACACTCCTATAATCCCAGCAACTCAGGAGGCTAAGCAGGAGGCTGAGGCAGGAAGATCCAAAGTTCAAGACCAAGCACAAGCAATTTCACATGGATGTGAATCAGATAGAAACCCCAATCCCAGGCCCCAAATAACCTAAATGCCAAAAATAGAGTTTAAAGTGGTTCTGAGTAGTGTCTACAGGAAATAAAAAATTTTCTCTGCAGATATATATTCTAGAGGCTTCAAAGAATTCCCATAAAGTTACAAATTCAGATTTTAAAAAATTATTAAACCATGAGGAGACAAGCCATCATTAGGGCAGAAACATCAAACTTCAGAAGCAAGCACACAAAAAGATGGTAGATAGTGAGACTTTCAGACATTGTGTATAAAGAATTAAAGATAATTTTGATAGAATTAGGGAATGAGACTATCAAAACTGTCCAGGAGTTTAATATACAAAATATATAAAGAACTCAAATAGCCGGGTGTTGTGGCGCACGCCTGTAATCCAAGCAACTTGAGAGGCTGAGTTAGGAGGATCATGAGTTCAAAGCCAGCCTCAGCAGCTTAGTGAGGCCCTAAGCAACTCAGTGAGACCCTGTCTCTAAATAAAATACAAAATAGGGCTGTGGATGTGGCTCAGTGGCCCAGTGTCCCTGAGTTCAATCCCTGGCTCAAAAAAAAAAAAAAAAAAAAAAGAACTCAAATAATTCAATAGCCAAAAATAGTTAATATGATTAAAAAGTGGGCAATAGACATTTATCAAAAGAAAACATGTGGGGCTGGGGTTGTGGCTCAGTGGTAGAGCACTTGCCTAGCACATGTGAGGCACTGGGTTTGATCCTCAGCACCACATAAAAACAAAAAATAAAATAAAGGTATTATGTCCCTCTACAACTAAAAAAAATTTAAAAAAGAAGACATACAAATAGTCAACAGACATATGAAAAAATATTCAACATCAATAATCATTAGGGATGGATGTGCAAAACAAAGTTACAATGAAATATCACTTCACTCCAGTTAGAATGGCTATTATCAGCCAGGCACATTGTAGCACATCTATAATCCCAGTGACTTGGGAGGCTCAGGCATGAGAATTACAAGTTCAAAGCCAGTCTCAGAAATTTAGCAAGGCCCTAAGCAATTTATGGAGACCCTATCTCTAAATAAAAATTGCAACAGGCTAGGGATGTGCCTCAGTGGTTAAGTGCCGCTAGATTCAATCCCTGGTACCAAAACAAACAAACAAACGAATGAATAAATAAATAAATAAATAAAACAAAGCAAGCTGCTAAATTTTAAGCTAATTTGTAATGCCCTAATAAACAATACAATGTCAATTCTCTCCAAATTGTTGAATGATTCATTGCAACCCCAACTGAAATCATTTCAGACTTTGTAGAAAGTGTTGAGCTGACTCTAAAGTTAATATGTTAAGGCAAAGAAACTATACTAGTTATAATAACTTTGAAAAAGAAGAACAAAGCAAAGAACTCACAATACCTGATTTCAAGATGTATGATGAAACTGGAGTAATCAAGATGGTGAGGTATTGACAAAAGGATGGGCCCAAAGGTCCATGGAATACAACAGAGAGTCCAGAAATAGAGCCACACATATATGGCCAATTGATTTTTTTTTTTTGGTACTGGGGATTGAACTCAGGGGCACTCCACCACTGAGCCACATCCCCAGCCCTATTTTGTATTTTATTTAGAGACAGGGTCTCACTGAGTTGCTTAGCGCCTCTCTAAATTGCTGAGGCTGGCTTTGAACTCATGATCCTCCTGCCTCAGCCTCCCAAGTGCTGGGATTACAGGCATGCGCCACCGCGCCCAGCCCCAATTGATTTTTGATGAAAGTGCAAGAGCAAATTTTAAAAGATAATCTCTTTAACAAATGTTGCTGAAGTCACTGAGCATCCCTAACAAATAAACAAAAGAGCCCTATTGTATACTCGATATCATGTGTAAAAATGGATCATGGACCTAAACATAAAGACTGAAACAATAAAACTTCTAGAAGAAAACACAGAAGAAAATCTAGGTTAGACAAAGACTTCTCATTTTTTACATTAAAGGAACAATTCATTAAAAAAAAAAGTTAAATTAAGAACTTCTGCTTTTTGCAAAACACTGTTAATGGGTGGGGGGACAAACCACCATCTAAGAAAAATATTTTGCAAAACACATATCTGATAGCTGGGCACAGTGGAGCATGCTTATAATCCCAGCAATTTGTGAGGCTGAAACAGGAGGGTAGCAAGTTCCAGACCAGCCTCTGCAACTAAGGGAGGCCCTAAGCAACTTAGTGACACTTTGTCTCAAAATAAACAATAAAAATGGCTGGGGATAAAGTCAGTGCTCAGTGGTAAAGCATCCCTGGATCCAATCTAATCCCCAGTACCAAACCAACCAAACAGTCACATACATCTGAAAGAACTTGTAAGCAGAATACGTACAGAACTCTCAAAAGTCAATAATAGGGCTGGGGATATAGCTCAGTTGGTAGAGTGCTTGCCTTGCAAGCACTAAGACCCTGGGTTCAATCCCCAGCACTGCAAAAAAAAAAAAAAAGGGTTCAATAATAACAGTTGTCATTCTAGGGATTGCACATGGTAGGCAAGTGGTCTCTACCACTAAACTGCATCCCTAGCGGTCTCTGGCCCAATTTTCTATGTGAAAATTATAACCACAGTCATGCTTGACTAGGCACCCACCATTCACGCAGTTAGCAAAAGCAAAAGCAGGAAGATAAGGATTCAAGGCCTAAGTTAGTTTTCTCCTCTTTGAAAAATTTTTATTCGCTTTTTTTTTTGTACTGAGGATTGAACTCAGGGGCACTCAACCACTGAGCCACATCTCCAGCCCTTTTTAAATTTTTATTTAGAGACAGGGTCTCACTAAGTTGCTCAGGGCCTCACTAAGTTGCTGAGGCTGGTTTGAACTCATGATCCTCCTGCCTCAGCCTCCTGAGCTGCTGGATTTATTCCCTTTTAACTTGTAGAATAAAGCTCCTTCAATCAGTACCTTTCAACATTGGGCTGAAAGGTGGACCATTTTAGTAAAGGCAGAAGGGAAATCAATGAAAGATAAGAAAACATAAGACAATTAAAAATTCTATCATACAGTGTTGCTTACTATCTTTGTTGATCTCTCATCTCAGTATGAACAAAATACTATTAAGTATTATTAATTTCATGAGTGAGGAGCTTCCAGTTTGGAACCAAAAATGGAATTGTGTCAGAAAAGAAATGTGACAGCGTAATTCAACCTTTGTTCTAAGCTATTGTTATGTGCAAAGGCCCATGTTATCAGACATTTCTGCAGTCATGTCCCCTTGATGGGCATAAAAGGTGGATGTAGATAAATTTGCTTTTCATAAATAATTTAAATAGTACACAGCTTCAAATATAGAATTAAAATTAGAGTGGACTGGGGATATAGCTCAGTTGGTAGAGTGCTTGCCTTGCAAGCACAAGGCCCTGGGTTCAATCCCCAGCACCGCAAAAAAAAATTAGAAATTAGACAAATCAAGGAAAATAAGAGTAGGATGAAAATAATACACAAATCATACAAATTACTAGAGGAAAAACAGAGATCAATTAAAACCAAAGCATCTTAGCAAAAGGCAAAAAGGAAAAAGAACAGTGGCTTGGGAGACTGAGGCAAGAGAATCACAAGTTCAAAGCCAGCCTCAGCAATGGCAAGTTGCTAAGCAACTCAGTGAGACCCTGTCTCTAAATAAAATAGAAAATAGGGCTGGGGATGTGGCTCAGTGGTCTAGTGCCCCTGAGTCCAATCCCTGGTACTCACCCCAAAAAAGGAAAAATAAGTTAAGCATCGAGAACATATAAGAAAATAATATAAATAAGATCAAGAGCAAGTTATCATAAGAATAATGTGGTAAATTTCTTGTTAAAAAAGACAAAAAGACTTTTACATTGGGCAAAGAAAATAAAATACAGTTATATGCTATTTATGAAAAACACACATTAATGATAGCCAAAGGTAAAAAATAAATCCGGGCAAAGCTATATCAAGCAAATTCTGGCAAAAACAAAGCACTATAGAAATTTTAGTAATAGGCAAAATAGAATTCAAGATAGCAAACATTTAATAAGGCAAAGATGGATATTTTACAATTATATAATGTATAATTCATGAACTTCTATGTATCCTCAATAGGAGCAAAATATAGAAGAGCAGGTAGAAACACAAGGACACAGCCACAGAAAAGGTGGAAAGGTCCTGCCTTGTAACAGCATTTCCATCCCAATGGGAAGAACAAACTTCTCTTCTTTATACTTCTTGAATACTCTATTATGGCTTTTATAATGACGGGTAATTTGCATTTGCCAGAAATTTATGCACACCAATGTGTTTACTGTCCCAAGGGCTTATATTTTAAAGTACTTATATCATTTCTAATTGTGGCTTAAAGATTCTTTCTCTAATTAAAGAGATTTTCCCACATAAGTTAGTTGGGGAAAGGCAGGACAATAACACGGCTTTTCCTACAAGGACACCTGCTTCAGTCTTATTAGTGTGCCAAGTGAGGCGAGATCAAAAAGCATAGCAGAGTACATGGGCCAGGCCCCCCTATTCCCTCATCTCACTCCCATTCCTTGGCAGAAAGAATAATGAGGCACTGCGATGTGGTGGAAAACCCAATAGAGTAGAAGTAACCGTTGTAGCTCCAGCCAAGCCTTAACTAGTTTTATGTCAGTCTGTACTTTAATGACCTGGAAAGTGATGATAAGCAAGAATACAAAACCAATACCTAGTGTGCCTTTCCCTCTCGTTATAATCATATAACTCAGAATTTTTTAAAATTTTAGAAAATTTTGGTCCTGGGTATTGAACCCAGGGATGCTTTACCACTGAGCTACATCCTCAGTCCTTTTTATTATTTATTTTGAGACAGGGTCTTGCTAAATTGCTGAGGATGTTAGTAAGTTGCTGAGGTAGCCTTGAACTTGTGATCCTCCTGCCTCAGCCTCCTGAGTTTCTGGGATTATAGGCATGCACCACCATACCCAGCTTAAACTCAGAATTTTAAAAAATTTACCATGACCCGGGCGCCTGTAATCCCAGCACTTGGGAGGCTGAGGCAGGAGGATCATGAGTTCAAAGCCAGCCTCAGCAAGTTAGTGAGGCCCTAAGCAACTCAATGAGACCCTGTCTCTAAATAAAATACACAATAGGGCTGGGGATGTGGCTCAGGGGTCGAGTGCCCCTTGGTTCAATCCCCAGTACCAAAAAAAAAAAAAAAATTTACCTTGAAATAACTAGAACTACAGGAAGTGGCAAAAAATAGTACAGTGTCCCATCCACCCTTCCCTCAGTTTTCCCCAATGGTGATATTTTTCAAAAATATTTTTTAGTTGTTGAAGGACCTTTATTTAATCTATTTATTTTTATGTGGTGCTGAGGATCCAACTCAGTGCCTCACACATGCTAATCAAGTGCTCTACCACTGAGCCATAACCCCAGCTCCCCAATGTGATATATTATATAGCCATAGTATAATATATCAAACCCAAGAAAATAACACTGGTCAATTACTGTTAACTATACTATTAATTAGACATTTAGTTTTCATCATTTTTAATCTGCAGTTGTTTTAATCTAGGTCTTTATTATGAGTGTATATTTTATCCACATGTAGATTTAGGTACTGACTGCCACAATCAAGATATAAAACTGTTCCATAACCACTAAGAAATGCTCTTTCCCTACTTCTTTGTATTTGCATTCAGTCTCCATCCTATTCTACTGTTCTCGTTGCCTGGCAACCACTAATTTGTTCTCCACCTCTATGGTTTTGTTATTTGAAGCATATTATATAGATGGAATCATACAGTATATAACCTTTTGAGACTGACTTTTTTTTTCCACCAACAAAAATGCCCTTGAGGCCCATGCAAGTTGTTATGAGTATCAATAATTCATTTCTTTCTAAATAGTATTCCATTCTACTGATGTGTCAGAGTTTGTTCAACACTCACCCACTAAAGGAATTTGGGTTGTTTCTAGTATTTTCTAGTATTACAAACAAAGTTGCTATGAACATTCATGCACAGATTTTTTTTCTGGATTTAAGTTTTCATTTCTCCAGGATAAATGCTCAACAGTGGAAATATTCACTCATATGTTTAGTGAATGTTTAGTTTTAAAGAAACTGCTAAACAGCCGGGCGTGGTGGCGCACGCCTGTAGTCCCAGCACTTGGGAGGCTGAGGCAGGAGGATCATGAGTTCAAAGCCAGCCTCAACAACTTAGCGAGGCCCTAAGCAACTCAGTGAGGCCCTAAGCAACTCAGTGAGACCCTGTCTCTAAATAAAATACAAAATAGGGCTGGAGATGTGACTCAGTGGTGGAGTGCCCTGGGTTCAATCCCCAGTACCAAAAAAACCCCAAAAAACAAACAAACAAACAAAAAACAAGAAACTGCTAAACTACTTTTCCAAATAGCTGTACCACTTTACATTCCCACTAGCAAGGTGTGAATGGTCCAGTTCTTCATCCTTACCAGCATTTCTTATTGTTACTATTGGATCTTTTAGCCAATTTGATAAGTGAATGACAATATTTCATTCTGGTTTTGATTTGGCTAAAATATTGAATGTATTTCATGTACTTATTTGTCATCTGTATATCTTTTTCAGTGAAATTTCTGTACATTTCTGTACAATTTTTGTACATTTTCTAATTTAAATTTTTTTTTTTTACTGTTGAGAGTTCTTTATATTTTCAAATACAAGTCCTTTGTTGGGTATGTGACTTACAAATATTTTCTCCTAGTATGTAGTTGTCTTTTCATTCTCTTAACAGGGTCTTTCACAGTATGAAAGTCAATTTTCATGATTTATTAATTTATTAATTTTTATGGATCATCCTTTTGGTGCCATGTCTAAGAACCCTGTTAAGCTCTAGCTCCTTAAGATTTTTTCTTATGCTTTCTTCTATTACACAGAAATCCACGATCCACTTTGAGTTACTTTCGTATACAGTTCAGACAAGTTTTTTGGCAATACTGCAGTCTTTTGATTTACTTTTTTTTGTCTATGACTGTCAAGCATTATTTGTTGAAAAAGACTACTTTTCGTCCACTGTATTGCTTTTGTACCTCTGTAAAAAAATTCTTTTGTGTGTTTTGTCCATTTCTGAGATCTATTTTTCCCTTGATCTTTTTTTTTTTTTGTTTTATTTTTTCTTTTTTTTTTTTGTACTGGGGATTGAACCCAGGGGCACTCCACCACTGAGCCACATCCCAGCCCTATTTTGTATTTTATTTAGAGACAGGGTCTCACTGAGTTGCTTAGGGCCTCGCTAAGTTGCTGAGGCTGGCTTTGAACTCATGATCCTCCTGACTCAGCCTCCCAAGTGCTGGGATTACAGGCGTGTGCCACCGCGCCCGGCTTCCCTTGATCTTTTTGTCTATTCCTCCATCACATCTTTGTGTGTGTGGTGCTGGGGGTGGAATGCAGGGCCCACACTATCTTGATTGCTGTAGTTGCATAGTATGTTGATATCAGGTAGAGGAATTCTTACTTCATTCCTCTTTTTCAAAATTGTTTTAGCTATTTTAGAGCCTTAGCTTTTCATATAACTTTTAGAATAAGCTTGTCTATGTCTACACAAAAGGCCTGCTGGGATTCTGATAGGAATTGTGTTAAAACTGTATGTCAACTTGGAGAGAATTGACATCTTTACTATGCTGTTTGCCAATTCATGAACACAGTATGTCTCTCCATTTACTTAAATCATGATTATTTTCATCAAAATTTAAAAATTTTCAGCATACCAATCCTGCATATATTTTGTTAGATTTATGCTAGGTATCATTTTTAAATAGTGATTTTAAATGGCATTGTGTTTTCATTTTGGTCATGAAATCTCCATCTGTTCATTGTTATAGAGAAAACTGATAGATTTTTATGTGTTTTTCTTATACTCCACAATCTTGCTGAACTCATTAGTTATACAAGGTTTTTGTAGATTCCTGGGAATTTTCTATATAGACAATCATGTCACCAGCAAGTAAGGATAGTTTCCATTCATCTTTTTAAATTTTTAAAATTTTTTTGTTATAGTTGTGTATGAACCTTTATTTTAATTTATTTATATGTGGTGCTGAGAATTGAACCCAGGCCCTCACACATGCTAGGCAAGCGCTCTACCACTGAGCCACAACCCCAGCCCAGTTTCCATTCTTTATTTTTAATTTGTATGCATCTTATTTCCATTTCTTGCTTTATTGCAGCTTTTAAGACTCTTAGGGCTGGGGATATAGCTCAGTTGGTAGAGTGCTTGCCTTGCAAGCACAAGGTCCTGGGCTCAATCCCCAGTATCGCAAAAAAAAAAAAAAAAAAAAAAAAAGACTCTTAGTACTATGTGTTTTTTAAAACATCTCTTTAGTTGTCAATGGACCTTAATTTTACTTATTTACATGTGGTGCTTAGGATAGAACCCAGTGCCTCACATGTGCTGGGCAAGTGCTCTACCACTGAGCTGCAACCCCAGCCCAGATTCTCAGTACTATGTTGAATAAGGAATTAGAATAGTCTTATGGGGAAATCATCAGTCTTTAACCTTTAAGTATGATGTTACCTAGAGCTTCAGATAGCTAGGTAGATACTTTTTTTTTTTATCAATTTGAGGAAAGTCCCCTGTATTCCTAATTTGCTGAGAGTGTTTATCATGCATGGGTGTTGAATTTTGTCAAGTGTTTTTTCTGCATCATTTATATTATCATGTGATTATTCTACTTTAGCCTGTTGATATGGAAGATTACAAAGACTGAGTTTTTAATATCAAACCATTGTATCCTGGAATACACCCCAATTGATCATGGTGTATAATTCTTTTTATATATTGCTGAATTTGATTTGCTGAAATTTTGAAAGGATTTTTGTGTCTGAGTTCATTTTTTTTTTTTTTTTTTTTGGTGCTGGGGATTGAACCCAGAGCCTTGTGCTTGCAAGGCAAGCACTCTACCAACTGAGCTATATCCCCAGCCCCCTCAGTTCATTATTGATAATATTCTGTAGTTTTCATTTTCTGTGCTGCCTCTGTCTGCTTTTGGTATTAGGGTAATACTGTTCTCATAAAATGAGTTGCAAAATAGTCCCTCCTCTTCAATTTTATAAAAATTTTTTTTGTAGAATTAGTGCTAAAACTCACAGAATTTAAGCTGAAAGACACCCTTGGAATCACTGAGTACTGACTGTTTGGAACCTTGATTTGACTATAGCAACCCCAGAGACCCCATTTTTTTTCTCTCCAGGTAGCTAAAACCAATTGTAGATTTCTATATCTTGGAGGATTAGCAAGCGGAATAAAGTGACTGTTCTTGACACAGTGTATAAGAAGACAGTATGCTCAGAAGTAGCTGAAAAGTTGTTTCCTAACAAAGTTGACATTTGCTCTCTTCATTGTACTAAAACAAGGAAATGATCATGAATTCAAATGCTAAGGAAAGAATGAACCAAAGTAGTAATAAGGGCTGGTGAGTCTTAAGTTGGTTTTGTCCAGAAATTGACCCTGAGGTAAAGATTCCATTGTAGGTAGTTTATGTAGAAGGTGCAAAAACTATACCAAACAAAACTGAAATCCCTCAGTAAGAGAATGGGGATATTAGGGGGGGAAGTAAAGCAGCCAAAAAAGTGTGTGCTATTAAGTCACTTACCACTGTGGGTGTTTGGAACTCAACTGTGCTGAGAAAAGTCTGAAAAACAATATAAAACACACACACACACACACACACACACTCTCTCTCTCTCTCTCTCTCTCTCTCTCTCTCTCATTTGTTCCACAGAAGCAGAAGGAGGTGGGACATCTATATACCCACTTCTCTGAGTCTTTGAGTAAGAGCTACCCTTGAGGGCCATTAGCCCTTGACATTTATGGTCTGCTTGCATAAACACCAGGGGCAGAAGATATCCTAAACAAAGGACTCCAGGAGCTGGTAAGTTGGAAGTCTAGTGGCAAAGGCCAGTAGATATGGGTAGCCCACCCACAGTATCTGCCGCAGAAGGGTAAGGGAATTACATTTTGGACACAGTGAGAAAAATTATTTTCCAGAGAAAAATTTGTATGATCTTATAAGGAAAATCTGAATATCATGATTTAATTTATTCCAAAATTACTTGAACTGTAGAAATACAATCCTGGGGTGACACCGTAAATCTCTTGTCAAAAATAATATTCCTGCTGGGCATGGTGGTACATGCCTGTAGTCCCAGTACTAGGTAGGCTGAGGCAGGACGACTACTTAAGCCCAAGAGTTTGAGGCCAGCCTGGGTAATAAGCAAGACATCATCTAAAAAATATTCCTTTTGTGCTGTGCCTTTAGAAGTAAACTATGAAGGCAAAAAGAGACTGGCAAAGCATAGTCTTTGCATAGAGAATTTCAATTTACTTTAAATTAATGCAAACCTAAAGATCATCCTCTGATCCAATTTAGTTTAGCATGTTAAAAGAATTACATTAACTTATTTGTTAATGTAAAATGTTAAATGAGAAAGTACCCTGAATAAGAAAATAAGTAATGGATTTCATGCTGAAAATAACCTATGGATTAATATTTAAAGTTTCTCAAGAGATGATGTCATAATAAACTCCCTGGGATGGATAGTATAATGGCATTAGTCAGAGATTTCCGGAAATGCTGATACAACATCTTTTAATGCTGGAAACTTATTTATAGAAATCTGTAATAATTATTGCTCTAAAATATGCTTATGTTGTATTCAATTCTTAAAAAATTTTATTATAGAATGGTATAATTTTTGTATTTCTTTACTTGATCCATATCCTATCATATCTTGATATTTTCACTTTTAGATGCTTCTCATATCTCTGAAAATGTTGGAGAATTTTGGAGAATATAATTTGACAGGTTAATTTGAATGCCAAAGACTGTCATAATTTAATATTACCAGGGAAAAATGAATATTCACTTTTCCAAAAATACAGAAGGAAATGATTTACTCTTGGTGAACTTTAAAAAATGATACACATGAATATTTTAAACTTAATGTCATTTCTATGAATCACAGCTGAATAAAATACTGTAAATTTATAGACTAGGGTTGAAAATTTGGGGATTTGGGGCAATTTTCACATTTTTTTCACATCTCCTGGCCCATAAATCTGAGCCTTACTTCCAAGAAAAGATCTAATAGTAGAGGTGAAGTAAGTTCTCATGTTACTAAAAGTTTAATTTTATAAACATATTAAATTCATTCACCAGGACATTATGAAACTAAGCACAAAACAATTTAAAATTAAGCCACACTTAAAATAATTTAGTCAAGTACTGTTCATGAAAAGGAAGACTTGATGTTTGATTTTAAGCAAATCAACATTTCTTCAAATTGCCAATTTTTTTCAATACTGGGGACTGAACCCAGGGCCTTGAATATGCTAAGAAAGTGCTCTACAACTTAGCTACATCCCAACCCTTTAATTTTTTTTATTTTGAGATGGGGTCTTACTAGGTTGCCCAGGATATCTTCAAACTTATAATCCTCCTGTCTCAGCCTCCCAAGTAAAGTTGTCAATATGATTCTACAAATAATTAGCATTATTTAGGGAAATTATATTGTTGGCTCACCATGGGAAAAAGTTGCAGAGAGTCTCAAATTATTGAATCTTTTTCTGTGTCTTCTTACTTAAGATTTTAGAAATGTGCAATGAAATTTCTTTTTCTTCTCTTTCAAAATCCTTGATTGTGTTCCTGCAAATTGTTCCTATGAAATTTGCAGCCATTGTCAGTGGTGTTTGGTCAATATACCATTGTTTTTGAAAAGTCTTGGAAAATAGCAGCTTCCATACAAGTGGTTAGGCAGGTAATAATTTCTTTTTTCCCTATTTTTATTGGTGCACTATAGGTGGATATAATGGTGAGATTTGTTACATATTACTACATGTTCACAATATAACAATATTATTGGGCTAATATCATTTGTCAGTATTTCCCCTTTCCCTCTCCTCTTCCTTCTCCAGGTCCCTTTCCTCTGCTCTACTGATCTCCCATCAATTTTCATGACTGTTAATAATTTCTTTAGAAAGGCATTGCTGCACTACTTTAATTCTGTTATCAGGAGTTCTTTTGTCGGTTACTACATACTTCACACATAATGACAAACAGTTTTGGAGATGGCTCCTGAGTTGGAGACTGCTATGGTTGGAAGTGACCCCCAAAGGCCCATGTGTTAAAGGCTTAGTGCCCAGACTGTGGTGCTATTGGGAGGTGGTGAAACCTTCAAGAGGTGGGGACATGTAGGGGGAAGTTAGGTCATTTGGGGAGTGTCCTTGAAGGGGATGTTATGACCCTGACCCCTTCCTGTCTCTCTTTTTTCTTCCCTGCTGCCGTAAGATGAACAGATCTCCTCTACCACAGACTTCCACCATATGTTCTGTGCTGCTACAGGCCCAAATAGAGCCAATGACCATGGACTGAAACTCTGAAAATAAATTTTTCCTCTTTATAAGTTGATTATCTCAGGTATTTTGTCACAACGATGGAAAGCTGACTAATGCAGAGACCAAGCTAATGGCATTTGGGTGAACTATAACAATTTTTCCCGCAAGAAGATTCTGTTAAGTTGCCCAAAATGATGAAAATCCTTAAAAATCCTTACTTAAAATTTTTATTCTTTTCAGGTATATAATAAATATTCAACACAAGTTTGCTGAATTATTATCTTTGTGGTAGTCATTGTTTATAATAATAAAGATTGAATCTCTAGATCTAATCACCAATTTACAGGAAATAGAGGACAGAGGAAGATGTCAGCTATACCATGGAAATTCAAACAGCAAAATCCAGATCATGAGAGACGCTACAGGATGAATGAACAATCAACAAATTGTCAGGGGGGAAAAAGGAGGTAGAGAATCTACGGATTAAAAAGAGGTAAAAGCAATATAAAATATGGGGTGAAATTAAACCACAATGATTATGGATCATACATGCTTAGGTGATGAAACTATAATGATATTACCCTAAAAGCAAGAATTATGGCACTCTTTGGAGATATAGGGGCAGGTGGAGGGTTTCTGGGGTGGTCAGTCATGGTTCTAATATGGATAGTAGTTACAAAAGTGTCTTGCTTTACAAGAATGCATTAAACTGTCCATTTGTTTTATGTGGTTTTCCACAGATACATAGTTATATACATTTTATCAATAAAAAAGTTTAAGAAATAAATAACATAAATCATATATACATATATAGTTTTACTCAGCTTTTTCACTGCTGTGACTAAAGGATATGACCAGAACAACTGTAGAGGAGGAAAAGTTTGAGGGCTCACAGTTTCAGAGATCTCAATCCATTGACAGCAGGCTCCATTCCTCAGGGCTCAAGGTGAGGCTAAACATCATGGCAGAAGAGTGTGGTGGAGGGAAGTGGCTCACGTGATGATCAGGAAGCAGAGAGAGAGAGAGAGAGAGAGAGAGAGAGAGAGAGAGAGAGACTCTACTCTCCAGATACAAAATATATAACCCACAGCTATACCCTCAATGAACCACTTCCACCAGCCACACCCCATGGCCTCCTGTTACTACTCAGTTAATCCCATTAGGAATTAATTCACTTATTAGGTTAATGCTATAACCTGATCATTTCTTCTTCAAACCTTCTTGCATTGTCTCACACATGAGCTTTTGGAGGACACCACATCTAAACCATTTTATATATATATATATGTAAAATGGTTTTATATATATATATATAAATACATTTACAAAATATATACATTATGTATATATATAAAACCATTATATATATTTTTTACAAAATATATACATTTTATGTATATAAAACCATTTTATATATTTTTTTACAAAATATATACATTTTATATACATATAAAACCATTTTATATATATATATATATTTATTTCAAGTTCCCAACATGACATTGCACCATAGGTGGAATGAGAGGTCCAGTAGCACACCATTATTTCTACCATACAGATAGATATAAATAACATCAAGAGCACAGACCATTGTCAAACATAGTAAAATAATTAGAAGTGATGAGTTTTGGGCAGGGAGTACAGCTCAGTTCTAGAGTACATGCTTAGAATGTTCATGATCCTGGATTTAATCCCTAGCACCCACCCCCCAAAAATGATGAGCTTTGAGTGGTTAAACTTGTGCTTCTTATGTGGTTTACTTAGTTGAATGTTTGTACAATTCAATTTTTCATTATGGCTGTACTTAACAACTGGCTTACAAAATTCCTGAAAATTTAACAACCACCTTGAACAAGCTAAGTTATGAGCTGTTACAGCATACTCCTGTCTGTATCTTAACAATTCTCTTGCTTTCTTTTATTAAGTTTAATTTTTAAAATGAAATGTATATGTGCACAGAGCTTTAAAAATCAAATATTTCTACAATGACTGCTATAAAAACCACTAGACACCGCTTCTCTTTTCTCTATGTTCTGATTGTCAGAGGCGACCACTTCAAATATTTTAACTGATTCTATTTTGGGGGGTACTAGTGATTGAACCCAGGGGTGTGCTCTCTACCACTGAGCTACACCCAGTCCTTCTTATTTTTTTTTTATTTTGAGCCAGGGTCTTGTTAAGTTGCTTAGGGTTTTGCTAAGTTCCTGAGGCTGGCCTAAACTTGTGATCCTCCTGCCTCAGCCTCCTGAGTTGCTGGGATTGCAATCATGCACCAATGTACTCAGTTTAACTGATTCCTTTGGTATTCACCTCCATATCTCTAAATAGATACGTCTGTTTCATTTTTTCATTTTTTAATTTTTGCCATATTGGAGATGGAACCTGGATCCCAGTGATGCTCCACTGTTGAACTATATTCCTACCCCTTTTTTATTTTTTCCTTTGAGACAGGATCTCCCTAAATCGAACAATCTGGCTTTAAACTTGCAGTCCTCTTCTGCCTCATCCTCTTGGGTCACTATGATTTAAATTAGATAATCCCTGATTTTTAGCTTTGTATATTGCTGTAGACTGAATGTTTGTACCTCTCACTTCCTTATACGGTGAAATTCTAACCCTCAAGTGGTGCTATTAGGAGGTGGGGTTTTGGGGAAGTGATTGGTCAAAAGGATGGAGCTCTCATGAATGGGATTAGTGCCCTTATAAAAAGGTCCCCAGAGAGCTCAGTTAGTGGTTAGATTCTCCAGAGAAGTCTCTTCTAAACTTCCTGGACAGTGTAACTCTAGCTCCCAGCATTGAAAGTGCTGGGTTGGGACAGAGGCAGGGCTTTCAACATTCAGTATGTAAACTTCTGCTTAATTCCTGTTTGGTATAGTATCTTGGCCCTTAGTTGTGCTTTATGTTTTCTAGGCCAGAGAACTTTTCTTTTGCCCTCTCTAGGCAAAAAAAGCCTTTAATCTTGTGCCTAAGTAAAGAAGGGGCAGTTGTCTGACTGCAGGGTGGGCATATTAGCTTCCTAGGACTGCTTTAACTAAATATCCCAAATGAGGTGGCTTAAAACAAGGGAAATGTGTTGTCTTACACCTCTGGAAGCTAGAAATTCAAGGTTAAGGTATTCGCAGGGCCATACTCCCTTTGGTACTTTGCTGGCAATCTTTGACCTCCCTTGGATTACAGCTGCATAACTATAATGCCTTCATCATCACATGGTCTTCTACGTGCCTGTCTTACATGGCTGTTGTCTCAAAAGGACAACAGAGATATTGGATTATGGACCCGCTGTACTCTAATATAACTTCATTTTAATCTAATTACATTTGCAAAAACCCTATTCTGAAATACTGGGGTTTAGGACCTCAACACTTTTTTTTTTGGTGGGATGGGATTGTAATTCAATTCCTAATGGTGAAGAAAAGATTTGGTGTTCTAATTCCTCCTCCTCCTCCCCACCCCTTTATGTGCAGATTGAGATTGAACTCAAGTGCCTCACACATACTAGGCAAGTGTTCATCCACTGAGCTTATACCTCCAGGCCCACTCATTGCTTTTTTTTTAAAGTATTTTATTTAGTTGTAGATGGCCATAATACCTTTATTTATTTTTATGTGGTGCTGAGGATCAAAACCAGTGCCTCACATGTGTGAGGCAAGTGCTCTACCACTGAGCTACAGCCCCAGCCCCACTCGTTGCTTCTTAAACAGATTTTCAATCAATTCCTTTGCCTTTACCCCTTCTAAAGGTAAACTATTGTTACCAATTCCTGACTTTCTGGGGGTTCTTTGGTATAAACTGGTTTGCTTTTTAGCTTTCTTTCTTTTTAATTTATTTATTTTTTATTTTTTTGGTACTGGGAATTGAACTCAGGGGCACTAGGCCACTGAGCCACATCCCCAGCCCTTTTTTGTATTTTATTTAGAGACAGGGTCTCGCTGAGTTGGTTAGGACCTTGCTAAGTTGAAGTTGGCTTTGAACTCGTGATCCTCCTGCCTCAGCCTCCCAAGTGCTGGAATTACAGGCATGCGCCACCAGGTCCGGCATGCTTCTTAGCTTTCTTGGAGACCAGTTTAAGACTCCATTTTCCAAATCTTCTAAGTCAACCATGACTCATTCACAGGCTTTCCAACTGAAAATTTTGCTACTGCTTTTTCTGATTTCTATCATTGAAAGTTTATCCCCATTAAAAAAAAATCCTCTTTATTCTAATTTTAGTAGGGTCTGAGGTGGGAGAAGAGGCATAGATATTCAGTCCAGCATTTTTTTGAGACAGAGTCTTGCTATGTTGCCCAGGCTATCCTCAAACTCCTGAGATTAAGCAATCCTATCTCAACCTCCTGAGTAGCTGGGACTACAGACATGTACCACAGTGCATGGCTCAAATCAGCATTTTTTTACTGTAATATTATTTTTCATTACTATGGTAGACCAATATGTGCTTTCTCCTTTAAAAATGCATTAATTCCCATCATTATGTACAGCTATAATGCACCAATAAAAATGTAGAAAAAAATAAAAACACATTAATGTAATTTAAAAAATGGATGTGTTTTTCCTTTATTCTTTGTGATGTGCTATTTATTATGTATTTTATTTTTTAGTGGCATTTAAAAAATTTTTAGTTGTAGATGGACACAATATCTTTATTTATTTATTTTTATGTGGTGCTGAGGATTGAACCCAGTGCCTTGTGAGGCAAGCACTCTACCATTGGGCTACAGCCCCAGCTCCTTTAGTGGCATTTTATTCTATGTGTATGTATATGTATATATGAAATTTACTCAAAGAAAAAAATTTCACTGTATTTCTTTTGGGGCCATAAATCTTAGTTTTATTTCATCATTATTTCTTAAAATAATTTTTATAGAGGAGGTTCTGTTAAAAAAGCATTTACTTTGGGGCTGGAGATATAGCTCAGTTGGTAGAGTGCTTGCCTCACATGCACAAGGCCCTGGGTTCAATCCCCAGCACCACAAAAAAAAAAAAAGCATCTACTTTGGAAGCCGGGCATGGTAGTACATGTCTATAATCCCAGCAATTTGGGAGGCCGAGGCTGAAGGATTATAAATTTGGGCTAACCTCATCAACTTAGCAAGACCCTGTCTCGAAATAAAAAAAAAAGAGTTGGGGAATATAGCTCAGTGGTAAGCAACCCCCAATACCACAAACAAACAAGGATCTACTTTGTGTATTCAATGTGCTAGGTATTCCCCTAATACCTGGTATATAGTTGCACTTAATAAATATTTGTTGAATGAATGAATGAACTAATTAATATCAATAATGCTGATGGGAACATTATGAATATCTTCTTTTCTCAGAATTATTCATAGGAGTCCTTAGGAAGCCCTTGCCCCTATTGAAAATGTATACTCTATCACCATAGTATATTCTCCAGACAGCATCAAAATCATCCTTTTAATATGAAACTTAGATCATGCTATGCCTTTGCTCAAAACCCTCCAATAACTTTCCATCTTATTCAGAATAGAATTCAGATTCCTTATGGTGACACAAAAATCCCCTACACATTTTTTCACTATCTTTGATCTTATTACTCCAGCCACATTCACCTTTTTAATGATATTCCTTCTGCATGGAACACTCTTCCCTAAATTCCTTCAGGACTTAAATCACTGTATCAGAGATTTTTTTAACCTAATCTATATGAATCAGTAGAGTCCTGTCCATCCCCATACTGTTTTATTTTCTTTCATAGCATTTGGCACTTTGTAATATTTATTTCTCTCTCTTTTCTCCTGGAGCCATAAGCTCTATGAAAGAAGCCACTATGTTTTGTTCTTCTTGGCATAGAGTTGGTGTCAAGTGACACAGTTTTAGAATGAATGAACTTGCACAATGTACACCAGAGGTACCATGTTATTCTTGTGACTATATAGTTATTTTTAAAGGCAGTTGGACTTGATTTTTATGTTCTTATTTAGATAAATCACATATGCCTGAAACAAACAAAAACAAGGAAAAGTTCTGCACCCAGGAAAAAAACTTTCAACTGGACCGTGGAGAATATTCTGAAAGCTCAAGCCAGTATTTTTAGCCAGTTCTACATCCTTCCAAATGGAGTCTTCTTTCTGAATTCTCTCACATTTCAAACCACAAAAAAACCTTTAAGGAAAATAAATTCTCTAATCTCTATATGTGAAGAGTGGAGAGATGGATGCAAGGATAGAAATAAGGGGAGAGAGAACCAGATTTGGTTGATTCAGAACCCACACACTATTCTTATAGCACTCTGCCTCCTTGAAGTGGATAAACAAACAGCAATCTAGTACTTACCATTCAAAGAGAAAATGGCCAGAAATAAATATCAAAATGCATATAAACAACTATATATAAAAATGCTTAACAACTCTGGTGTAAGTAGTATCACTGTCAAGATTATATCAAGGATATAATTCGACAGAATTAAATGACAGTGTGAGCTTTGACCTGTCCCACTTAAAAAAAACACCATAGAAATCCTATGTAAAAGGAAAAAATATATCATGGTTGGGCTTGTAAGAAGGAAAATCTTCAGGACTGGTAAGTAAAGAGGGAACTATATTTTAGCATGGTGAGTGACTGATGTCCTGAGCACATTGTCAATACAGGGAACCTAAAATTTCAGGTATTAATGATCCTATGTATGTGAGACACACAATCTTGGGCTTAGGGAAAGTAAGAGATTGGAATTAAGACCAGACTTCTGCATAAAGTCAGACTCTCAAAGGATACTGAGATCAAAAGAAATGAAAATAGATGGCTGGGAGTGTAACTCAGTCATGTAGAGTGCTTGCCTAGCACACACAAGGCCCTGGTTTCAATCCTCAACATGAAGGAAGGGAGGGAGGGAGGAAGGGAAACTAGAAGCTAGACAATGTGGGAGAGTCATTGTTAACTGAAGAACACAAAATATGAAGAGAAAATCTTAAATGTTGTTGGAGAAAAAAGATCATCTGAAGGTAATAACAATTAGGCTGGGCAGCAGCAACCAGAAGACAGTGGAACAATAACATCAGATTGCTGAGAGAAAACCACTGTTGATGTGGAATTTGATACTTACCTAAATTACATATTTAAGAAAAGGATGAAATGAGGACACTTTCAGAAAACCAAAGCTGAAAGAATTATCACCAACAGATGCTCATTAAAGGAATTTTTAAGAATACATGATAAAGAAAGGATAAAGAAAAATGAACCCAAAGGAAAGTCTGAGATTTACAAAATAATGTCTAATCTGGAAGTTAAAAAAGAGATAGTGCTAAAATATTACCTATAACAATAACTTGTAACACAAGGGAATGGTGATTAGCAGCCTGCCTCTGGGAGGAGAGTGGATCTGTTGATTAACTTTAGACTTTTAATAGCAGGATTCATTTTGACATATTTGTACATGCACGTAATTTGATCAGTCTCATTTCCCAGTACCCCCTTTCTCTCTCCTCTCTCCCTCTGATTTCCTTCCTCTACTGGTCTCCCTTCTATTTTGCGGAGGGGATGGATTGTGGGGACTGAACCCAGGGGCTCTTTACCACTGAGCTACATCCCCAGCCATTTTTTTAAATTTTGAGACAGGGTCTTGCTAAATTGCTGAAGTTGGCCTTGAACTTGCAATGCTCCTACCTCCCTAGTTGCTGGGATTACAGGCATGAACCATTGTGCCTGGCTCTATTTTTTTTACATTAGTGTAACTTTAGCCTTTAAGTACACATGACAAAATTTAAGAGTAATCTCTAAGAATAGAAATAGAGTATAAAACAGTAAAGGTAAAAAAGTCGAGTCAAAAGAATAATCTGGGGCTGTAGCTCAGTGCCAGAGTGCTTGCCTTGCACCTGTGAAGCACTGGGTTCAATCCTCTGACCACATAAAAATAAATAAATGAAGGCATTGTGTGTGTGTGTGTGTGTGTGTGTGTGTGTGTGTGTATATATATATATTTTAAAGAGTAATCTGAAAGGAAGCAGAAAAAAACAAAGAAATGCATGAAGGACAGCACAAAATAGAATAGTAAAAATAATTCCAAATATATAAAAAATTAAATGAAATTATTATAAAGTATAAATGTACTAAATTCACCAGTTAAAGAAAAGCATATGCAAATTGAATGAAAACAAAAGAAAATGATCCAGATACTTGCTGCATCCTAGACAAAGTATAAAATACCAAGACATGATTTATCAGAATAATTAATGTTAGTTGCTGAAACAAATAACCCATAAGATTGCTTTGCTTAACAGAACAAAGTTTCTCCTTCTTCCTCTTTTTTTTGCTGGTAGGGACTGAATCCAGGGCTTTGGGAATGCTAGACAAGTTCTCTACCACTACATCCCCAGCACCAAAGTTTATTTCTTGCTCACATCACAGTTCATCAAGCCACGTTCTGCTCTGGCTGTCTCTCCCTCAATCAATGACTTAGGAATCTGGTATCCTTCACTCCTACTTCTACCACCTTGGAGTTCTTTGCCTCAGACCATGTGAACAGGGGAATGGGTAGGGAGAACAGAAGATCATGTACCCATGTTCAACATTTTAGGAACCAAGCCTAGAAGTGGTATGCATCACTTCTGCCCACATTCCTCTTAACAGTACTCATTTGCATGGTCTCAACATAACTACAAAAAAGCTAGGAAATGTAGTCCTGTGATCCGAAGAAGAGGAATAGAATTAGTGAGCATCTAATTCTATTCATGTGCCAGTCCCTGACACATGAAAACATTGAAAATAAAAAAGATGAAGGGGTTGGGTGTGTAGCTCAGTGGTAAAGCACATGCTTATAAGCATGCACTAGGCCCTGGATTTAATCCACAGTACCAACCCCGAACCCCCCAAAGAGGAAAGGATGCTAGGCAGACACTAAGCAAAAGAAAGCTAGAGTAGCTCTGTTCATATTGGACAAATAGTCTTCAAGGAAAAATGCATTATTAGAAATAGTAAGTATATGATGATAATAGATTTAATTTACAAGATGTTAATTCTGAAATTTCATATGCACCTAATATTATCTTCAAATAACATAAAGCAAAATTGACAAAAAAGTGTTTGTCAGTTTTCTATCACTAACAAATACTTGAGAATCATCAACTTATGAAGAGAAAAGTTTATTTTTTGGCTGTTTTGGAAGTTTCTGTTTTGGAACCAATAGAATTGGTTCTATTGTTTTTGGCCTTTGGCAGCACATCATGGTGCCAGTCAGTCAGGCAGAGTAAAATGGATCACCTCTGGGTCAAGAAGCAAAAGAGAGAGGAAGAAGAAAGGGCTGGGGTCCCACTATCCTATTCAAGGATATGTCCCCCCATGACCTGAAGACCTCCCACTAGGTCCCACCTCTTACAGGTTCCACCACTTCCCAATAGCTGAGGACCAAACCTTTCACACATGGACTTTTGGGTAACACCTAAGAACAAAACTGCAGCACAGAATTTTGAGGCAAAACTGACAAGCCCACCCATCATGGTATGACATACATAACATACACCTTTCTCAGTAATTGATGTCACACAGACCAAGAATCACAAGTATATAGAAAACATCGTGTGTGTGTGTGTGTGTGTGTGTATGTGTAGTATATTCAGAAAGCATACTATACAGAAAACATAATACAATTAATCAGTTTGATCAAAAGGACAAATACAGAACTTGGTTTTTTTATGTTTTTAGTTGTAGATGGACACAATACCTTTATTTATCTATACATATTTGTGTGGTGCTGAGGATCGAACCCAGTGTCTCGCACATGCTAGGCAAGCGCTCTATCGCTGAGCCACAATCCCAGCCCCAGTACAGAACTTTGTATCCAACTTAGACAATGTATATTTTTCTTAAGAATACAAGAAATATTTATGAAAACTAATCAGGTACTTGGCTATAAAGCAAGTATCAACAAGTTTCCCAGAATAACATACAAATCATGTTCTCTGACTACAGTGCAATCAGGTTAAAAATAAATAACAGAAAAAATAATTTTTTTTGTGGGGGGGAACCGGGGATTGAACTCAGGGGCACTTGGCCACTGAGCCGCATCCCCAGCCCTATTTTGTATTTTATTTAGAGACAGTGTCTCACTGAGTTGCTTAGGGCCTCGCTAATTTGCTGAGGCTGGTTTTGAACTCTCGATCCTCCTGCCTCAGCCTCCTGAGTCGCTGGGATTATAGGCGTGTGCCACTACGCCTGGCTAGAAAAAATAAATTTTAAAATATAAATAACAGGATGATAACCAAAAGAAAGAAGACTGAAAATATCTATCCTAGTATTAATTACCTACAGAGTGAAAAATTGGGAACAACTGAAATATACAATGAAATGGGTATGGTTCAAATTTTGCTTTATCAACCCAAATGGGCTCTCAGATGACCATTAAAAATTATTTTTAAGTGCATTACGTGTAAGTTATAATATTAAGTGAAAAGCTTAAATCTGTTACCTATGATTACAGCCATGTGAAAAGTATATGGGCATTTAGACAGATTAGAAAGGTATAATCAAATGAAAATAGTTTTTGTATTATGTTGATGGGATCATATGTAATTTTGCTTTTCAAAGGTTTTTCAGTGATATGGTTACATTGTTTAATGTATGTTACCATGAGGAGGAAGTTATAGTTAGTGAAATATGAGAAGCGGGTACCCTGAGATAGAGTGTGCCCTTCTTTGTCCTTTTCCTCATCTTACTACATGAAATCTTTCTTAGCTTTGTTGTTTATAACATGGAATATGAGTGGACTGAATCTGACAGGCATTTGACTGGATAAGGGACTGCTTTGCAAATTAATGAAAAGATGCATGACTCATCAGAACAAATAGGTGTTTTTCTATTCAACCAGTGTCCAGTACAAGCTGAAAACAAGGGGATTATTGAGTGTGTCTGTCTGTGTATATTTGTGGTACTGGGGACTGAACCCAGGGATGCTCTACCACTAAGCTACCCCTCAGCCCTTTTAATTTTATTTTGAGACAGGGTCTCACTAAGTTGCCCAGGCTGGTCTCAAACTTGCTATCCTCTTGCCTCAGCCTCCCTATTTGCTGGAATTACAGGTGTGCCCCACCAAGCCCAACTTCCCTCTTTTTTTGATATCAAATGAAGCTGTATTAATAATAAAGAGTGCAAGTTTATGTTAAATATATTCTAGTGGGAATCATACACATTTTCTCTGATATTCTTTGTCATTAAAGGAATATTTTGGCAGAGGATAAGATCCTTTTATAGGATACTATGCCTGAGATCAGCAATCAATTTACGCATTTTAAATGTTAAGCAAAATAAAAACTGTATTTTTAAAGTTCAATAAATAACTGCATTTTAAAAATCATCACCATCTCTGGTAAGGTTTGATATATTCCAGTAGCCTGTATCACAGGAGAAAAGAATTTGCACTATATCAGGACTGTGAATTCATCAATTCAAATGAAATTGATAAATATTACTCTAGTCTTTATACTTGAAAGATATCCAAAGTACAATATTAGAGCTGATGCAACATTCTGCCTCAGGTTCTTATAATGCTCAATAATTATTAGGTATGCCATGTCATGCCTAGTGTAGCAACAAATCCATTATTATTTTTATAATTCAGAATAGGTCATTCACAAGCTGTTCTGTAAAAACAACATGGAACTAAAAAAAGACACTGGAGGCTGACTCAAGAGCATTCTTTTATCCTGTGAATTCTAATATTTATGCTAAGCATGGCCTGTTCAGATATTTTTTAAAATGAAAAAAATCAAAATTGGATAAAAGTCCCAGAGACTAATTTATTCATCATTTCTTGAACAAAACTGTATTCTGCTAGTTTGAAGCATCTAGTAGAAATAATTTATTCAAATTAAAATGCTGTCAGTAAAAAATAATTGCACCCATGTTAATACAAAGGGCTTACAAATATGTCACACATTTGGTTAACACAGCAAACCCAGGACCTGTTTCTATTTGAGTGTCCTTTATTTATAGACAGACAAGCAGATTGTTAAACAACTTTGGTTTTCTGTCAATTAGCTGTGTATCAACATGAGGGAGAATAATCAATATGCAAGTCTTGACACCAGGCAAATAATTCCTTTTCTTCTTTTTCCAATTCACTATCTGATGTGGATTCATTAACTTTCACAATATCAAAAGAAGCGGTAGAGATGATGATTGTGTCTTGTTTCTTTGCATTCACTGCATTCTTTTGCAGTTCCTAGGCAGAATTATAAATAAAAGCGCAAGTGTTTTATATTTGGCTTTTACTACTTCATATTTTCTGACTCTTTATACTTAATCACCCCCAAATTTATAGATTTTAAAAACTACCAAATAATACATGAATACATGTTCATTATAAATATTCCTACAATATGAAAGTATATCGTGTTCATTATAAATATTCCTACAATATGAAAGTATATCGAGGCAGACTTTAGTATATAGCCTTTAATAAGTTTAGATAGAGCCACACCTATAGTCTCAAACGACTTGGGAGCCTGAGGCAGGAGGACTGCTTAAGTCCAGAAGCTTGAGACCAGCCTGAGCAACAGAGTAAGACCCTATCTCTCAAAAACAACAAAATTTTACACAGAAATGACTTCCATTCTGAGAAAAGCACCATCAGAGATGTGCTGAATTTAACAGCATCAACATACGGAGACAATAGCTTTTTTTGCCAACTCATGCTTATGTGGAGCCAAAACAGCTGGTGTTTTTTAGAACAGCTACTAAAATTGTTTAAGAATTTTCAAATATGTGTTATTAAGATGAAAGTTGCTTTATACTGTTTGAGGTATAACATGCCAAACGTGTTTTGGCCTTGAAGTTGTAGATTACGAAAATCTTACACAAGTAGAATTACTTATAGACAGTTTGAATATTGTTCAAAACAATGAATAATGTACAAGTTAAACTTACGGTCACCTCTGAAGCATTTGATTTTTTAGCCATCTTATAAGCTTTTTTCATTTTTTCAACTTTCATTCGAGCTTGCTTGGATCGACGACCAAGAGGTTTCATTTTACTTTGCTGTTGGTATGGCTGTAATAAAGGTTGCACAATTGCAAAGGATGGATACCTAGAAAATGTTTGTATTAAACATGGAAAAAGCACACAAAAAATTTAAATGTGAAGCAAGTTCCAAATTGTATTAAAACATTCTCTAGCAAATATATCATAGACTTCAGTACATGGAGCAACATTGTGTGTGATTTTTTTTTTGTACCAGGAATTGAACCCAGGAGAGCTTTACCATTAAGTCACATCCCCAGCCATTTTTATTATTTTGAGACAGGTTCTCTCTAAGTTGCTTAGGGCCTGACTAGTTTGCTGAGGCCAGCTTTGAAGTTGTGATCCTTCTGCCTCAGCCTCCAAGTCACTGGGATTATAGGAGTGTGACACCACACCCACGTGTATGTGAGATTTTAGTTTGACATTATCATTTCTGTTTGAGTTTATGTAGCATTGTTCTTTATCTGGCACTTATGGAGGTGTACAGGTGATGATGTTCACAATGAAGATGACGATGGTGATGATGATAAAGTGGTAAAACAAGTAATCATTTAAAATAAGCTTTCCTGGAAAGTACTGTGCAGTAGCCATTTGAATATTCTTTGACACCATACAGTAACACCAAAAAGCAGCATATTTCATAAGAGTGAAAAAACAAGCTACTTTTTTAGGGGGTATCAGGGATTGAACCCAGGGGTGCTTAACCACTGAGGCACATCCCCAGACCTTTTTAAATTTTTAGAGACAGGGTCTTGCTAAGTTGTGTAGGGCCTCACTAAGTTGTTAAGACTGACTTTGAACTCGCGATGCTCCTGCCTCCGCCTCCTGAGCCTCTGGGATTACAGGCCTGCACCACCATGCCTAGCTAAAACCAGCTATTTTTTTAAATTGATACTGGGATCAGACACAGTTGTGCCCTGTCTACAACCCACTTGGCCTTATCATTGCAGGCGCATCGGTTCACCTGAGAGCTATCGTGAAAACAAAAACCTGTGTGGGGAAGGCTGAAAGTGCCTGAGAACCAATACCTCCCCTCCTAAACAATCCTTAAGTAATGACTGATAATACCCTGACCCCTGTGGGATAGCGCTGAGTTGCATGTTCTACACTGGCTCTGACATTCCCAGGAGGGATTAAACTCCAGTTACCTACTGTGGTAACTTGCTTGCAAACACACAGTTTTGGCTGCCTTCCCTTCTGTTTCACTTTTCCACCTTCTTCCATTAGTGGTTCCTGGGATCACCTCCCATAAACTACTCAAACTCAAATCCTGGTCTCAGGGCTTGCCTCCAGGAGATCTCAGATTGAGACTGCATTCAACAATGGCTTTATGAAAATATGTTTTCCTCTTCAATTGATTTAGAATTTGACTACTTATTTGGCTCTTAAGTGATTCATCCTTGGATTATCAGTAGCAAGAATCCAAATAGCAGGGAGTCTGAGTTATATATGGTGGCAAAAAAATTACATTATTTATTTGACCTTGGTGGTAATGGGGTTAAGTTCTATATTCAGTGCTTATATGAATGAGTTAGAAAAAAATCTATTTCATGGTGACAGACCGTGCCCTACACTAGGCCATCTGCTTGGCAAATGTATAGCCTTGATCATAAAATAAATGGGTTAAATTATGTTATTGGGTCAGCACCACTCATCTATACTCCTTAAAAAAACCCAGCATGTTTGCTTGACAGTGGGTCATCGGTGTATTCTTCATATACTAAGGGAGTATTTTTCATTCCAAATGAGTGTGTGCAAATAAATTACCAATATGTCCTCTTCAGTCTTACTATCTCTATCTTTAAACAAGTCAGCTTTATTTGTAAATAAGATGGGCAAGGTAAGTCTTAGTAATGGAAAGAAAAAAGGAATGTAATTGGAACAATCACATTCTGTCCATGTTGTTTCAGATCATAGTACATCTATTTTGCTACAACATCCATTTCAAAAAGGTGAACTGGTTCACATGCTATTGGTAAAGAAAGGAATAATGTCACTGTAATTTATATGCAATTTATCCTAGGAAAGGGAAGCAGAATAGCAAGAATAGAATTATAACCTTCAGCACAAAAGGAAAAAATAAAATCCTTCAGCTCTGTGCAGCAGAGGCAATGGGAGCCTTTTTTGATTTTATTTATGAAAACACAAATTAGTACTTGCACCCAGGGCTCTCTCCCTAGAGAGACACACCTACCCACCTCCAACTCCCTCTTATTGCCCTCCATCCTCTTCCCCACTTTACATGGCTCTTGGTTCTTGGCAGGTTGCACTGCTTCTCATGTCCACTTAATAGGCAGCCATGATGGCCCAAATCTCTTTCATCTGCACTGTTACCATGTACACTACCTGCTATAATTAAACAGTCACAAGCATTTCCTCTCTATCAAAGTACAGTTTTTATTTTTGCTGTGGCAGCCTCTGGCCACCCTGAGTTGCCCGTTTGGTGGTACAAGTTATCTCCCCAGGTACCAATTGTCCTTTTTGTTAGTGCTGTTTATGAAGTTGCATGTGTTTTGGGCAATCTGCCCCAACCCTATTTTTCCCAAATGCCCTATTATTTATCTTTAGTGAGCTCTTTGGCCGAATGTGAACATTTTTGGAACTTCTTTAGCATTGTAAGCCTGAGGAAGGATCTCTTTTACCTAACTTCAGAAACAATCTGTAGCTGGTGCTGACGCATCTCTTCTGTCTGTGGTCTCTGTAACAGATACTTCATTTCTTTTTGTAAACGGTTTGAGATTACTCCAGACTCTGCATAATCAACTATGTCATATATCATCATTGTCCTGGGAATGTTTTCGAGGTTTAATCTTCGCCAGTGGTTATTCCTGCCACCAGATGATGCAGGGGTCTCATCCAGGAGACTGGAATACTGCGTGGAAAAAATGATTTAGAATGATTGGTTGCTGGCAGTCTATAATGGTTTTAGACACATTTCCCAAGGTTCCATTCAAATGTCACTTCATCCAAAAATCATTCCTTGGTCTCATCTCTGAACTCTATTGACATCTCTTCTATGATTCTCTTATTATTGACTAAATGTTTCAGTTATCTTTGTACATTTCAGCTTCATTACTGAAAGGCAGGATTCATGTCACACAGTATAACACATTTTTGCTCACTAAATGTTTATTTAATGCATAAACACTTTTATGACACATATCAGTCAGATAAATTAAATTCAGGAAGGGTCTAAAAATCAATAACCCGCTATGTGTTCTGCATATCTGCAGTGCTCATTAATGACATGCTTGTGTTCAGAGGACATTTGCACAAAACCTTTTCAGAAATAATGAGTTCATCTCTGGTCCTAGGTGTAGATCTTCACTATTCTCATTTAGAGGACTTGAAGAAATTCCACTGTCCCTTTTTTTAACTTAAAATGATATCACATTAGGAATTCAAAAATATAAACATATATAATCAATTTAACATCATAAATGTGCATTTAAAAGAGGAATAGGGTGGGAGGAGCTACAACGCTAGGAAAGAGTATAGTGAGGTCTTTAGTGTATAATACACACACACACACACTCTCATATTTTCATGCACATGTACACATTCATGCATACACATGTGCATATGTACATACACAGAGGCAATCATCCCTTTGGACCATTTGGGTATGCACAAATTTCAGTTACTACCATCTCACTGAATAATAATACCAGTCCACCAACAACATAGTACCAATTTCAGTGAGCATAGTATAACTGGGAGCAACTGCATAAAGTACAAACACTGCTGCTAGCTCTTCAAATTCATAGATCACTACATAAATGACAAATGTGCATCATGATTAGTGACAAATCAGAATTTTTCAAACTCTGTCAGTGATTAGTCAGTGCAGATCTGTATTCAGTTTGCATGTGGACAGCAAAGAATGTAGTAGTGTGTGATAAACCCATATGACATTTTACAAACATGGTTAATCAGAAGAGGAAATTGGATGCTGTGTCTCAGAGAGTGGTGCAGTTGCGTTGAGACAGCTATGCTTTCAAACCAAACACTTTCTGGAAAAGCGCTGACAAACCCTAACAATGGGGGAAAGCTTGCTTTTCTGGCTATGTCTCTAGATGACATTATAATCATTAAAAAGATAGAAACTACCAGCATGGAAGATAAAAGGATAAAAGAACAACAGAAAAACTGTAGCTTCAAGATGGTGAGCAAATGCTTGTAGGTATCACAGGCAGAGAGGATGTACAAGATTCCAAAACAAGATTGAGGAAAGAGCTGATGGTTAAAAAAAAAAAAAAAAAAAAAAAAACCCACACCACGAACCCCCTGGAGTAAGGTCTAGACAAAGCCCTTTAAAAAAGCAGTCAATTGAGCAAGAGAAGTGCAATGACAATTATAAGGCACAATCAGAGAGGAATCAAGGCCAACTGGAAGAGAAACAGCATCACTCAGAAGGAAATCAAGGCCACTTAAAGAGATCTCATGGTTGATCAGTGAGATCTCCTGGCAAATCCAAGAGATCTCATGGTGGCTCAGAGAGATCTCGTGGTCACTGAGAGAGATCTAATGGTCATTCAGAGAGATATCATGTCATATTAGAGAGATCTCATGGTCAAGTAGGGTGATCTTATGGTCAATCAGAGAGATACTGAAAATACTCACTAGGAGGAAGATTCAAATCATCACCCAAAACTGAGTTCGAATTTGACAGGTATTTTGCAATAAAAAAGGAATGAATACTCCCAGAGACAAATACAACAAAGACATAATCTGCTGAATATGAACTGAGGGATAACACCAGAAAATGAGTGCAACTCCAATGAAACGAAAAGAACTTATGAAAGATATGTGAGTTGCAGAGTTGAAGTTCTTCAAATGAGAACTAGATATACTACAACCAAGAGTTCTCCATACCAGCCCAAAGGAATATTCCTGAATTTCAACTTTCGAGCACTGGGTAATCAGACTAAGTTTTATTCAACAAGAGATTCTCTAAGCTGAAAATTATGAGAAAACCAGGATCTATCATCAACCGAAGACCAACATGTCCTTTCTTCTTAGAGGTTCACTGTTAACAGAAAGACTGTAGTGAATTATATTCAAAAGCCTACATACATTTGTTCAACACTTAACTTTGTACTGTTTTATTATTTTGCCTTACATAAATTCTAATGGAGTAATCTGTTAAGACTAAATGAAAGAAAAAATGTTTAACTTTGTTTTCATAAAAGAACAGGAAAGTGAGCAAGAAGGAGGTGATTTCAAATGAGAGATTTTTAAGAAAATAGCTATATTTTCAGAATTTTTGGCATTAGAGAATTTGTTTCTTTGTTTTGATTTTATTTCTTTTTCTTTTTTTTTCTTTTTTTCTTTTTTTTTGGTACTGGGGATTGAACTCAGGAGCACTCCACCACTGAGCCACTTCCCCAGCCCTATTTTGTATTTTATTTAGAGACAGGGTCTCACTGAGTTGCTTAGGCTTCGCTAAGTTGCTGAGGCTGGCTTTGAACTCGTGATCCTCCTGCCTCAGCCTCCCAAGTGCTGGGATTACAGGCATGCGCCACCGCACCCAGCTTGATTTTATTTCTTAAGTTCTAAAACCTACATGAGTCCTAAGCAGACTCTATTTCATCAGTATCACAAGGTAATTGATAAGGATCTGTTAGGATTCAATGTTTTATGTCACAAAAGTCAGTCTGTAAGATTAAATTCTACTCTGATTATAGAAATGCTCAATTGTATCCAAGCTTTTACATTATTATAAGATTTTATGGTTTTATTTTTTAGATGGATTCATTATAAGAACTTTGAATTATCCTACTGTAATTTTTTGTGAATATGTTAAATAAATAAAGTTTAAATATAAATGTGAAAAAAAGCGGAAATTGTCCAGCAAAGAAACAGAAAGTGGTAAACTGGACTCAAACGTAAATGAAGTTCTAGAAGAAAGAGGTGACTGTGGGAATGCTGACACTGCCATCATTTAAAAGGCTACAGATGAGCACCTAGAGGAACTTTGTGAAGGTGAACTTATCAACATAAAGGAGGAAAGTGGCTATGATGAAAATGATAAAGCTCTCCCAAAGGAAGTGATGCTGGCCCAAAACAGCTTCACATAAAAGGAACTCTTACATATTTTGCAGCATTTAAAGTACAAAGAATAAAACATTGTTGACAGTTGATCTAAACTTAGGAGTATGACAATTCACTGGGACACAGAAAGATGCTTGCTCCCTATTGTAAACTTAAACAACAAAAACAAGAAGGCAAGCACTGTTTTTAAATTACTCTTGATAAGTTGTTTTTCTATAGTTTTCTCTTTTTTTTTCTTTTATTTGTGTCACTGGGGATCTAACCCAGGGCCTCATGTATGCAAGGCAAGCACTCTACTACTGAACTATATCCCCAGCCCACTTTCTTCCCAGCTTTATTGGGATTCATATACTATGTAATTCACCCACTCAAAGTATACAATTCAGTGGTTTGTTAGTATATTCACAGTTGGTAAGTTTTTACAAAGAAATAAAACACTTTCATTCTCAATGTTTCTAATGTTTAAATTATAGCATATTAAATGTGTTAGTTTTTTTCTTTCATTTTCCTATATAACAGTAACAGAGAGATTTTAATGTTCTGACAAAAAAATTTGAAGGTCATGGGACAATCACAATTTTCCCCATTGATTAAGCTTTCCTTGCATGACTATAGTCTGCATGGTCATTTTTATGATTACACACTACCATGCACAGTGAGACTACCTGTATAATTTATTTTCCAAGAGGGGAGCAGTAAAATAAGTCAATGTCACAAAGCTGTCAATGACTTCTCTACCACTTATTTACTGTGTGAGCTTGGGAAAGTTTTTTGAACCTTGTTAAGCCTCATTCTTCTCATCTGTAAAAAGGGTCACATGATTTACAAACTTGAGGATTAAAGGAGATAATATACTAGTAAAGAGTTAAAAATCAATGCCATGCATGGGGGCTCAATAAGTGTTTGCAATCATCTTACTTCTCTCTTCCAATATGCCTATCTGGGGATTCATAGAGCTATGACACCAATCCTTGACATAGTCACATCTCCAAGTATGTTACACATGTTCTTAGCAAAGATAGTTGGCACTACTGGCTCTACGTATTTCCTGGTCAATTCTCTAATCCCATAGGTTAAGTCTTTTAAAAAAAAGAAAGAAAGAGGGCTGTGAATGTAGTTCAGTGGTAAAGTGCCCCTGAGTTCAATCCCCAGTACCAAAAAAAAAAAAAAAAAAAAAAGAAAGAACACAATCAAGAAGTCTCTAAGGCACTGCATCAATTTCATGTTTCACAATGAAGCAACTGAGTGCAGAGCTAAGGCCATAGACATCATTATTATGAGCCATAATTTTGTAGTCCCTTGTTTATTTAGAATTTTCAAAAGGAGGGTAATAACAGTACTTGCCTCTTTGTATTATTATGAGAATAAAAGGAGTTAGTGCTCCAGAAGCATTTGCTGTTATTATTATTCAGGTATGTAATTTAAGCACCCTGATTCAGCACTACTATCTATCCAGTTATACAAACCAGAAACCTAGGAGCCATGCCGGATACCTTCCTTTAGCTTCCCTTTCTATCTGTCACCCAGGACAACTGCTTTTACTCTAATTATCTTTTCATCTCCAGACTCCACAGCCTTAAACCAAGCTATCAACATTTCTCCTAGAATACTCAGGAGCCTCCAGACTAGTAGAGGACTCTTGCTGCCTTCTAATTCATTCTCTATGCTGCAGCAAGAGTGATCACATCACTCATTAGATTTGATCACCTTATTTCTTGTAACACTACATCAGCTCATTGCACACAGAATAAACAAGAAAATAAATCTCTTGCCATTTTCTACAGCCCTGCATGATCTCTTACCAACCTGCAGCCTGCCTGCATGCCACACCCTTTGTATACTCTTTTTAAACCCCACAGACCTGCTTTTGGGCCTTGCAGCTCTTCCTGCCACAGAGCTTTTGCCTGGGTGGTGCCACCTGCTTATCCTCTAACTGACATACACTATCAATTATCTGCCTAACAACCATTTCCCATATCTCTCTTTCTCATAAAGCCCCAATTGTTTTCTTCAGATATGGAATAGCAGTATCCTCTGGGAAGGAGGGCACATGCATCATGACTGTTCTAACTCAGTTGTGGGAAAGGATGCTGTTTTCCTTTATCAGCGATTGGTTTAGGGGGAGTTCTGACCAATGAGACCTGAGAAGAAGTCAGTTTGGGAATTCTGGGAAAGATTTTCCTTCTTGAGATGAAGACGTCAGAGGTTCCTGATTTCCTCTCTGAATGGAACTGAAGGGGGATATGATTATTATCTTGTTACCATGAGAAGGAAGCCAAAAGGATTGGAGAGAAGTTGACCCAGAACCCTGATATCCTTGAGCTACTGAATTAGCAAGCCCAGGAACCACCTGTCTGGGGACTTCTTTCACAGGTCAATAAATGCCCTTTTATTGCTTAAAAGCATCTTATGTTGGGAATATTCTGTTATTTGTAGCAGAGAGCATCTAGAAAATAAGAAAATCCTTCCTTATCAGGTCAAATTCCCATCATGTACTATTTTAGCACCATGTAATTATTTTTTGTTGAGATAAAATTCACATAATATAAACATCACTAAGCCAATTTAAAATGTGCAACTCAGTGGGTATTTTTGTTTGTTTGTTTGTTTGTTTGTTTGTTTAGATACCAGGGATTAAATCCAGGGGTGTTACACCCCCAGCCCTTTTTATTTTTTATTTTGAGACAGGGTCATGCTGAATTGCTCAGGGCCTTGCTAAGGCTGGCCTTGAATTTGAGAACCTCCCAAGCTGCTGGTATTACAGGTGTGTGCCACTGTGCCCAGCTTAATTCAGTGGTTTTTAGTATATTCACAATGTGTGAAACCATTGCCTCTAATTCCAGAATATTTCCATCTCCCCAGAAAGAAACCCCATATTCCTTAGCTATTACCTCTCCCCAGACACAAAAAGTCATATATGACTTCATATCATTCATATGAAATATCTATACAAGGCAAATCCATGGAGACAGAAAGCAGATTATCAGTTGGCAGGGGCTGGAATGATGGAGGAAAGGGGAGTGAATGTTTACTGAATGCTGGGATTCCTTTTGGGGTAATGAAAAAATTCTGGAACTATATGGTCATGATAGTTGTAAAACACTGTGACTGTACTTAATGCCTCTGAATTGTACACTTTAAAATGATCAAAGTGGTAAATTTTTTGTTGTGTGCATTTTACTACAATAAAAAGAGTGTGATTCTTTTCTTCTTGGAGGACAGGGTCAGGAATGCTGTTTTTATTTTTCAACATCTAAATCTAAATTCCTTACCTGCATGTAATCCTTCATGGTCACAATATCTACATGATCAGTTACTTTGAACTTCTGGAAAAGATGTTCATCTTCCATAATTTGTTGATAAAATTTCTTTTTCCCCATTATTTTGCAAGCATCAACCACAGCCTGTACAAAGAATAGGAAACAGATTTTTAAAATATTAGTATAATGCCTTTAATGATCAGCATACATTTTACATATATATTTTCTAATAAATATACATCAAACATTGTTCCTTTTTCCTAGCAACTTGCTATTCAATAGAAAGGCTGCATTTACCAAGAGGAGTATATAGGAATTTTAAAACCACTTAAAATTTGTTCCATAGTCATACCTACACAATTTTTAAATGTAGCTAGAGGAGTAGTTGAGTCCACAATTCTCAGAGGACCATAGATTTTTAAAAAATCTGTTTCTTCCCCTTAAAAAACATTCTTTTCCTTAAAAAAAAAATCTACAACATCATTTGTGCTATCAATGCAGAGAAAACTTAGCCTTAGCAATGAAAGGTGTTACTAGGACTGACTCTTTTTTATGTGTTAACTAATACATTGCCCTCAAATGGAAACACGTAGGTATCAGGTTGCTTAGGCCTTCCTTCCTTTCAGATTTCATTCTCAGTAGCCAAAGAGAAGCAAATAAAGGATTTTTCTTTCTCTCTCAAATGTCAACAGTTTATATTCAAGGAAAGCATCTGAGAGGTCAGAAAAAGAAGAATCACAGAAAATACAAAGACTCAAATGCTGTCTGGTTCTATTTGCATCATACCTTTGCCCGTATATCTAACCACATGCTAAGGGCTATATGTAGACTGGGAGGACAGACTTAAGTGCTTCCCAATCTCCATAAGAATGTGCCAACTCTTCTAACACATTTATATTCTAGATCTGTGCTTCTGATCACAAAGGGTCTGCTTATGAGAAGGAAGCCTGGTGCAGAAGAAAATCACGTTATCTGATTCCAGATCAGTTTTTCTTTCCTTTTGTATCTCAAAATACATTATGAAAGTATGGGAACTCTGTTATAATGCCGATAGAAGACCTTAAAAAGAGTGGTTCGGACAGGACCAAAAACCCAGAAATCTGTTCTTTTTACTTAACACACAACCTAACAGCTAGTCCCTGTTCCCGCCCCACAACACCACCACTGGGATCGAACCCCAGGGTGCTCTACTACTGAAATACATCTCCAGTCCTTTTTATTTAATTTATTTTTTAAAATTGTGAGATAGGGTCTCAATAAGTTACCCAGACTGACCTTAAACTTCTGAACTTCCTGCCTCAGTCTCCCAAGTAGCTGGAATTATAGGCGTGCACCACCACAACCAGTTGCCTTCAAGAATTTTCTACTTCAATTCTCACTATTTTTACCCACAATAATCCTTTCTGCTTATTTTTTTAAATTCAAAAGCTCTGAAGACACATATGAAAAGTGAAAAAAGAAGAAAATATCCAAGTAGTAGTTTCATTCCTAATGAAATAAATTGAAGGGACAGAAACAGCTTACTGAAAATGACATGGAGACTTCCTTATAGGTAGATCATTTTTGCTTTCCATTTCATCAATTTCTTTATACATTATTTATATAAATAAAAAAATCAATATTGGCATATCTCTCCATTATGCTTTCTTACAATTAATTTTGTGGGTTCTAATTAACCAGTCCTAAAGTGACACTAAAGGTAAAAATAAATCAGTTTATACTGAACAGGTATGGAAACCATGTAATTTCTGTTTTAGATATTTCTTAAGGCAAAAGTATATTTTATGTTAGTTCAAATTACTTAGAAAAGGTATTTATTGTCAGTTCCTCCCTCCATTGTCCCCTCAGCCACCCATCTCTCCAATCTCCAATCTCTTGTTTGTGCAGTGCCTTGGCTATGTGGTTCATCTGTGTCTGTACTATTCCAATCCCTTGGCCAAAGTAAAACATACTTGGCAGCATAGGGTAAGCTCTATTGCCCATTTGTGAGAAGGGTTTGAAAGAAGTTTGCTGTCTAATGGCCAAGAGGCTCTTTGTCATACATCTCCTGTCTAAGGACAAATTCACGAAAGTCCTTCTCCATAGGAAGAAAAGGGAGACACTTTTAGGACAGTGCTTTCAAGCTGTATGGTGCCTAGGAGCACCTGGGGACCATTTTAAAATGCAGCTGCTGACTCAGGGGGTTTGGAGTAGGGTCTGAGAGTCTGCATTTCTAACAAGCTCTAGTGGATGCCAATGCTGTGGGACCAGAGACCATGCTCTCAGTAGCAAGGTTTTAGAATATTGTCTGGTGGACTAACAATAATACCCACCTTCTGTATATGGGCATTGCTCAGAAAATAGATCATCAAAGTGGGCAGCTGAAATGAGATCTTTTTTTACACATGACTATCCAACTGTTCTAGCACCGTTTGAACTGTCTTGGCACCTTTGATGAAAATCAATTGATCATTTATGTGTGAGTCTGTCTCTGAATTTTTTATTTTCTCCTATTGATCAATATGCCCATTTTTAGACCATGGTCATGATTACTGTGGCTTTATAAGTCTTAAAATAAGTGTAAATCCTCCAACTTTGTTCTTCTTCAAAGTTGTTTAGACTATTCTATATTCTTCCACATGTTTTGCTTCTCTTTTTTTGGTGAATATATAAGAAATGCAGTTGGAAAATGATAAGGAGAGGAAACTAGAAATGGAAATAAAGAGGGAAAGATGGAAAAACAAAAATGTGTGAAATTCCACATGCTTTATAAATGAATTTAGACAACTAAATATATAAATGGACTAAAACCAACTCATTTATTTCATATTAATAAATAAGTAAACTTAGCCAGGCATGGTGGTGCATACCTGTAATCTCAGTGACTTAGGAGGCTAAGGCAGGAGGATTGTAAATTCAAGGTCGGCCTTGGCAACTTAGTGAGATAGTATCTCCAAATAAAAAAATAAAAAGGGCTCAGAGATAAAAGTGAAACACCCCTGGATTCTACCCCCAGTACTGCAAAAAAAAAATAAACTTTGAAAAGTTGGATAGGTTTGCTAAAGACATAACACCTTTGGTCAAAGAGCAAAGGAGTTGAGTAACCTTATAGTGAGAAAAATTTCCCTTTTGCAAATTTTCTATCAACCATGAATCTAAGTATTATCAGATTCTGCTTTGAAGCTGAATAAAAGGATAAAGGAAGCCCAAACTATTCCCTTGAAGTTGGGTATGCTCACTTAAGGCACATTATGTTTAGTGAAACACTTAAGCTAAAGAGTATGATTCTGTTTTTACAATAAGAACAAACAAAATTATAAAATCTCTTTGTGTGTATATTTTCATGGGAAGAACGAAGAACACATAAAAAACTATTAACAGTGACTACTCCAAGAAAGTGATAGTGACAGCAAAGAAAAGAAAGGCATAAATGTATATTCTCTTTTTTATATCTCTGGACTATTTCCATTTTCTCAACAATTACTTCCTTTTTTCAAAAATGGTTTCCTTGTCAAGGAGCAAAAAAAGCAACAAAAATAAAACAAAAACATTTAATGAAGTAAATGCACAGCATTCTATGAGTTTTAATTTACACATAGAGTTTTCCAGTCACTGCCTCTAAGGTTCTCATTTTCTCAAGCCAGGGCACAGCAGGGGCTTGTAGGAACTGAACCAGGCTAATTTCTGTTCCTGGAAAAACCCCATTATATATCCTCAGAGAAGAAACAACTGATGATATTTTATAGAGACAAATATCAGCTTATTCCATAGATGAATGTGGCATGAATACACCCCTCAAATGTAAGATAAACATATATTTTCCCTTCTGAAGTCAATCTATATAAATGAACAAATACTAATGTTTCTGAAATACCACGTTCCTTAATGAAAATATGTAGTCCATTTAATTCATTTCTGAAATAGAGTTCATTACTCTCTGATATTGTCTGAAAACACAGAGCAAAGTAGCCCTGCTCCTTTTCTAATGCTCTTCAGGGACTGAATGCTGCATATGCTGGATCTGATCAGAGAAGCTGCCAGGCTGTATGGTCCTCTCTCCTGAACATATGCTAGAACTTATGATTTCAAATGGGCTGCGCTTTTTGTGTGAAATATTTTCAGAAGGTATTTTTTTTTTTGTGTGTGTGTGTGTGTGGTGCTGGGGATCAAATCCATGTCCTTATACATGCCACGCAAGTGCTCTACCACTGAGCTATACTCCCAACCCAGGAAATTAACCTTTGATGTATGGTATTATTAAATGCTATATATGAAAATTCTACCTTTTTACAAAATCAATTAAATATAGTCAGATATAAGGGTCAAAAGAATAAAACCTCTACTGTAGATCCTTGCTATTAAAAGTGTGGTTCATTGAACAGCAGTCGTGGCAGCATTTTAACAAGATCCCCAGATGATTTCTGTGCTGTAGTGACTATTCATGAAATGTAAACATATGATGAGAACTCATGTAAAAACGGATAAATATTTTAAAAATTCATTTTCAATAGCATAGTCTAGCACATTTTTTCTAAATATGCTACTAGGATCAATAAGAAACAATAAAATTCCATTAAAACAAATAAAATTTCATCAAACATTCTGCATAATTTAAAAGTCCTAACCAATAAGCTGCTTTAGTCCATATCAACCAACAAAAATTTTAATACAAAGAAAACTGATGGATATTTTCTGGAGCCTTATGTAAGAAATTCATTCCAAATGATTTTTAGCTAATAAATGGAAATACTTGGCAACATAGTGCTTTTAAAAAATGCTACCTGCTCAGTGACTGTTTAATGTCCAAATTATTTAGTCTGCACACTTTGAATACAATTCAGATACCACATAGATGTTAAGAAGCTAAATTAACATAGAATGTATATCAGAAAACATCACCTCACTTGATGGCTGTAATAATTTTTTTCCACTGAAATACTTGTAACCATGGCCGTCAGTATGGAGAAAAATTTTAAAAACAATGAAAGGTGGAAACCTTTCACCACTAAATCTGAAATAAAGACCAAAAATAAGTCACTTATCATCAGTTCCTAGGCTTCATTACTTCTCCCCACTGTACTTATAATAGTTCACATAGTCTCTTGAAAATAGGGTAAAGGCTATACCAATAGCATATAATAATCTAGTAATGAAATGAATTGCAGAAGATGAGAGAGATTCACACTTTGGGGTGCTCACAACTATTCTCATACTGTCAGAATGGATACAGAATGTGAGATGAGTGCTACTCTCACAACAGCTTTTAGTGAAATGGTTATGTTTTAGTTTCTTCATATGACAAATACAAATAAAGACAACACATTTACTTTGTAATTATATCCTGAGAAGTTATGAGGATTTAAAAAATTAATTTCTGAAATTTCTCCTTATTAACTAAGTATTCTTTGAGAGAAATCAGCATAGACACATTACCTGAATCTGACTTTACACTTCATGCTAGGATCTTTAACAAGTTCAGCCTCTAAGGGGCTCACTTTCTTCAGAATTTCATATGTCACATAATGTTCCTGAAATAGATGATGGCACTGAAATGAGAAGTATCACACTAGCCAGACTTAATTTGCTGACTATAACAGAGGAAGTATGATAAAGTGATTAGTACCCTGGGCTTGGAGTTCTGAAGAGGTGCATTCCTATCTTGGCTCCTTTGTCATCTGTGTAGTTCGGAGTCACGTTACTTAAACTTTTGTGTCTCCAAATTTGGGTGTGTGTCCTTTTTGAGATCACAGGCATTATTCTTTCCCTATGACAGCGCTTTTCACAATCTATTGTAATTACCTGTAAACTTGACTATGTCTCCTACTAGACTTTAAGTGTTATGAAGGTAGGGACAATGTCATTTGTCTTTACTACTATATTCCAAACATCTAATACAGTATCTGGAACACACCAGATGTTTAACAAGTATTTGATGTTGAATGAATCACTGTAAAATGAGGATGATAATAGTAGTAAGTTACTAGCTTTTTAAGCACCGTTCACGTACCACACAGTTTGTTAGGTGCCTTATATATATAAAACCTCATTTAATCCTTACGACAACAATATTATTAGAATATTATTACTCCTGGGGAGGGACAGAAGAATAGAGGTTCACTGAATTAGACAGAGGAATGAAGGGAAGGGATGGGAATAGGAAAGAGAGTAGACTGAATCGGACATAACTTTCCTATGTTCATATATGAATATACCACCAGTGAAACTCCATATCAAGTACAACCACAAGAATGGGATACTAATTAGAATAAATTATACTCCATGTATGTATAATATGTCAAAATATACTCTACTGTCATATACATCTAAAAAAGAACAAATAAAAAATTTAAAAAGAATATTATCACTCCTATTTTACAAATGAGAAAACTGAGGCCCATGAGTTTTTGTAACTTACACAACAGCATATAGGTAGTAAATGGGGGAAGCCAGGATTTAAACTTTGGTCTATTTAACTCTAAAACTCCCACCCTTTCTCCTGAACAATCCCAATTAATCTTTAAGCCTATGATAATCACATAAAATGTATAATAAAGGGCTTTTAATAAGACGAAGCATTATTAATGTAAAGTATTAACTTGAAGCATTTGGATAACAGATGAAAAAAGAATTCATTTTCTTCTTGCTGTTACTAAGAGTTTAAAATTATGAGGAAACCTGTAATGGAAGACTTAAAACATGTTCTGTATGAAAAGACAATGGACGGTGGGCCTGAAATGTCAAGAGATTACCTGGGTGGGTTTTCTTTGGGGTGTTCTATTTTTACTGACCTCAGAAATGGGTCTCTGCATCACAGGGTAGAGAAGTATACACATTGCTCAGACTTTATTTTTTTCAGGGATGCTAAAATTGCCCTGAAAATATGACTATCACTAATAGTAGACTACTGGAATTATGGGTTCTTTTATTAGGAGAATATTTGGTACTATACCAAGGAAGGCTAATACCCTGCTAAGGTTGCTAAAGGTGTTTTGTTGGAGAGATTGGGGATGTGCATGTGCTTTTGCCTTTTACTCAATACGATTATATTCTTCATACTGTTCTGACTTGACTTTTTCATTAACAAGCTATGTTGATTATCTTTCAATTGCAGAATCATTTTAATGCTACAAAGCTTAACACCATGAAAACAATGACACTTATTTAATCTACATTCTATCAATGGACATTATATGGTTCATTTTCTTTGCTATTACAATCAATTCTGTTTATTGTGACATAACTGTAGACGTCTTAATACGAGTCATTTGGTTTAAGGCTGTATATTGTTTGCATTGGATGCTGTTATTATTTATCTCCCCCTTAGGGGTGAGGTACTGGAAACCTTCAGGGACACTATAATAAGTCTACAAGGCAGAAACTGTACTGCCTCAGATCCACACTGATAGATGGGTAGACAAATAAACAACATGAAAAAAACAATGGAACAAACTGCCCCAAACAAACCAAGATGCTCCAATAATAGAATCCATGGACACTATAGTAGAAGAAATGTCAGAGAAGGAGTTTAGAATGTACATAGTTTGACTGATCTGTGACATAAAGGATAATGTAAGGATGGAAATCAGAGATAAAATTCAGAAGATGAAAGACTACTTCAATAAAGAGATAGAGATTCTGAAAAGAAATCAAGCAGAAGAGCTGGGGATATAGCTCAGTTGGTAGAGTGTCTGCCTCGCAAGCACAAAGCCCTGGGTTCAATCCCCAGCACCACAAAAAAAAAAAAAAAAAAAAAAAGAAAACAAGCAGAAATCCTTAAAATGAAGGAAGCAATATACCAAATTAAAAATTCAATGGAAAGCATCACCAACAGACTAGACCATTTATAAGACAGAACCTTAAAAAATGAAGACAAAATACATGATCTTGAAAATAAAGTTGATCAGGGAGGGAAGACCTTAAGAAACCATGAACAGAACCTCCAAGAATTATGGGATAACATGAAAAGGCCAAATTTAAGATTTATTGGGATAGATGAATGCACAGAGATATAAACCAAAGGATTACACAATCTTTCCAATGACATAATATCAGAAAATTTCCCAAACCTAAAGAATGAAATGGAAAATCAAATACAAGAGGCTTACAGGACCCCAAATGTACAAAATTACCACAGATTCACACCAAAGCACATTATAATGGAAATGCCTAACATACAGAATAAGGATAGAATTTTAAAGGTGGGGAGAGAAAAATATCAGATTATGTATAGGGGTAAACCAATTCAGATCTCAGCTGATTTCTTAACCCAGACCCTCAAAGCTAGGAGGACCTGAAATAATAAATACCAAGCTCTGAAAGAAGATGGATGCCAACCAAGAATTCTATATCCAGGAAAATTAAACTTCAGATTTGAAGATTAAATCAAAATATTACATGGTAAACAAAAGTTAAAAGAATTTGCAACTAGAAAGCCTGCACTACGGGACATTCTCAACAATAAGAATGAAATGAAATGAAGATGAAATGAAAAAAAAACCATGAAAACCATCAAAGGGAGGAACTACACTAAAGGGATAGTCAATCAAAGGAGAAACTAATTCAAATTGATAACCAGAAATAAACCAAAATGACCAGGAATACAAATCATATCTCAATAATAACCTTAAATGTTAATGGCCTAAACTTATCAACCACAAGACAGATTGGCAGATTGGATTTATAAAAGGACCCAACAAAATGTTGTTTCCAAGAGACTTACTTCATAGGCAAAGACAACCACATATTGGAGGTGAAAAGATGGGAAAAAACATATCACTCGCATGGATCATGTAAACAAGTAAGGGTTTCTATTCTATCAGATAAGTGGACTTCAAGCCAAAGTTAGAAGGGACAAAGAAGGACATTTCATACTGCTTAAAGGAATTCTACGTCAATAAGACACAACAATGGTAAATATTTATGCCTCTAAACAAGGGAGCATCTACATACATCAAACAAACCCTTCTCAATTTCAAGAATCAAATAGACTAGAACATAATAATACTGGATGACTTTAACACACCTCTCTCGTTGGATAGATAGTCCAAACAAAAACTAAACAAAGAAACTATAGTACTAAATAATACAATCAATAATTTAGACTTAACAGACATATATAGAATATTTCATCCATCAACAAGAGAATCCAGTTTCTTCTCAGCAGCACACAAATCCTTCTCTAAAATAGATCATACCTTATGCCACAAAACAACTCTTAGAAAATACAAAAAATGCATGCTATCAGATCATAATAGAATGAAATTAGTAATCCATGATAAAATAAAAAATAGAAGCTACTCTAACACCTGGAGACTAAATAATATGCTATTGAATGATGAATTGAAAGCAGAAGAAATCAGAGATGAAATAAAAAATACTTAGAGGTAAATGAGAATAGTGATATATCAAAATTTCTGGGACACAATGAATACAGTGCTAAGAGGAAAGTTCACTGCATTAAGTTCATTCATTAAAAGAATAGAATGTCAACAAATAAGTAACCTATCATTACATCTCAAAGCCCTAGAAAGAGAACAAATCAACACCAAAAGCAGTAGAAGACAGAAAACAATTAAAATCAGAGCTGAAATTGAAATGAAAGAAACAATTGAAAAAATTGACAAAACAAAAAGTTGGTTCTTTGAAAAAATAAAATTGATAAGCCCTTAGCCAAGCTAATGAAGAGAGAGAAAACTCAAATTACTAAAATTCGTGATGAAAAATGAAATATGACAGACAGTATTGAAATACAGAAGATAATCAGAAACTATTTTGAAAATTTATACTCCAATAAAATAGAACATCTTGAAGACATCGACAAATTTCTAGAGACATATGACCCACACAAACTGAATTAGGAGGACATACACAATTTAAACACATAAATTTCAAGCAATGAAATAGAAGACATCATAAAAAACCTACCAATTAAGAAAAGTCCAGGACCTGATGGATTCTTAGCCAGGTTCTACAAGACCTTCAAAGAAGAATTAATACCAATACTCCTCAAATTATTCTATGAAATAGAAAAGGAGGGAACCCTTCCAAACTCATTTGATGAAGTTAGTATCATCCTGATACCAAAACCAGACGAAGACACACCAAGGAAAGAAAGCTTTGAACCAATATCCCTGATGGACATAGATGCCAAAATTCTCAATAACATTCTGGAAAATTGCATACAAAAACATATTAAGAAATTAGTGCGCCATGATCAAATGGGGTTCACCCCAGGGATGCAAGATTGGTTCAACATACAGAAATCAATAAATGTAATTTATCACATCGATAGACTTAGACAAGAATCATATGATTATCTCAATAGATGCACAAAAAGCATTTGACAAAATATAGCACCCCTTTATGTTTAAAACACTAGAAAATCATGGCTGGGATATAGCTCAGTTGGTAGAATGCCTTTCTTGCAAGCACAAGGCCCTGGGTTCAATCCCTAGCACCGCAAAAACAAAACAAAACAAAACAAAAAACAAAAAACAAAACACTAGAAAATCTAGGGATAGAAGAAACATACCTCAACATTGTAAAAGCTATATATGCTAAACTCAAGGCCAACATCATTCTAAATGGAGAAAAACTGGAACAAGACAGGGATGCCCTCTTTCACCACTTCTATTCAACATAGGCCTTGAAACCCTAGCCAGAGCAATTAGTCATAAGAAAGAAATTAAAGGGATATGAATAGGATAAGAACTCAAACTGTCCCTATGTGCCCACAATAGGAATCTATATTTAGAAAACCCAAAAATTCCACCAAAAAACTTCTAGAACTAATAAATGAATTCAGCAAAGTAGCAGGATATAAAATTAACATCCATAAATCAAATATGTTCCTATACATCAGTGATGAATCCACTGAATGAGAAATTAGGAAAACCACTCCATTCATTAGCCTCAAAAAGATAAAATATTTGGGAATCAATATAACAAAAGAAGTGAAATAACTCGATAAGGAAAACTATAGAACGCTAAAGAAAGAAATTGAAGATGATCTTAGAATCTGGAAAGAATTCCCATGCTCCTGGGTAGGCAGAATTAACATTGTCAAAACGGTCATACTACCAAAAGCGTCATACAGATTTAGTGCATTCCTATTAAAATCCCAATGACATTCTTCATAGAAATAGAAAAAGCAATCATGAAATTCATTTGGAAAAATAAGGGACCCAGAATAGCCAAAGCATTCCTTAGCAAGAAAAGTGAAGCAGAAGGCATCCCAATACCAGACGTTAAATTATACTACAGAACTACAGTTACAAAAATGGCATGGTATTGCCACCAAAACAGACACATAGAACAATGGTACAGAATAGAAGATGTAGAGACAAACCCACATAAATACAGTTATCTCATATTAGACAAATGCACTGAAAACATACATTGGAGAAAAGAGAATAGACTCTTCAACAAATAGTGCTAGGAAAACTGGAAATCCGTATATAGCAAGATGAAATTAAACCCCCACTTTACCCTGCGCAAAACAACTCAAAGTGGGTCAAGGGCTTAGGCATTAGAACAGAGATCCTTTGCCTAATAGAAGAAAAAGTAGGCCCAAATCTCCACCATGTTGGTTTAGGAACTGACTTCCTTAACAAGACTCCTAAAGCACAGTAAGTAAAATCAAGAATCAATAAATGGGATGGAATCAAACTAAAAAGTTTCTTCACAATAAGGGAAACAATCAAGATCATGAAGAAAGAGCCTACAGAATGGGAGAAAATCTTTACCACTTGTACCTTAGATACAGCATTAATCTCCAGGATATACAGAGAACTTAAAAAACTTAACACCAAAAAACCAAATAACCCAATCAATAAATAGGCTAAGGAAATGAACAGACACTTCACAGAATACAATTGATCAACATATATATGAAAAAATGTTCAACATCACTAGCAATTAGAGAACTGCAAATCATAACTACACTGCAAGTCAGAATAGCAATTATCAAGAATACAAGTAACAATAAATGTTGGCGAAGATATGGGGAAAAAGGTACACTCATCCATTGCAGTGGGACTGTAAATTGGTGCACCACTATGAAGAGCTGTATGGAATTTCCTCAGAAAACTTATTTAACATGGGGGGATTGAACTCAGTCTTGTGCATGCTTATTTCAGAGATTTTTTTTTATTGTTGGAAGATCACTGTCTCACACCTTCAAATAAGGAATCAAGTTTAAAAAAGATAGCATTTTTATTTCAGAAAAAGAAATAACAGTCAACCACACTAAAAATAAATCCAGAAATATTCATTTTTAGCTAACAAAAGAAGCAATTTCATAACCCTATGCAATATTATTAGATCAAAATAGAAGAGATAAAGAAGGTTATTTATTCTATCTTTAGTTAACTGACATTTTCGCTTGTTAATTCTGTTGGAAAAGCAAAAAAAAAAATAATACATACTGCTGCACAAACTGTGTGTTTTAGGAGTTGAAATACTACTTTGTCCATATGACTGAACCAGGATTTCTGTATTCTTCGAGCTGAAATTTCTCTATCAATTATGAGAGGAAAGAAGAGGTTAATATATATGACATAAGTTTTCATTTTCCTAAAATCTTGAAGAACTCTCAATTATGTTTCTTTCTCCTATATCTGTTAATCTTCCATGCTAAGACTGACTCAATGAGGAACATTTGGATATAATAAATGGAACTGTTCATTTGCAGAATCTAGTCAGAATGAAAGATATGAATACTTGAGAATATCTCCCCTGAGATTAAAAAGAAAAATCCTGGGCTGGGGATATAGCTCAGTTGGTAGAGTGCTTGCCTTACAAGCACAAGGCCCTGGGTTCAATCCCCAGCACCACAAAGAAAAAAAAAAAGAAAAAGAAAAGTAAGTGGTACAGCACTTGTATACTATGTGTAAAGCCCTGAGTTTAATCCCCAACACCACGAAAAGAAGCATATAATAAATAAGAAGTGTGAAAAGATAAGTTTGCTTCCTAAAAACATCTATGACCTAAAATGATTTGGTTACAGTTAGTTCTTTAAAGCACTGTCCAACTGGTTCAGGTGGAACAAAAATGGAATGTGGAATAGTCAAAGTTACAGGAGGTCTAGGTCTCTTCTGGGGGCCGATGAAACTATGCTCTAGGAAAAGAAACTCCCTTCTCTGATCTTTGCTTAAACCAACCAGGCTCATCCTAGTCAGATCAGAGAATTATTTTACTAATCATGTCCTAGTACTGGCAGATTGTGAGGGTCTTCCTCTATAATATCCTCCCACCCCATCATTATCCCTGATAGGGTCATGTACAGAGAGGGACTCTTAATGCTGCTTATAGTTTACATTCTTTGTGTACTAGAATATGTGGTATGTTGGAAACAAAGTGAATTTATCCATAGCCTTCTAACTAGACTGTATAACGTCACCATTGATTGACAAAATGCAGAATACAAGATGCAGAGAAGACCCGAAGTATGTAAACAAACCTTTGAATACTAGTTCATACCATATATTAGTTTAACTTTCAGCAAGTCATTTACCTTCTAGTTGTTTCTTCCTTATTTATAATATATAATAAAACTGTTTGATAAGGTTGTATCAGGATCAAATAGATGTGTGTTAACTTGCTTTGTAAATTATATAATAGTTATTCAACTTGAAAGTAATTTTTTTTAATTTATTTATTTTTTGGAACCAGGGATTGAACTCAGGGACACTCGGCCACTGAGCCACATCCCCAGCCCTATTTTTTGTATTTTATTTAGAGACAGGGTCTCACTGAGTTGCTTAGGGCCTCGCTAAGTTGCTGAGGCTGGCTTTGAACTCGCGATCCTCCTGACTCAGCCTCCCAAGTCGCTTGGATTACAGGCGTGCGCCACCACACCCAGCTTGAAAGTAATCTTAAGGGCTTTTGTTTTTGTGGTGCTGGGGATTGAACCCAGGGCCCTGTGTGTACCAGGCAAGCATGCTCCCAACTGAGCTACACCCCCCAGCCCTTGAAAGTAATCTCAAAACACGAAAAAAATTTAATTTACACAAGAAGTCTCTGAAGTTATCTGGGTAAATTTGGATAAGTTTGGAAACCGTCCATTTATGAAGAATGACACAAGGCAAAAGATGGGTACTTACAGTTGTGTTGCCTTTGGCAAATGTGTTTTATTGTCTTTTCTGGGATGTTGATTTTCTGATTTTGGAATACCACTGTCTGCTTCATTTGAGGAATAACTCATTTTCCTTATGATGAAGTAATCTGAAATTACATAAATTAGGCATTTTTTATTTGTTTTCAGGACTGTGAATTGAACCCAGTGGCACTATACCACTGAGCTACATCCTTGGCCCTTTTTAAACTTTTTAAAATTTTGAGACAGGGTCTAGCTAAGTTGCTGAGGCTGACTTTGAACTTGCGATCCTCCTGCCTCAGCCTTGTTAGCAGTTGGGACTACAGGCGTGTGACACCTGCTAAAGGCTAAATTAAGCTTTTGAGGTCATAATCCATATTATTACACCCAATGGACTAGACTCATGCTAAAATTGTTGTGCTAATTAGAGAACCCTTTAAAAAGGAAGGCATTATGGATCTCTTAATGTTGCTTATGATTTATATTCTTTGTGTACTAAAAATATTATTTGGTATGTGGGAAAGACAAGTGGCTCTATCCATAGTTTTCTAACTGGTCTTTGTCTCTAGTTTTTGAAAATGAATAGTCTCCTCCTATTCATTTTCTACACTACAGCTAGAGTTAACTTTTTAGAGCAATAACTCAGTCTTATCACTCTCCTATTGTCACCCAGCAACCCTGTTGGGGGCAGGAGGCACTTTTTTTTTGTACCGGGGACTGAACCCAGGGGCACTTAACCTCTGAGCCACATCCCCAGCCCTTTTTATTTTTTATTTAGAGACGGGGTCTTGCTAAGTTGCTGAGCAGCTGAGATTACAGGTGTGACTACCGTGCCTGGAAGGAGGCACTCATAACTGGAATCCCTGGTGCCTAGCAGAGTGAAGGGACACATTTGTCTGACAACTTTTCATCCTACTTTTAGTGAAGAGCCATAAGACTTCAGGCAAATCATGTAACCTCTCCATGTTCAATTCCCTCGTTGGTAAAGCAAGAGGGTGTATACTAAATTACCTGATTCTTCCTCTAATTTTATTTTTTGAAGCATTGCTCCAATTTGGATGCAGCTCCCAAATTCTTAGTCACATCATGAAAACATTTTTAAAGCAAAATTATAGTAATATTTGTGTCTTCTTTATGCATTAAGAAATCTAATAGCTATTGTACTTTTGAAGTACTAATGAGCATAAATGATATTTTGAGCTGTCTGCCATGGTTCTAACATGGTATGAAAATATCTGTGCTTTCTCCTGATGACAAAGTCACAGGTACTGTTAATACTACTGTGGGTTGTTGCCTACACTATAATTGAAAGAAACACTAAAGTTCAGTTAGAGGTTAGTGAAAATGAAGTTGTCATTTTCCCCCAAGTTCACATATCCCTTGAATTTAGAACACCTGCCCTAATTTATCACTATTCTTCACACTTTTATGTATAATGTTACATTACTGATAGAGAGCTTTCAGAATCTATTCAATATTTCTTCTTAGGCATGGGGATGGCTTAGAAAATACAATACTCTTGAGTAAAGCAGTTCTAACATCTGGGGATTAGCCTGGCCCTAATAGCTGGGCCTTGGTGTTAACCCCCACTTCCTAAAAGAGCCTAACCCAAAGCAAAGCCCTGCTTTCTTGAACTTGCCCCCAAATCACCCAACCAAAGCCCAAATCCTACATTTCTAACACCTTACTGAAATGTCCCACCTTCCCCCAAATGTGTTTTTCTCGCAGCAATGAGAAACCCCAACTTTTTCAAGTACAGGCATTTCCTAGTGACCTTTGGCTGGAAGTCAGTGACATGACACTGCACAAATCCCCAAATCTTTCAGATACTTGTATGGTTGGGAATTTATACTTTCTATCAGATTAGGATAGAAATACAGGATGAAACACGTCCTCATTACTGAGATAGTCTAACAGTTGTAGGCTGAGTACAGGTTTCAAAGGCATACTACCTGTTTTCCCATTTTCTATCTTTGCGGCCTTATACCAATAAATGACTCCACTTTTCTATGCCTCAGATTCTTCATCTATAGATTGGGAATGATAATCGTGTCCACCTACTTAGGTTAGATGAGTATGTGGAATGAGCTTTGTGCTTGATATTCTTGTTAATAATTATTGGTATTATTACACTTCTACAAGAGACAAATACTTGAGTCCCAGTGAAGGACTTCCACTTAAGTATCTTAAAGAGAATAAAGAAGTCCTTTCATGACTAAAGAACGTGGCAAATTAGTTTAAATTTAAACCCTGAGAAACGTCCAGCCCACGATAAAAATCCCAAAAAACCTTTGTGAAGTAAATCCAGACCCTGATCAAGGACTTCCGCTGACAAGCTTTCGAAGCTTCTCGAGGTCCACCGAGCGCCCTCGCCCGGCCGCCTCCGCGTACAGGATTCCTAACCCACACCATGGGGCGCCCAATCGTGGTCGTGAAGGCAAATTCCCAGCGCCTCCCTCCTCGTGCCCCCTCGTGCAGCCCACACTGAGCCGGCGCTTTCTTGCCGCCTAGCAACAGCTAGCGCAGAGGCGGAGCCTCCAGGAGGGCGGGGTTTGTGCTCGTCCATTGCCTGAGGCGTGGACGAGCAGCTCAGTAAGGTTGCTTTTAGCCAAGGGTGGTTGAACTAAGCCTTTGCGGATCAAGGTGGTTGTACCGCCGTCAACCGCAAGGCAGCCCGCTTGTGGTCGTGGGAATCAGGGCCCTAACGGGCCTCCGTAGTCGCCTTTCCATAGTGGGCGGGGCCGAGGCCGGGGTGACCCTGCCGGAGCCGCCTCTGCCAGCGACATGTTCAAGGTGAGAGCGTGGAGCCGGGTCACAGCTGTCATCGCCCCCTCCCGGCCGCCCGGAGCCCTTCCCACGCTCTCGTGGGGCCTCTCCGGGGACCAGGCCAGTCTCGCCCCTAGGCTTTTCCCGCCTCCGGGCCGGCTGAGTCCCGGCCCCGCGGTTCATTCACCGGTCTTCTTGGGCAGCGTGCGACTGCCGGGCGGAGGCAGGAGACCCAGGGGTGGGTGGGGTCAGCCCTTTGGGTCGTACTCTGGTGAATAAAACACTTTGAAAAGTTGTGCCTTCCTCCAAAGTACCCACCTTCCCGATGCACTCTTGGGATCGTGGGTAGGGTGAGGCCAGCTCAGGACACTGCAGGGTTCGTGGCTTTGGTTGCTTGGAAGAGTCAGGTTTCAGAACCTGGAATGTGGGTGGGGGAGGGTCACCTTCGGAAAAGCTGCTGTAGGTTGTGGGGGAGGCTGATATGAAATGGATGCACGTGGAGGGAAGCTGGAGCTTTGCTCAACTGCTCAGCGAGCATTATTGATATGGACAAGTCGTTCCCCTTACGTTTTCTTTGAACTTGTGTGCTTTGAAAGAAATCCACTCATACAGTGAAGGCTATTTCAAAAAACCTGCCTTTTAGCATAAAGTCCCTCTTCTACCTTTTTTAAAAAAAATATATTTTCACTATAAGAAAACAAATCACATGCTACCAGAAACTTATCTACAGAATTGAGTCTTCAAGAAACTGTATCCATAAAATAGTGCTAATGAAATCTGAAAATTGTACTACTCATTTAAAAGTTTCATTGAGCTGCAATGTGCTTTGGGCACATTATAGTAATGGCTATGACATCAGAGCGTGGATTCTACTTTCCAAGTTACTTAACCTCTCTGTGCCTATTTTCCTGTTGGTGAATTTAGGGTAATACCTTCCATCTCATAGGGTTGTTAGAAGGAGTAAGTTGGTATGTGTAGGCACTTGGAAAAGGTCTTGACACACAGAATTGCCATCTGAGTATTTTTTTTTTTTACTTGTTTTAGGCTGTTCAGTTGAATCAGGAATACAGATCCCATAATCAACTTGCATTCATTTTATAAATTGTGGTAAACACCTGTTAAGTACTGGGAACTCAGCTGTGTTACAGGATTACAAGGATGAAGGATATACTGTAGTCAGTTAAACCATTGATATCAACATTGTAGTGTGATAGTAAAAAGGAGAGTTGGATCTATTTGCCCTAACTGAAGGTTCTTAACCTTGGATCCTCAACTCCTCAAATGGTCTGTAGCTAGAGCTCATGGGCACCTTAAACTGTTAGAGGAAAAAGTCTTTGTTTTCACCAGTCTCTGTCTGTAATGATCATTTCTTTCAGTTATGAATATGGGTAATCATTTTAGTTACCTTTTGGGTAATGAACCACTGCAAACCAGTGCCTTGATAATAATTTATTAATTCTCACAATCTGTGGTTTGGCTGGGCAGTTCTGCTGGTAGCTTAAGTGAAAGATGGCCTTACCCCCATGTAGGGAGGCTTTGTGCCCCTCCAGGTGCTTAGCGAGGGCTTTCTAATGGGGTTCTAGTAGGGCAGGTCCCAATGCACAAACGCTTATCTGCATCACATGCACTGTTGTACCATATCAACTCTGAAAATGGCTTGACAGGACTACACAAGGGCATGGACATGAAGAGGGCTGGTTGGGGACCATTGATTGAACAAGCTCCTACAGCAATAAACCACAGTATTAGTAGGTACCTGTCACCAACAGAAGTCACAGTACCTGTGCAAGTCACATTTTCTTATCACATTACAGTTGTTGCAGATCTCAAAATACCATTTGTGCTTATCACTACTTCATAATTAGTTATAAAGCCCACTGCTAGATCTTTTTATTTAATAGGCTAGTGAAGAAGCACATATTACTGTATCAATTTATCATTTAAAATATGATTATTTTAATGGAATTAGTATATTATGCAATTAGCATCATTTTGAGAAGGGTTCTATGTTAAGGAATCCCTGAGGGCTTCAGGGAAGGCCTCATAGAGGGGACATTTTAATTTAGTTTTGAAGACAGGAATTTTATCAGGTGAATGACCTGGGGGCACATGAGCAGTGGTACTTGAGCTGTTGGCTCACTTTTATTTTTTTGTACTGGGAATTGAACGCAGGGACACTTAGCCACTGAGCTACACCCCGAGCCCCTTTTATTTTTTGTTTTGAGACAAGGCCTCACTACATTGCTAAGGCTGGTCTGGAGCTTGTGATCCTCCTGCCTCAGCCTCCCAAGATGCTGGGATTACAGTGGTAGCTCATTTTTGATGTGTCCAGAGAAAGCTATAGTGAGCTGATATTACTCCAGGTGCACATGTACTTTGGGTAGAAAATATCACAGCAAACCTTGGAAGACACCAAAATGTGAGGAGTAGGCAAAGGAGGAAGGGAGGCCAGGGATGGAGTAGTAACTTGTGAGAAATAGACAAAGAGTGATGTTTAGAAAATCAAGTGAGAAGAGGCTGCTAGGTCTGTAGCTCCATGGTAGAGTTCATGCAAGAAGCCCTGCGTTAGATCCCTAGTGCTGGGGGCGAGAAGGAAAGAAGGAAATCTAGGGAGGAAAGTTTCAAAGACAGACTGCTTTTGGCTGGGAAAACCTAATTGATAATTAATAAGGAAAATTATCTCACTAAGCCCAGAAGAAGGATGGACTCAGGGCTCATTGATTCAGAGTCATCTGGTCTCTTCGTGGCTTTCCATGGTACTGGTTGGTTTCCCTTATAGTTCCAAGATAACTGCCAGTTAACATCACACTTTCTCATTCACTAGAGAGGGGACAAAATTCCCATGCTTCCTCCAGGTGTGATTGGATGAATTTAGGTCAGTTACCTGATCCAATAGTAGTTGCCAGGAGAGTGCCATGCTCTGATTGGCTTAGACTAAACAGGATCACTTTACCTTAATGGAAAAGGAAAGAATTCATGAACACAGTGAGGTTTTATGGGGAAGGAAGAGGAGGAGTGGAGACTGGATGTGCAACCAACAATGACCATTTCAGAGAGATAAGTTAGATGAGTTTGGACATGAGCTCATTGACTTGGGCAGTTGGGAAAGTTTTCATGAACCTTATACATGTAGGTTTACTGATGGAAGTAAAAGATAACATGGATTGGTGACTCGCATGTAAATGGATAGTTTACTGTCAAGGGAAAGAAAGAGACTAATTAGAAGGAAATGTTAGATCAAGATTTATAGTGAGTTGGGCATGGTGGTGCAGGCCTGTAATTCCAGCGACTCAGGAGGCTGAGGTGGGAGGATCATGAGTTCAAAGCCAGCCTCAGCAAAAAGCAAGGCACTAAGCAACTCAATGAGACCCTGTCTCTAAATAAATACAAAATAGGGCTGGGGATGTGGCTCAGTGGTTGAGTGGCCCTGAGTTCAATCCCTGGTGTTCCCCACCCCCCAAAAAAGATTCTAGAGTGGTTTTGTGGTTGTAACAGCATTCAAGATTTGGCAGTGTTTATGGTCTTGGGAGGAATGTAGAGAAGGAAGTTTTTAAAAAAGAATCCCTCAGCTTTAAAAGGGGTCACGAGACTCCTTTCTGTGAAATGGAAGTAAAAGGGTGGAAGTGATTGTAGATCCGTGTTTCTCAGCAGAATATTGTACCTCCCCATTAAGGTACATTTTAGAAATTCAAGAGGTTGTTCTTAAGTCTTTGGTTGTGTTGAACATTTATATACCGAAATAGAATTCTGGTCAATCTTTCCTTTTGTCACCTTTATATTACCATCAAATAAGTATGCTGATATCTTTTTTTCAGCTTTTGTGTGTTCTTGGATGATGAATTTTATTTCAGGATATCAAGAGTGTTACTAAATATTTGTCATAAAATGGTGCTGGTCCAATTGTTGAGAATCAGTGCTTGTCAAACTTTAATGTACATGCAACACTTATTAAAATCCAGATTCCAGTTCAGTAGGTCTGGGATGGAGCCTCAGATTCTCCCTCTTTAGTGAGCTTCCAGATGCTATAGATCTTGCTGGTTCCCCCATCACACTTGGAATCGTCAAGAATTGAGCCAAATTGGTAGTGAATCTTGTATTTTTGAGGTTGGATGGTTTTATGAATTTTGGTGGGATTTTATAGGGGGACTGATTACAAAACAAAAAAGGCCAACAGCTAGGCTGGGGGGGTAGCTCAGTGGTAGTTTGCTTTAGCACTGCAGAACTCAAACAAAAACAGGCATTGCTGATTGGGAACAGAACAAATGGTAGGATTGATCTGTCTTTGGGAGTTAACAGCTTGGGGCATTTAGAACTGGAGGACAAGGGAGTTGATATAGGTGTTGGTGGAAAAGTAACAAGTTTGTTGGTGGAAAAGTACAATGTGTGTAATAAGTTAGGTGCATATTTAATTAAAGTAGCCATTGTTTTGATTTAGCTATTCATCTTATAGTCAGTAGGGGGCATTAGTGGATTAAAAAACATTTGAAAAACTTAGTTTTTGCATTCCATTTTAGGAAGTGTTCTTAGTGCCACTTCAGGAAGTTTGAATATTGAATATGTACACCTAGTCCCCTGATTCACATTACTATATTTCACTCATTTCTCAGGTTTTATCACTGACCAACTATAGGTTGTGTACCATACCAGGACACTGGTGTATACAAGTGAAATGACCCAGTTCTTATCTAAGAGTGTTCCCAAATCTGACCACACTTCAGAATTATTCAAGGACACAAGTAGCTTCCAGGGCCCTGCTCATGCTTCCAATTAACTTTCTTAAGTGGGATTCAGGAACCTCTAGGTTTGAAAAAAGTCCCCAGGTGATAGTGAAACTTCAGAAGCTCCCATGTGGTTATCAGCACAGATATATATTTTAAAAGTGTATTATAGTGTGGTGAGTCTCAACTTTGGCTGCATGTTAGAAAACCCTAGGAAGCTTTTAAAAGTCCCTAATGCCCAGTCTGGACCCCAGACAAATGATGTCAAAATCTCTAAGGGTGACGTGTAGGCATCAAGTTTGTGGAACATTCATCCAACCTTGAGAACTACCAGCTTAGAGAGCACCAGCAGGGGGCAATAGAAGACTTTATAGAGAGGAGCATACTTGTACAGACCTTTGAAGTTAGCTAAACAAGGTTGAAAAGGATCTTCCAAGCAGAAAAGAAAAACTCATGCAAGAACACAGGAATGAGAGTTCAGCATAGCATGAAGACCTTGAACCTCACCATGTTATCTTAAGTGAAATACAAAGGTCTTTTTAGCTGCTGCCTCATATGTTAAGCAAGGGTAAGACTAGCACCAACTTCAAATAGTGTAGGTTAAATTCATTCAAACCCAAAGCTTAAAACAGTGCTTGGTACAGAGGAAGTGCTCAAGAAATGTAAGCCATTATTAAGATTTAGTTGCCATCTTGTAGGAGGCTACTAAGGTTGTATTGTGATAGTGTGCACTCTTGGGGCTCTCCAAAAATGTTTTTTATTTTAAAACTTGGCAGTTGATCAGATGTGACAGAGGAAGGAGGAGGAAGATTCAGGGATGCTGTCCAGACTTTTGGTTTGGAAAATTGAGTGACTGTCAGATCTATTCATTGAAATGAGAGACTGGAAGAAGGCTGAGTTGGTGTGGTGTTAGGGAGGTAATAGGTTGATTGAAGCATCTGTGGATACTGAAAGGTAGTACTCAACTGACATGGAACCTGAGGGTATGGAGTTTTCCTGAAGGAGATGTGGTGGGCTGGAGACTGGGGATTCATCATCTGGTTTCCTGCTAACTGAGGCCTCTAAAGTGAGAAGGTGGCATAGTGAAAGCTAGTCTGAGTCACTTCCTTGCTGAAGGGCAAAGATGTGACCTGTACTCAGAACTTGCCACGCAGGAGCCTGACTAAATGTGTCCTTGGCTATAAATCATTATTACCTCACACATTCTTTGTGACTTGGTGTAATGCTTATATTGCTTGTCTTCCTGAAATTAATTTTCTTACCATGTTACTAATACAAACTGAGTGGAGAATTACAACATTAAATGGAAAAGGAAAAGCATCTGTAAATTAAGAGTACTTTTTTATTCTGCATATTATCTTAAATGTCACCTATTTTGAAATATAGTCAAGAGTTTTTCCCCTTACAATTTAAACACATCTGAGGGAATTCTTGAGGAATTATAGTACATACATTTTTACTCGCATAAATAAATTTTTTACGTGCAGCATTAATTGGTTGTTTTTTTTTCCCTTTTCTATCCTTCAAAGACGTTGAACGGTAGATCACAAAGAAGAAGAAAAAGCTGCCCTGCAGCTCTGGATGCAGTCTGAAAGCACAGGCTCAGGTTCTAGTTGTTGCGTTTCTATTTTCTGACCGAGCAACCCTTGATGAGGTTTCTTAATCTTTCCTAGGCCCTGATCATGGTACTGTGGGGATAGTCATTTGCTCCTCCATATCTCATGGGGTTGTTGGGAGGTTCAAATAAGGTAACATATAAAACATAACTGTTATGTGAGATAACAGATATGAAAAGCATTATATGAATGGATGGTGTTTAACATCCCTCCTGCATCACATCTGTCCACTGAAGTGATTTATGATTGCAGGTTAGCTCTCCGCTCATAGGTCCAGAGTGGTTCCCATCTTATTTAGAAGTGAATTCTCCCCACTGTAGCACTCTTCTGTCTTCTTCTAAAATGCAAATAGCTTCTCATTTGCAAATAGCACTGGAAGAGGAGAAGGAAAAGGTGAAACAGATGAATAATGACTGATGTTTTGAAAGAATGAGATCAGAAACAAAATGGAGGAAAAAAGTAGATAATTTAGTAGACATTTATGATAAATGAATTTATTACCCCCTGAGACCTTTTCATGTTTCTAGACTTTTATGACATGAAGGTTTAATTTATAATCTATATGTAGATGTGTTTCACACCCGTGTCCTTTCCAGGCTAGACTGGAACTTCTCAGAGGCTAAGAAATGAACTTTGATATTTGCATGGTACATTTAAAATTACCAAAGGTAATTAGATGCATAAGAAATCTCTGTAACAAGATACCTATTTGTTTCAAAAGTTTAAAGCTGATGATTTTTAATACAACAGCAAGAGTGATAAACGATTTTTTAAGTAGAGGAATTGAAGGAGTTTGTATCAGTTGCTTTTCCCCAATCATGCTTACATGGAATTTTACAGTTAGTTCATACAACATGAAACTTTATGTAGTTATTTTCAGGGAGAAAAAAATCCCCATCTAACGATATGTTTTAGAATTTGGAAGTTATTTTTTGCTTTTGCTTGGGTTTTTCCTAATTTTTGCATAGCTTCATGCCAGTTTTATTAGAAGACTTCAACAGTGCCAATTTCTTACTGTGGTGTTTTTTTAAACTTCTATTCATTGTACACTGAAACTTGGAGAAGCAAGAATTTAGAGTAAGGGTCATAGTGTTTTCAATATGCTAAACGCCTGTAACTTTGACTGTTAAGCTATGTTTTCATGATTTTTATAGCTTTATGCATTATAGATAGTATAATTATATTTTGAGTGAATTTTGTTTTAAAGATGCTTTAAGTACAGTCACCCTTTGTCTTCCAACTTCTTTCTGAGTATTTGAAGCAATTCAGTATGTTTTATTCAAAGCCCACACTGGCTCCCACTTAAGGACTTCTTTGTTTGGTTCCATGAGGATGAGGAGCCCTCTGTGAAAGCTAAAGTGTGTGTTCCCAAGTTTGTGTTCATTGCCTTATTTGGGAGGGATAACCAGTAGATTCTTTTTCAGATATGTCTATTCATTCCTTTGAACAGTCTTTTTAAATACAATATGTGAAAATAATAAAGGCTCTTTTCTCTCTTTTTCCTCATTCCACAAGTTCAGTTCTTGTGAAATAGCAGCTTGTTTTTCTTTGTCTGACTGAAATGAATCTCCTTTACTATTGGAGGGACTGATTCATGTGTCATATTATGACATAGGTTAGATGGGTGAGTAAGTAAGCAAAAAGTGATACAAGAACTCCAGCAAGTTTCCTAAATTGTCTGTTGTTGACTTACGTCACTTGGCAAATATTGAATTTGAGCCTGTTTGTGGAGTCAGTCACACTGTTTGGGAACTCTGTTAAAATTGCTGTGTGTAGTCCAAATATTTATTATTCTGGTTTTTATGCCTTATTTTTGTAGAGATTTTCACTATGAATTCAGATTATCAGCTGAATTGAGTCTTGCATATGATTGTCTTTCAAAAAATATTTGCATTTCTCTTTTCCTTACAGAAGAAAAAGCACAAGAATTGCTGAGATGATGCTGGTGGCATTTCTCACAGGAGTTCAGCGTTCTTTGTACATATGGTAGTCTATTAAGAAATGAAACTTGGGTCTAGATATATTTTACTTTGACAGAGTAGCTCTTTTTTTTTTATTAATTTTTGTACATTGTTTTTAGTTGCTTGAAAACATAGACACATTTGAAAAGCAAGACTTGAAGTAAATGTACCCCTACAATTTTTTCCTTCCTGTATTCCCTGAATTCAGAAGAGATTGAATGGCTCTCAGGACACCATTCCAAGAAGGAGAAAAAAAAAAGATATATTTGGGAGTTTTAGGCAAGAAGCAATCAATTTCTATCTGGATGAGGAAGTTTGAAATAAATGTGGAACCTGCTAAATTTACGTTTCATCAGTGTTCCAAGTCTCTGAAACCAGTACAGATCAACTGGATGACTCAAAACCTGCCTAAATTAATAATTATCTCACTTTTTAGCCCTGACGTTTCTTTCCTGTTTATCACACAGGTTTATTATTTTTCTACATAAATCTTACAAAATTTGATAGCTATTTTTAAGAAGAAGAAAACAAAAGAATTGTAGATTAAATATATTTTCTTTGCTTTGTTGGTCTAATTTTGTAGGGAATTCCGTTCTCCAAAGATAAAATAGAACTTATTTTCTGTGAGAAAAAGATAACATTAAGACTGGGGCTATAGCTCAGTGGTAGAGCACTTGCCTCACATGTGTAAGGCACTGGGTTTGATTCTCAGCATCACATAAAAATAAATAAATAAAAATATTGTGTTCATCCATAACTAAAAAATATTTTTAAAAAAGATAACATTAATCTTGAAAACAGCCTCATTTTTTTCTGAGCATATCTTTTTAGATTAAAGTCTGTTTATAGTGGATGGGAAAGAAATAGAATATATCAATCATTCTAGTACAGAACTACAGAACTGAAAGTTTTTCATAAAATAATTTTGCATTTGTTATAGTGGGAAGACACTTGTTTAAAGTCTGAACTCTTAAAATACGAGTTATATAATCCCCTTACTATGAATCAGACTGAAATGATTGTGGTTTCTGTTGTTTATGATAAATATGAGTGCCTGTCAAAGCTGTCATTTTGAGAGTTTAGATTTAATTATTCTCTTGATTTGTCTATCATTGGTCACTATATTTATCCAAAAATATCACAGAGCAAAACATTTTTACCACTCTTTGTTTGGAATTATCTTAATATTTTGTAGCAAATTCTTTAAAATATCCTCAGGAGCTAGCCATTTTTGTTCTTTGCATATTGTAAAACAAATCAATATTCTTTGTAAAAATGTCAAGAAATACAGATAATACTAAAGAGTCACCCTTAATGCTACCACCCATGGACAATCACTGTTAACATCTTTGGAATTCTACCACAAATTTCCCTTTCTCCCCCTTTTTAAAACAACTGCCATTTTCTAATATGCATTCCCATTTTTATTTTAAATATAAGACTGATTTTCTTCCTTCTTTCCTTTCCAGGAATTGAACCCAGGGCCCCATGCATGCTAGGCAAGTGCTCTGCCACTATAAGCCCTAAAAATATCTCAAGCCCTAAAAGTATGTTGTTTCAAATGAAAAATGCTTTCAGAATGGAAACTATTGCAGAAAAGGTTGATCAAAGAACCAGTATAACATTTGGGCAAAAAAGAACATGGTTATGTCCCTTCCTGTAAATAGGGGACTATATAATTTTAAATGTCATTTACTTTTAAAATATCCTCTGATAGGACTGGGGACATAGCTCAATTGGTAGAGTACTTGCCTTGCATGCTCAAGGCCCTGGGTTCCATCCTCAGCACCACAAAAAAAAAATATCCTCTGATAGATTTATTTTCCACAGAGATTTTTTTTTTTTTTTTTTTTTTGCGGTTCTGGGGATTGAACCCATGACCTTGTGCTTACAAGGCAAGCACTCTACCAGCTGAGCTATATCCCCAGCCCCCACAGAGAATTTTAAATGATATTATTCAACAACTTTGGAAAGAGCTTCACATTTCAGTATACAGGTTATATGACAGTCAGCTAAGTAAAATAATACCTAAAATGAAATGATTAAAGCATCAGATTTGTTTATGAAGTTCTTTTGCAGTATTTGGGATTGAACCCAGATCCTCACATATACCAGATAAGCACTCTACCACTGAGCCACATCCCCAGCATTTATGCAGTATTGGGTATTGATAGCAGGCGTGAGAGGAAAAGACCTAGATTTTAATGAAATTGCTCTGAAGTGTGAAGAGGAAAGGCATCTACCAATCCTAAGGCCTGTTCAGAGGAAGACAATGCCTATAAGCAAACTTGCAGAATGGGGGTAGAGAAGAATTCTGGAAGCCAAAGAAAGAGTTTGAAGATAGTGGTTACCAGTTTTCTGGTGCAACCCAGATGCCAGCTATCCAGGGGGCTTAGTCATTGCCTTTGAAGGTCACTAGTGGCATTGGGAAGAATAGTTTTAGTGAAGGGAGGAGGGGATAAAATCAAAGTGAGTTTATTTTTTTGTGTTGTAATATAACATCCATGAAAGTATATAGATCATAAGGGAAGTTTTACAAATGGAACATGCTAGTATATCTAGGGCACTCTAGAAATCCTTGTATTCCTTCTAAGTGACTACCTAGCTTGCTAAGAGTATCCACTGCAAACCTTAGGAGGAAGATAAGACTGGATACTTTATAGAGTTGAAAACAAATGCACATTATCAGGAATTTGAGCCTCATCATTCATCAAAGTCTGAATAATTCTTGGAATGTCTTATTTAGATTGAGGTTTTTATTTATATTTTAAAGCAGTTTTACTAGAACACAATCAAAATATGGTCCTGGAGCTAGAAAATTCTGGTCAGAGATCTTTTACTTAGAAAGCAAAACAGTTTAGCCTTCTGGATACCCATTATGATCTGAGAATTTATGACCTCACCAGGTTTATATCTTGGTTAACTGTTCAGGAATCCACCCTTGCTGCTAGAGCTGAAGGATAAACTCAGTCTTATGCCGGAGTCTTTTTAGAATACTAATTGCCTGAGTCTTTTTGAGTACACTTAAGCTTCCTGGAAGCTCTGTATAGGCAGGGATCACATCTGCTTAGTGTGCCTGACATGGAGGAGTAGGTGTGCAGTGAACATTGTCTTTGAAATGAGATTCCAGTTGACCTCTTGTAATTGTTATATCATATGTAACACTGCTTACCTGGCTAGATTTGTTTTGCAGTCATCAGTCCTCGCCAAGCTTCAGTGGAGTGAAAGAAACAAATGAGTGCTTTTAAGATAATGGCAGTGTGCCACTTGATAGCAAATGTTAGAGTCCCAACTAATCAAAGACCAATCCTGTTGCTCAGTTTCCACTGACAGTTAAGGTGACTGTGAACTGAATAAAACAAATGTTGAAAGATAGGTTCTGAGGTAGAGAATGTACTTTGATAGGGTGATATCTTGCTGGGCAGTAGAATCACACCAGAAAGAAAGATTCAGCCACATTGAGCCAAGAAATTCAATGACGTTCCTAAGTTTTGGAGAGCTGAGGGTCATCAACTCAGCTTTGTTCTGAGCCAAATTTCAGTTATCCCCATGAGCGTGGGTTTCATAGCTATAGTCAAACCTCAGACAAACCAGCACATTGGGGACCATCCTTTGTGACCCCTGCCACCACCATCTGAATCCCAAGAGAGTCAACTAGTAATTGAAGGATATAGTCCAGAGGGGCTGGATCTATAGAAACACAGCCTTTAGATCTAGTTTATAGCCTAGCACTCATCAAAGATACAGCTCTTAACAGAGTGGGCATGGTTTTGATGTGGCAAACCAGATTCATCAAATTCAGAGTAGGGAAGGTAGGTGTGTGCTGAGGCAGGGTCAGGTAGTCTCCCACCAAGAGAACTCCCCTTTGATGCCAAAGAGGAAGGTAAACCACCCCCCAAGGTGTTGAGTGCATCAGCGTTAGGCTTGTGTACAATGAACTTTTTACTGAGGTTTCTCCTATGGGGCAGTATCTCCTAGTTTCTTACTGTGATTAGGCGTGTGGCTGACTCCTTAAGAATGACCCTTGACCTAAAGTTCCCACCTTTATCTTGGCGTGAACTTAGCACGGATAAGGTATGCTGGAAGCCATGTATTTTTAAAGTGATGTTTACATGCAGAGATTTAAAGTTGTACAATCTAGCCGGGCGAGGTGGCGCACGCCTGTAATCCAAGCGACTTGGGAGGCTGAGTCAGGAGGATCGCAAGTTCAAAGCCAGCCTCAGCAACTTAGCGAGGCCCTAAGCAACTCAGTGAGACCCTGTCTCTAAATAAAATACAAAATAGGGATGGGAATGTGGCTCAGTGGCCGAGTGTCCCTGAGTTCAATCCCTGGTTCCAAAAAAAATAAAATAAAGTTGTACAATCTTAGATATACAATTTGAGTTTTGACAAATGTATACACCTTGTGTGATCCATACCCCAATTAAGATATAGTTTGGGATGGGGATATAGCTCAGTTGGTAGAGTGCTTGCCTTGCATGCACAAGGCCCTGGGTTCAATCCCCAGCAACACACACACACACACACACACACACACACACACAGATATAGTTCATTTCTTTCACTCCAGAACATTTCCTTCTCATTCCCTTTTAACCCTAGGTAGAGGCTGTTCTGCTTTCTTTCACTGTGCGTGTTGGATGTAAGGTCATGAGTTTTAAAACACGGAGATTTTCATTAAGTTTAGATAATGAGAGATGTTAGAAATTAATATTTATTCAAGTATATCAGTGGCTCTCAATGTGGGGTTGTCTCCCCAGGAGGCATTTGGCAGTGTCTGGAGACATTTTCGACTTGTGACTGGGAGGGGGTACCACTGGCATCCAGTGGACAGAGGTCAGGGATGTGCCAAACCTATAGTGCACAGGACAGCCCCACAACAAAGAATGATCCAGCCCAAATGCCAGTAGTGCTGAGGTTGAAAAACTCTGAGTAAATCATGTGCTCTCTGTGGAGAGAGCATCTGTGGATCTCTCAAGTCTTCCAGTTGAGGTTTGCTTTTCCTCTGTTTTCTTTGTCTGGTGAAAGCCTTTACAGCTAAGAGGGACTCTGCAGGGGCTGATTTCTTCCATGTTACCAACCTGTGGTTACAGTTCTTGATGTGGGATGGAAGTTGGGCATCTTGGGAGGAAAACTAATAGGAGAAAAGAAAGAAGAAAACAACTTAGGCAGTAAAGGGGGTCAGGCTTAGAAAAATATTAAATCTAGAAAAATGAGTAAGATAAAAGGGGAAAATAAAGCTGAAATTAATAATTAAAAATTTAATGTTAAAAAAGTAAATGAAGCCAATTGCAGTGGTACACACCTGTTATCTCAGCAACTCTGGAGACCGAGACAGGAGCATCACAAGTTTAAGGCCAGCCTTGGCAGCTTAGTGAGACCCTGTCTCAAAAAAAGTAAATGAGTTGAGCTTTAAAATAAAAAAGAAACTTGAGTGAGTAAGAATGTTCATTAAGAACATAAAAGTTAGCTGGGCGCTATGGTGCACGCCTGTAATCCCAGCGCTTAGGAGGCTGAGTCAAGAGGATTGTGAGTTCAAAGACAGCCTCAGCAACTTAGTGAGGCCCTAAGCAACTTAGCAAGACCCTGTCTCTAAATAAAAATACAATAAGGGTTGGGGATGTGGCTCAGTGGCTAAGTGCCCCTGGGTTCAATCCCTGGTACCAAAAAAGAACATAAAACTGAGGGTTGGGTGTAGTTCAGTAGTAGTGTTTGCCTAGCATGTTCAAGGCCCTGAGTTCTATCCCCACCACTGAGGGGAAAAAAAAGAGCATAGAAATGGAAAGAGCAGTGAAAAGGTAGACCATGAGAAGGCAAATAGAATCTGTGAAAACAGCAATTGAGAATGAAAAAGGTCAACCTGAGGCAAGATATGAAACAAGGATAAGATGGGACACTGTAGACCCAAGCCACTTAGTGATTAGAGGTTCAGGTACTAGATGGGGGAGCGAGGAAGGGTACCCAGCTAGAACAGATAAGGGGAGTGTGGGAAACAAAGTCCCAGGGTAGGGCCAGCTTATCACCATGGAAAGTCCCCAGTTCAAGCAGCCAGAAAGAGGGCAGAAAGCAATGCGTTCATGCCTCCAGGTACCAGCAGCCTGTGTGCCTTCACTTCAGGCTCAGGAGGGCCTCCTTCATGGGAACTGCTTAGAACTCTTGGGTGACTCAAGCTTCAGATGACCTCCTTTTTAAGAGACCAGGGGTGGACAAAGAGTTATGTGTTGATTAATCAAAATTGAATTTAAAAAACCAAACCCCTCTGAAAGTTATAGCAATTTTCTAGGACCAAGGTATGGATCTCCTTAAGTTGGATCAGGTGTTGCTGGTCCTGCTAAATAATTGTGGTGTTCACAAATCACAGTGGCCAATGTCAGCAGAAGCAAAAGAAATCTGTAGAATTATTGTCTTGAAATTAAGACCTTTCAACAGGAACACTTAATACTTGAGGGTGTGTTAATTGTTTTTATACCATTTAAAGTAATAACCACTTTTTTATGACTTTCAGCTCTTGTTTCTGAAATATGGGAATTTCCTTTTTTTGTGTGTGACTTCAGGTGTGCATTTTAAGAGCCATTTTTGTTATATATTATCTAGCATCGTATATTTTGCATTACAGCATAGTCTCGTCTTTCACATTACAGGCACTGCAAATCTTAGTAATATAATTTCCATTATGCTAAATCATGCCTTACTAGATAGAATGAGAACAACTATTTCTTTTTTACCTCTTTTTCATCCCTTCCTGTTGCTTATTGAGGCAGGCAATGAATAGTTATTGAGTATCTCTTATGTACCATACCAGTATTTTAGATACAGTCTTATCATGAAAGTGATTCCAGTATGGTAGAGAGAATTTGATAGATGTAAGTAAATAGGTAAATAAAAAATAAAGTAAAACCATGAATTCTCCCTGCTCTTAAGCACTTCGATAGAAAGACAAAGCAGGTAGAAGAATTTTTAGAGAAATTATTATGTGTGAACCCATGAAGCTGGAAAGCAGCATGAGAGAAATATAGAGAGTTTAAGTTTTGTGGGCAAGGGCAGAGTGACAGATGAGGTTAAAGAAGGTGGCTGCGGTCAATCATAACGGACTTTTTGGTTGATGTACAAGTCCTAGGTAATAAATACCAAAAGACCTTAATTGAAGTTAAGACCTTTCAACCTGAGCACTTAATACTTCCAAGTGGGTTAATTGTTTTTATACCATTTAAAGTAATAACCATTTTTCTTTTGACTTTCAGCTCTTTATTGATTGTGGAACTGAATCAGGGTTGTCATTTAGAAAAATCATTCTTTCTTGTTTGGTGGTTTTAATCCTTAGAGGACCAGTGACCAGTTAGGATGCTGCTAAAACAATCCAGGAAATAAATGAGGGTCCAAAGAAAGATTGTATAGGAAGGGATACATAGGAAAAAATAGAATTGAGATTATTTAATAGGCAGAATGGCAGGACTTAGTGATCCATAGGATGGGGTAGTGGTGAAGATGACCTCAAAATTTCCTTTTAAAATTATTGATTAATTAATTATAAATGAGCAAATAATCATTTATTATGTACCAAATCTGATGTTTTGAAATATGTATACATTGTGGAATGGCTAAATCAAGCTAATTAACATATATGCTACTTCACATATTTACCTTTTTGTGTGAAATCTAAAAATATTGAACTCATAGAAGCAGATAGTAGAAAGGTCTACTGGGGCTGGGAGGGTTGGGGGAGGGCATCGAAGAGACATTCAAAGAATAAAAAATTTCAGTCAGACACAGGAAGAAAAAGTTTGAGAACTAAATTGTACAATATAGTGGCTATTAACTAACATAGTTAATAACAATGTGTTATTTTTTTTTTGAAAATTGCTAAGAATAAATTTTAAGTGACCTCAGAGTTTCTGATGAGGTTGTCATAATTCCGGAGAGAGGAAATGGAGAAATAAGAGCAGGTCTTAGGGAAAGATGATGAGTTGGTTTTGAACATGTTCCCAAGATCAGTAGATAGCTATCTTATATATAGACATCTATTTATCTAGCTATATAACTTTTTTATTTTTTTACTGGAAAGCCTAGGTAGAAAAACTTAGGAACTATTGTCATGTAAAAATTAAGATAAAGTTGAACTGAAATTTTAAGTCTGTGAAAACATGTATTTTAGGTTCTGACTTCCTCAGAACTTCAGGATTGCATTTACTTCTTATGGAGTGCTTATATGTGTCTTTCAGGGCAGGAGTAACTGAGCTTATGAATATGTCATGTTGTATATATTTGGTTTGTACTACGGAGGGAAGGCTGAAATTGCTTCTGCATTTCAGGTAATTCAGAGGTCCGTGGGGCCAGCCAGCCTGAGCCTGCTTACCTTCAGAGTCTACGCAGCACCAAAAAAGGATGCGCCTCACAAAAATTCCACGAAAGTTGATGAGGTAACATGCTGTTCAGTGATATATTTTTGAACATCTGACTTAGTTACTATAGGAGAGTTTTTATAAATTGTATATCAGGAAGATAGAAGATATTTAATTTTTTATTTTTGTTCTGGCCTTGTCATGCTAGGTAAGCACTCTACTACTGAACTACACCCCCAACCGAGTTAGAAGATGTTTAAAAGGATTATTTGTTTGGTGTTAAGTTTTTTGAGCTCTTTGTATATTCTGGATATTAACGCCCTATCTGAGAAGCAGGTTGGAAAAGATTTTCTCCCATCCTGTAAATGGGCAAAGGAACTAAATAGACACTTCTCAAAAGAAGAAATAAAAAGGATCAACAAATATATGAAAAAATGTTCAACATCTCTACCAATTAAAGAAATGCAAACCAAAACTGCACTGAAATTTATCTCACTCCAATTAGAATGACAATTATCACGAACACAAGTAACAATAAATGTTGGCGAGGATGTAGGAGAGAGAGTATACACATAGGTTATTGGTGACACTACATATTAGTATAACCACTCTGGAAAGCAGTATGGAGATTTTGCAAAAAACTAGAAATGGAACCACCATATGACCTAGCTATCCCATTCCTTGGTATATATCCAAAGGATTTTAAATCAGCATACTAGGCTGGAGCTGTAGCTCAGTGGCAGAGCACTTGCCTAACATGTGTGAGGCACTGGGTTCCATCCTCAGCACCATATAAAAATATAAAGTAAAAGTATTCTGTCCATCTATAACAAAAAATTTTATTTTATTTTATTTTATTTTATTTTTTTATTTATTTTATTTTTTTTTTTTGAACCAGGGATTGAACTCAGGGGCACTCGGCCACTGAACCACATCTCCAGCCCTATTTTGTATTTTATTTAGAGACAGGGTCTCACTGAGTTGCTTAGGGCCTTGCTAAGTTGCTGAGGCTGGCTTTGAACTCTCGATCCTACTGACAGCCTCCCGAGTCGCTTGGATTACAGGCGTGTGCCACCACGCCTGGCTACAAAAAATTTTAAAAAATAAAATCAGCATACTGTAGTGATGCAGCCACATCAGTGTTTATAGCAGCACAATCCACAATAGTTAAGCTGTGGAACCAATGTAGGTGCCCCTCAACAGATGAATGGTTAACGAAAAATGTGGTATATATACACAGTAGAGTATTACTCAGCCATCAAGAAGAATGACTTTTCTCTGATATGTGTAAGGTAATCCAAAATAAGGGCTGGGAGGGGTGTAAAAAATAGAATAGAAGAAAGATCAGAGGAGTAAACAAAGGGGAATGAAAGGAAGGAAAGAGAGATGAGATAGGGAAAGACAGTGAAATGAACTTCCTATATACATGCACAAGACACTAATTAAAAAAACTGTAAGTAGCAGAAAGAGTAAGAGAGTAAAGAGAAGGGAACTGGGGGTGGAAGGGATGGGGAGGGGAAATACTGGGAACTGAATTAGAACAAATTATATTCCATGCTTTTATAATTATGCTGTAGTATATTCTATTGTCATATGTGACTAAAAAGAACCAATAAAAATGCTGATAAAAAAGAAGATACTTAAAAGGAGAAATATATTTTCCTTAGAGTTTGTTTTTTTGTGGAAAATTTGTGGCTTTTTTGTGGAAACTGTGGCTTTTTCAACAGATGAACTTTAATGGCATTCTTGAACTTTAACAGATGAACTAAGGGCATAATTAAGAAATATTTTTTAGATTTTTAATGAGGACCTGCCATGTCCCAGTAGATTATAAATGCAAAGCATTTTTTTGGGGGTTTTGGGTTTTTTTTTTTTTGCCTCTGGGGATTGAACCCACAGACACTTAACCTCTGAGCTATATCCCCTGTTCTTTTTTTTTTTTATTTTGAGGCAGGGTCTCACTAAGTTGCTTAGGGCCTCGAACTTGCAATCCTCCTGCCTCAGCTTCCCAAGCTGCTGGGATTACAGGCGTGTGCCACCACACCCAGCTGCAGCTCATTTTTCTAAGCAGTCTTCCTGATTCTGCACTGCTTGATCAAGCCAAGAAAATATTCACATTTTTCTCAAAGAAATTAGAGATCTGATTCTGTTTCTGGACTAGTAAAGACTCCTAAGTAGATACTTAGTACACATTAAATAAATAAAACAAGAAATCTTCTTTACATTGTTTACATTCTTTTTTGTCTGTACTTCCCACTGATTATTTGGATATTCAGTTTCTGTTTCCTTTGAATAAAGTGAGGTACAGATCTACCTTTAGTCCCAGTAGGGTTACTTGAAAGGCATTTATATAAAGCTAATTAGCTTATCTTTTGCCCTTTGTTCTTTTTTCAGGTCTTGGGACAATGACATGGTTGAGGGTAAAGAGGGCAGGCAATAGTGACTAAGAAACTTCTTCCCTGGGTGGGGAACAAACCTGCTCTCTTACTTTGATTAGCACCAGACTGATCATTTGAACTATGTAATCAATTATTCTTCAGTTACTCTCAAGCTTGTTTAACCCCTTCCTCAGCCCACTCTTTAGAGTGATAGACTCCTTTGTCCACACTATACATCTGAGATATACCGGTATAAATGCATGAAAGAGAGATGCTTTGTTTTCCATCAGTGGATGAGGAGGGGATTGGACACCATGTAGCCTGCCCTCTTGTCCTTGTCCTTATTGATTAATGAAGTAAGGTGCAGAGATCATCCAAAGTAAAGTTTTAGGTTGTGTGTAACCTTTAGAGGCACTGTGCTTTATAAATTATTAGAAATATTGCACCTACAAATTTGAGAATTTATTACATGATCTCATTACTGCATATGCTTTTTTATTTTTGTTTTAATATGTGCAGCTCTCACTCTACTCAGCTCCCGAGGGTCAATGTAAATATGTGGAGGAGCCAAGGACTCAACTCGAAGAAGGCATCTCACAACTCCGACATCTTTGCGAGCCATATACAAGTTGGTGTCAGGTACAGCTATTTAGAGTCAATAATGAAAAGTCTATATAAAACCAGGCATGGTGGCACACACCTGTAATCCCAATGACTCAGGAGTGCACCTGTAATCCCAGCTACTAGGGAGTATCTCAAGTTTGAGGCCAGCCTCAGCAATTTAGCAAGGCCTTAAGCAATCTAGCAAGACCCAGTCTCAAAATAAAAAATAAAAAGGGCTGAGATGTGGGTCAGTGGTGAAGTGTCCCTGGGTTCAGTCTTGTGGTACTAAAACAACAACAATACAAAAATATGAAAAAGAAAAAAGTCTATATTGGTTGCATGATTTTGGAAAAAGGCATAATAAAAGGGCCCAAGTTAAGAGTGCTCGCTTATAAATGCTTCTCCACCACTGGAGAGCAGGTGCAACAATGCCCTAGGTTCCTGATGGCAGCTGTTGCCATAGCTGCAGAGAGAATTTCCCTCTCCCTAGGTGGGGTGTGGTACCTTGACTAGAGAGTAGGGGGCTGGTAACTGCCTTGTTGGTTGTAGTTATGAGAACATTGTGTTTGCTAGAGAGCATATGGGATACTGATGAAAGTAAATGGATATAATGTAAACATACTAAAATTGGGACATTTTTCTAGCCTCAGAGATAACACAAGTTGAGCATCTCTAATCCTGGGGGCATTTTAGATACTGGATTTTCAGAGTAGGGATGTTCAACTGCTAGTTTATACAAATATTCCAAAGTGAAAAAAAACCCTGTAAAATAGAAAATACTTCTAATCGTAAGCATTTCACATAAGGTATATTCCACCTGTATCACTTTAAACAAATGATTGTAGAGCATTTAAAATGCTGTAATAGAAAGATAGATGCCAATATAGAGTAGAATTACATATCTGAGTACCAAACTATTTGTTCCAATGAACTACAGATACAGATTGGCTCTACTCATGTTTTAGGTCAGACATTTGTCATGATGGGAGTGAAAGTATTTCTGTGGTTTTTAACACCTGAAACCAAAGTTTTCAACTTACAGAATTTGTAGGTATTGATACATGTTTGCCATATTTGATCTTGATTTTGAAAATTGAGGACTAATGAATACAAACTAATATGTTGGTGTGTACAGAATGTCAGATTTACTTTGCTTGAGATTTATAAATTCAATTTTCATCCAGGGCTTGTCTTTAAAATTTGAAATTTTCACTGTGCCACACTGCTGAGCTTTTGTTTACCAAGAGAGATTAAAAAAAGTACTGCCCATGAACTCTATCAATAATATAAATTGGGCCATTATACTTAAGTGAGTTATGAAATACCTAAAGACTTTATACATAATGTGTTGTAAAGTGCTTAGATTTTTGTTATCTTGTTCTAGATTTTTAAACTGTCTGCAAATAGTTAAGATAAGGTCAACAAGGGGCTGAGGGTACAGTTCAGTGATAGAGAGCATGTTTTGCATGTGCATGTCCCTGGGTTCAATCCTTAGCACCATAAAAACAAACAAAAAACAAATCAAAACAAAAAAGAAAGAAAAATATAAGGCCAGTAAATTTGTGCAAATATTTTTTGTGTCATGTAGGCTTGACTACTGTTACTGCCAGTCTGTCTGTCTGATTTTGTTTATTTTGTTTTTAGTGCAGGGGACTGAACCCAGGGCCTTGTGCATACTAAGTACATGCTTTACCACTGAGCTATAATGCCAGTCTAATATATGTATTTTTTGTAATGAAAGTATTTTATCTTTTTACCTTTCAACAACTTAGAATTGCTTTTGTCTCTTTTTTAAATGCATGATACTCAGTGAAGCAAAACACCTCTCTGAATGATAAAGTAGTTATCAACATACTTCTAGATGATTTTCTTATAATTTGCACTACTTCTAGATGATTTTCTTATAATTGTAATAGTTTTATTTTCCCGAGTTGAATGAAGTTTTCATGAATGAAAATATTTCTAATTCCTGGTTCTGTTTTCAGACCATCAATTTCTAGTCCTTCCTTGGAGAACTAATTTGTTTTAATAGTAAAAGATTAAGCTAGCCAAAGAAGTGGGCTGTCACTCTACATTTCAACCTGTAGGTTTTCTTCTCTTTTATGGGTGGAAAAAAAAACCCATAATGGATTTTAGTGAAGAAATATTCATTTCTTTGTGTCTTCCTCCAAATTCAGCATATATTATTTTAGGCCATTTAAAATAACGAGGCTTGAACTGAATTACATGAAACAAATCTTATTTCTAAGTGGCAGTTCTGATGCCTTCTGACCCTGATGTCTCCTCCTCCATCTTTACTGTAGAGTTCTCAAAGGTGGGTATCTTCTAGCTAGTCCCTGGTTTCCTTTAGGATCATCTGATGTTCATGTACAAAGCTTTTCTTTTTTTCTTTTTTCCCTTTTTGAGATGGAGCCTCAGTGTTGCCCAAACTCCTGGACTTGGGATCCTCTACCTCAGCCTCAGGGAGTGCTAGAATTACAGGCCTGCTCTTCCACACACTGGCTACAAAGCTTTTTTATTGTTATTAAAAGAATGTTGATACTTCATTTGCTTCAGAATTGGGGTATTTCTCCAAACTGAGTCATGCAATCCTTTGTCTCATTAAAGTTGGTCATTTCTTCTTCAAATGGGCACCATCTAACAAATGGGCACTAACATGTAAGTTATAAAATAAAGGCAAATCAGGAAATAGACAATATGAAATACAAATTTAATTTCATAGGAAAAGGATTGCCTCTAAATTATCAAGGGGATTGATCTTTAGTCTATTTTAGAAGAGTGAGAAGGCTAGGTTGTTGAAACCACTCTACTTGGAATCTTTGCTTCCTGTGGCAATAGGAAGCCATTCTCCTGAGCAGTTTGCAGTGAAGGGGAAATTATAAAAGAAAAAAAAGAACCCAGAAAGTATCTCTTTGTTCAAAATCTGCTAACAGCTGGGAGTATAACTTAGTGGTAGAGCATGTTCTTAGCTTTCCCAAGGCCTTGGGTTCAGTTCCCAGCATCAAAAATAGAAAATGTTCAGTAAAGTATATTTTGTTGCTTTCTAATCAGCAAATCCTACTCATTCTGTTTCTTTTTACTTTTTTAGGAAACATACTCCCAAACTAAGCCCAAGATGCAAAGTTTGATTCAATGGGGGCTAGGTAAGTCATTCTCTAAGTAGGCATAATCAGTTAATTCATTAATATTGAACTCTTTAACTGGAGTTTCATGAATGGGTTCTGGAAACCTGTGGATTTCTTTAAATCTTATGCAGAATTTTAGAACTGTGAATTTTTCTGGAAAGAAAATCTATTCTTTTCATCAGATTTCAGGGGATTCATATCCCCTAAGTCTCTTCAACATTACTAAGATTACAGGGTTAGCAAGTACAGATACACTGTATTTTTAACAAAATGGATTTCCAGGTACAGTGCAGTACAACACATTAACTCATCAGTAGATTTGCAGAATCAAAGTAGCTCACTTGCATTGCTATTATTACATGCTAGAAGTTTAGAGGCAGGAAGGAACTGAGCTGCTATGCCTGGGAAAGGTCTTATTGTATAATTAGTAGTGTTCCTACATGTTTTTCATTTGTTTTTTATTTAATTTATTTATTTATTTATTTATTTATTTATTTATTTATTTTTTGTGGTGCCAGGGATTGAACCCAGGGCCTTGTGCATGCGAGACAAGCTCTCTACCAACTGAGCTATATCCCCAGGTCCTCATTTGTTTTTTTATTGTCTGTCCTTGATTGTTTCTCAAATGTAGGCTACTTACCTGCACTTACAAACTGAGATCACAGTCTGCGTTCTGACTGATATCAGTTAGGAACTAGCAAATACAGATTGATCATATTTCATTCCCCTTGTGCATTTTGGCGAATCAAAATCTTGTTTTTAAAAGGATGTGTTTTCATGGTGGAACCAAAAAAACGTGAGACTGAGGAAACCTTTTAGTTGTCACCTGTCATTTCCCATTGATTCATAGCAGTAGGGGTTATTTGCAGTATTTATTTTTTCTTCTCCTGGACTCATAGTTACTGCAAAGACTGTAAAGCAGAAACATTCCATTATGAGTTATTGCTGTCTGCCAAGGCTGTCAGACAATTTTCTAGTAGTTATAGTGAAAGCATGTTACCAGAAGCTGGGCTCTGGCTTCAAGTGCAATCTTAAAGCATCATTTTCCCTATTTCTTTGTAATTTACCCACTTCTGCTCAGCTCACCAAGAGCCATCTGGGTCTCCTAGTATCAGCTATTTTATGTGCATGTCTAGAATTGAATAACACTATGCTGGTAGGCAAAAATAAAGGGAAGTAGAAAATTGCCTCAAATGATCCAGATGAGAAGATAGAAAGTCAAATCTAGGTTAAAGACAAAATAAGTAAAAAACAGATTGAAGTTAATGCAAACATATAACACAAGCCCTGTAGTAGTGTTTAAAATGATTATCACATTCCCCAAAGAACCGGGAGAGGAAAATTTCATGTATCTGTTGTTACCTGGGGGAGAGAATTACTCAATATTCTAGCTTATTGGTTCAGTTCAGCATGTGTTTATCAAGTCACATCATGCCAGTCATTGAAGATCAAAGTTGATTTAGACATGGCCACAACCAGTGAGATACATATAATAGATTATTCAATATTAATACAAATACAGAGATAATTACAGACAGAGGTACAGAGGAAGGAGACTAGTTGAATAGTGATTGGGGAGTTGGGAGCAGTGAAGGGAAGGATTTTTTAGATTTATCTTCAAGGACCAGTGTTAGCCACACCAAGGCTTGGGTGTTGCAGACACAGTTGTGATCAAAACTTGGAGATGGGACTGTGAGCCAGATAGGGGGTGCTGAAGATGAGGTTGCAAGAAATACATAAGGGCTTTTTTTAAGTCATGACCTAGTTGAAATTCATTTGTTAACTCATCCAGTATTCCTCAACTCCTGGCAGTGTTCTTAATAAATATCTGTTGAATGAATATCCACTGTTAACACTGAGGGAAGACAACATGTAATAAGTCTCAGCAGTCTACCACTAAGGAGCTTATATTCTCCATGGGGAGACATGAAACACACATCTGAATAATTAAACACAATGTGCTATAGAGTTAGGTACCAAGTGATGAATACAAAGAATAAATATGTGAATTCCAAGAAAGATGAAAGGTCTGGGCTGATGAGCTTAGAAAATGCTTTTCTGAGTTGATGAGGGCCCAAACTAGCTCTTACTTGGGTGAGATTGGCTCAGTGGAAAGGAAAGTAGGAATCTGTGAACAGAGTCACAAGGCATGATGAATAGGCTCACGTGTTGTATTTATTTTTATTTTTTCTGTCGCCACCAACAGTAGCTATTTCCCACAAGTTTCCTTCATTATCTAAATTTATTGCTCTTGAGTTCAAATAATGAGTTCAGATGGCAAAGGATACTTATTTTTCCTAGGCATATGTATTTGGTTCCTGAAAGAATATAAAAGAAGTCTATTAGCAGCATGCAAACAATGTGTGGTTTGAAAAGCGTTTGATGCTATATATACTAGTTATATGTAAGACTTTGATTTTTAATGAGTAATTTAAGGAATTTTTTCCCAAACTGATTTTATTATAGATAGCTATGAATATCTCCAAAATGCACCTCCTGGATTTTTTCCAAGACTTGGTGTTATTGGTTTTGCCGGCCTTGTTGGACTCCTTTTCACTAGAGGTGGGTACAATTTTGTGGGGTTTTTTTTAACAGTTTTTGTAAGAAAGATAAGATACGTTTATGGTCTTTACTTTCAATGAACAGTTTTCAGAATAATGAGTTGGTTCCTGAACATTGACTTCTTTTTAAAATTTTTTAAGTTGTTGATAGACCTTTATTTTATTCATTTATTTACATGTGGTGCTGAGAATTAAACCCAGTGCCTCACACATTCGAGACAAGCATTCTACCTCTGAGTCACAACCTCAGCCCTGTGAACGTTGACTTCTTCATATGTAATTAATATAGTCATTTACTCCATTCTCTTTAATTTTAAGCAAATATAGAAATTGTATACTCTTCATAGAAAAGAAATTAGTTTTTTATTATAAGTATATTTACTGCTCAAATCCCTATTGCTCTTAAGTACAGAAAGAGTGAATCTTTGTTCAGTCTTTCATTCCTGAGAAATAAACTGTTTCTAAATGTTTCACTGTTATGATCAGGCTAGTAATCACAGTAAATAGTGTGATAACTTAATAAAGAATTTATTAACTTTTTGATGTGTCATGGCTTCAGTCAATAATGATGTAAAATTTTTTTAAATGCTTAAAATTAAATCTGGGTATAGTGGCACAGGCCTATAATCCCAGCTACTTGGGAGGCTGAGGCAGGAGGATCACAAGTTAGAGGTCAGCTTCAGCAACTTAGCAAGACCCCATCTCAAAAAAAAGCTAACAAATGTCAACTTAAAAACTTACTGTCAACTTACTGCAGGAACTGGAGGCAGTGCTCAGTGGTAGAGCACTTGCCTAGCATGTGTGAGGCCCTAGGTTCGATCCCCAGCACCACCAACCCCAAAATCCACTACACTCACTGATAAAAAAACATTTATAGGAAATAAAGGTTGATAAAAGACTTCACTATGATGAGGTTAATTTTTTTGTGAACTTCTTGAAGTTTTACTCCAAAATGAATGTTTATGGTATAAAATTCAGTTACAAAAATTCTTAATAGAGAAATTCCTATAAAGAACCCTGTAATCTGACCCCCCTAGAACAGAACCATAGTTAGATACCTATTTCACCAGTTTTAGAACTCTTTCTTCTTGATGCATTAAGTGTTATTTTAGAATCTGGAGGACAAATGCAACACTGGTGCTACTCGCAGTTCACCTGTGGAATCGACTGTCATGCTCTCCATGCCTCTCATCTTATGCTGAGCAATGAGAATTAAATTTCCATTTCTTTTTAGTCTCATACTTGTTTCCCCTCCTTTCTTGCAAAGCTGTTCAGAAAAGGATTCCATTGTCATTTAGATAGTGCTTGGGATTGAGAAACATCCCAAGGCCAGGGTATTGGAATCATGGCTATGACTGGAATGTGGGATCCTGTGAGATAAGCTTCCACCTCCCTCTGTTGTTTGCGCATGTGGGGGAGTCTTGCAAGCCCAAAGAAAGCTTTCTGTGATATGGGTAACTTCCTGTCCTGTCAAGCATTTGTTCCCCATCCAGTCGGGTAACCATCCTGAGGAGGGTTGGAATCTACACTCTCCTGGGCAGAACAGCAGCATGACGACATCTGCTACCATGGGTCCTATTCCTTTGTGTTTATTTGCTTATTTGTTCCTAGCTTTCTTTTTCCCTTCCTGGGAGGGCCTGGTAGTATTAAAATAATTTAAAACTTTAATTCTTTTAAAAAAATGTCCACTTAGGCACATGCATGCGCACATGCATACATTCATGCAGACACAAGGTGATAGTAAATCTTTTTCTCATGGCCATTGGGTTAGAAGGACCTGAGGTGAACAGCTTCAGAGGGGTTCACTGAGCAAGATAAGTGGGATGGTAGACACAATTATGGGTGACCAGCGTGGTTTGCAGTCCCTTCCAGGGATATTGTCCACTATGCTCAGAGGCTCAGAAGTCCCTCCTGGTAGGGTTCCTTGAGCACACCTGCTAAGTACTGTGCCTTGTTAATGAGGATGCCCCTGGCTATAGTGCTGACAGAATGCTCCCAGAGAGGTAGCTGTGCTTTCTGGTGGCTCTTCACGACACTGACAGCCAGTGAATGATTGCTCTCTGCCAATGCTGACAGTCACTGCCTACACCACTGGCTTTTTGGGAGGTGTGAGCATGAAGATGGGCATGGGGGCATGCAATCATACCTCCTTCCTGAGGTATGTGTGAACCAGCAGGGGCTAGAAGCCCCACAGCTGCCACTTACCAGCTTTCCCTAGAGAAGTGAAAAATGGGTGATGGTTTTTCTGCTCTTCAAGCTAGTCCCCACCTGCTTAGCTTCAAGTGGACAGGGGAGATCCTAGGTGTAACAGATTTGTCTGTTCCAGGATAATTATATCCTTTTTAACCCAGGCAATAGGACTAGGAGAGAAACATTAATTTATTAATAATCTAGTTGATAATATTTGCATTCTCAGTAGCCCCAGTTTCATCTTTGCATACTTTCTGTTTAAAGTTTAAAACCAGGGGCTTGGAGTATAGCTCAGTGGTAGAGTGCTTGCCTAGCATGCCTGAGGCCCTGGGTTGAAACCCTGGCACCACAAAATATTTTTTTTTAAGAAAAATAAAGTATAAAACTAACAAACAGCACTTGCATTGTTAGAATTGTATGTTATTAACACACATTGCCCTAACATCTATCTGGGTCTTGTGTCAGAAACACTGTTGCCTCTCAGTGGAGATAATTTCTTTTTTAAATTTGTTTTGTTTATATAAGTTGTAGATGGACAAAATACCTTTGTTTTGTTTGCTTATTTTTATGTGGTGCTGAGGATCGAACCTCATGCCTCATACATGCAAGCACTCTACCCCTGAGCTATAATCCCAGCCCTCAGTGGAGACTGTTTCTCATGTCAAGTCCACCTGCATTCTCCTGTTTCACCCTCTGTCAATTTTTTTTTACCTCATTCTCAGGTTTCTCCAAGCTTGCCATTCTGCTATCTGTTCTATCCATTCCTCTTCTCCCCACAGCTCTTCATCCTCTGGAGCCTGACCTGAGACTTCAACACAGCTTGTCTTGGGACTTTCTTCATGCTCTCTTGGGCTTGAGCCCCCTTTTCTTATCTTCTGGGTTATCTTCTCCTTGGTTAATTTTCCTTGTTGTTGAACTATATGCTTAAGTTTCTTTAAAAAAGAGTCTCTTTAAAAATATATTGGAGACAAACTTTCCAAGACCTTGCACATCTGCCCTCATACCAAGTAATAGTTTAGATAGTGATACCATTTGTTTTCCAACAAAACTTTGAAAGCTGGATCTTGTAGCATCTGGCATGTAGATGGGAGAGTTGATAGCCAGTTCAGATGCCTGTTGCTTCTGAAGTTATTCTTTTTTTTTTTCCCCTCTTGGAACCTTTAATGATCTTTTCTTAATCTTTAGTGGTCTGAATTTCTGTGGTGCTGTGACTGTACAGATGTTTTCTTTCCTTTGTTGGACATTGGGTGACTCCTAGCCTTCAGTTAAAGGATGATATCTGTATGATACTTTGAGAATTTGTTGTCTTGTATTAATTAGCAGTTGGGTTGTTTAAAATATCTCTTACATTTTCTTGATTGTTTTGTTTCATTCCCTTTAGATTTTTTATTTTTACTTTGGTCATTTCCTTGAACTCATTCTCTGAATGTTCCTTTTTTCATAGAATTCTTTTTTCTTTTAATATAGTTGCTTCTTGAATTTATTCAGTGGTACTTAATAACAGGTCTAGTTTTGTTTTGAAGTTCTATTTCCCATGGTGTTTTTTTCCTTGCTTGTCTTAGGTTCTAGGCTTTCCTCCAACCACTGGTGCACTGGTGATCCTTGGTTGTCAGGTCAGGTTTCAGAATGGGGTGATTGAAATGCTAGTAAGAATGCTTTGTGTGTAGATGGGGCTTGCTGACAGACACTTCTACCTCAGGGTGAGCTGGACCCAGGACCAGTTTGAGAAGGGATTTACTCTCAGGCACTAACACACACACACACACACACACACACACACACACACACAGCAGCTATCTTTGTTCTCAGCAGAAAACCCCTGGCATTTCTTTAGTGCTACTCTGCTCCTTTTATAAATTTGGTCTGGCCTGAATTCCTGGCTATGGGCAATTTTGCACTGGGATAGCATAGGGAAAGGAAGGGGTCATTTGGTCCATGCACAGGACTTACACTTGTCCCCGTCTCGATTCCTAGGTGTCACCTTCACTCCCCACAGTACGTGCCAATTCTGCCTGGGACAGATCTGCTCCCTCCTTAGCTACAACCCTTCTTCAGTACTTTAAAGCTACTTTTCTTCACTCTTCAGTTTCTGAAAATTGGTTAACACTTCTCTTTGTAGTGTAGTGCTGTGGATGGACCCCAGGCTTTGCCCATGCTAGGCAAGTGCTATACCATTGAGCTACACCCCCAGCCCTGGCTGATTCTTATCTGACTGTGGCCTCTCCACACATTTTTTTCTTCATTGTGGATTTATTGTATTTTATTTTTTACTGTTGTTTTAATGAAGTCTCAGGAAGAAGAGGAAGGGAACAATTGTGTTTATTATTTAAATAGGAAGCCAGTTTGCTGTTAAAAAAACATAAACCCTAGAAACCAAAATTCTGATTTGTTTGTTTTCAAAACAATCTTTTTTCTGCTTCCTTAGAAATGATGGTTTTCTTGAAAACATTTGCTGAGTGGTATAAGCCAATGACAAAGGACCACATATTATGATTCTATTTATATGAAATATTCAGAGGAGGCAAATCCATAGAGATAGAAAGTAGATTACTGGTGGCCTAGGGCAGTGGGGAAAGGGGAATTGGGAAGTGACTGCCAATGGGTATTGGTAGGTTTCTCTGTCTGTCTGTCTGTCTGTCTCTCCCTCTCTCCCCCTCACTACCCTCCCCCCTACCTCCTTCCCCTCTTTCTTTTTCTCCCTCTCTCTCCCTCTCTCTCCTCTTTTTTCCTTCTTTCTTTGTCTTTTATTTTGCCCTCCCTCCTTTTCCTTTCGTCTTCCTTTCCTTCTTTCTGGAATCCAGGGTCTTCCATATGCCCAGCACATGCTATACCACTGAGCTACACCCCTAACCCAAAGGTATGAGTTTCTTTTGAGGATAATAAAATTGTTTTTGGTGATGATTATGCAAATCTGTGAACATACTGAAAGCCATTAAATTTTGAACTTTAAATGGGTGAATTGTATGAATTATATCCCAAGAAAGCTGTGGAAAAGGGGTATAAGTACTATTATTAAATGCATTCTCTCAACTTAAGTCCAAAGCAGTCTTGTTCAGTATTATATGTATACAGTAAATTGTAATGGTAAGATGGATAATGAATCATCTGATGGTGTGTACAACCTTTTGTTTATTAGGTTCAAAAATAAAGAAGCTTGTGTATCCACCTGGTTTCATGGGATTAGCTGCCTCTATTTATTACCCTCAACAAGCCATTGCATTTGCCCAGGTGAGATAGACCCAGTAAGCTAGGATGTCCTTCATTCTTGCCTGTGTGTGATGTATGGGTTTGCTGCTTAATTTTATTTTATAGTTTTTATAACATCAGACTAAAATTTGTGTGCACATATAGATGAACTACAACAAATTGAAATGTTTTTCTCCACTGTGTACCTCAGCACTGGCCCTCCATTATAATGCCAGTATTCAGATAATGCATGCTAATTTAAATATTAAGCTAAGAAAATATAAGACAATATTTTCTTTTTTTTTCTTTTCTTTCTTTCTTTCTTTTTTTTTTTTGTGGTGCTGGGGATTGAACCCAGGGCCTTGTGCTTACAAGGCAAGCACTCTACCAACTGAGCTATATCCCCAGCCCAATATTTTCTTATACTTACACAGAAGTCTAAAAACCCATTCTAAAGTTTATAATTATGGGTCACTCAGTTCAGATGTGTCTGGTCATAACCTCTCTTCACTAGACTTGCAGGCACAGGCTGTGCTTTAGCGTCCATATCTCCCTGGTGCCAGCCTCAATTTTCTCACTGGGGACTTCAGGGCATGTGATCCCTTCTGCTGTTACTCCTTTCTCACCCTTCACACCTCAGCTTGATTGTATCCTGGCAAGGAGGTAGATCACAGTGGCAGACAATGTGGGTAAAGCTAGGTCAACAGTTCTCCAAGGGTGGTTCCTGGACCAGCACCATCAGCATCGCCTGGGAATTTGTTAGAGATGCAGATTCTCAGGCCCCACCACAGATCAACTAAATCAGACACTGAGGATAAAGGCCAGCCTTAGGGGGTATTATTTGGAGAATGGAATTCTAAACATAGGCATCCCTAGGAAAACTGGTGAGAGCAAAGCAGGCTGTAGGTTTTTAGGTCCTGAATGGTCCTTATGGAGATAGAGACCCAGTTGCCAGAACTGCCATATCAAAAGGAGACTGAATCCCAGAAGGGGTCAGCAGTGTAGTCACCAAAATCAGGCTCTGAGCTAGAAAGGTTTGATAATGAACTCCCTGGATTCTGCTTGAAGAATTGAGATCCAAATTCTTGGATGGGGCTGCAGTTGTAGGTGGGATTTCAGTGGCCCTGGCTGTGAGAAATTGATGACTTTGGTGTCAAGGGGCCAGTAGGATCTTCCCAGAATAGGTTTGATATTGTTTATAACATCCTGGAGGCAGACAGGTAATGTTCTTGTCCCTGCTCCAGCCCCAACTCAGGAAACAGTGAGCGATAGATTTAAGAAAATGATTAGGGGCTGGAATGTAGCTCAGTTTGTAGAGTGTTTGCCTCGCATGCACAAGGCCCTGGGTTCAATCCCGAGTGCCACAAAAAAAAATGATTAAATGTCACCTCAGTCTATTATGGTTTAAATAGTAAATGGCTGGGTTGGGAAAGGGACTAGGCTGCTTGTTGAGAAGCAGATATAGCTGTCCCCAGACTGGGTTTTTTTTTTGTCTTAATATGTCACAGCATGTTGTAAAACATCTTTTGTATTCACAACCAAGATAATAGGATGCAAATCTGAGTTGAATTCTTATTATTTTTAAAGTCAGAGGGAAGGAGTCTTATCTTTTATTTTGTACCTAGAATGAGCCTGAACAAAACAATTAACTTTATTTTCACTATATATAAAACATTATGGATCTCTTTGGAATGATGAAAATGTTCTAGAAATGGAGAGTGGTTATGGTTATACAAATTGCACATAAACTTACTACCAGTGAATTGTACACATAAAAATGGTTACAGTCATAAACTGTGTTATGAATATATTTGATCACTTTTAAATTTTGTATTTTCCTTTTTAAAAAGTTGTGTTATGTATATATTTTGCATATTGTTTTGTGTGCCTGGTACTAGGGGTTGAACCCAAGGGTGCTCTATCACTGAGTCACATCCCCAGCCCTTTTTATTTTTTATTTTGAGACAAGATCTTGCTCTGTTGCTAAGGTTCATCTCAAACTTGCAATTCTCCTGCCTCAGCCTCCTGAGTTGCTGGGATTACAGGTGTGTGCCACCATGCCCAGCATTGCATATATTACCACAATAAAACCAAATCAAATGAACATCAGTGATTGAAAGCAATTTTCTCATATTGTTTCAGTGTCATTTAGTTCTTATTTCACAGTTCATTTTCTTTTTTATGCATACCCTGATCTTGGACCCTTAACTGTTTATATTGTATTTTCTGTTCAGTAGCACTTAGCTAAGTATACTATAAGAAAATTCTCAGATTGATGGAGAATGTTATTTTCTTTTCAAAAATGTAAAATACCAGGAATAGCACCACCATAAGTGTAGTAAATGTTTAATACATCTACCAATGGGTCCAAGAATCATATCATATTTTTAAGAATAGTAGGGGCAACTGGAAGAATATGATTTATAAGGAATCAGCATATTGCAAACACCACCAAATTTACTAGCATTTGACTTTAGATGATTCTCTTGGCCTCTGAGACCTTGCAGTCTTGTCCCCTTGGTGTTATACAAGATAGAGTTAATTCATGTGAAAGTGCTTTGTAAATCAAGCACTATTATCCAAATATTAATTACAAAAAAATTAGGAAGAGGGTAACGTTTTCAGAAATTTGAAGTATTGCGGTAGAGAAGAGCAATCAGCATTCATTGTCGTAAGTAGGACCAATGAATGCAAATTACTAGAAGCATTTTTTTGAAAGCTCAGTACTTTAAAAAAAAGTTTCCAGCAATTCAAGCCAGCTAGCCAAAGGTGAACAAGTGCATTTTAAGGTCATGAACTCCCTGAGCCTGGGACTTGCCTCTGATATTGGAGGAACAATTCTGGATTTTGTTGCTTCCAAAATTCCTATACAAATCCAAAGGCTTTATATTCTGGGGGGCTGGGAAAACTAGGATCATCTTCACTGGGTTCACTTACTGTTCCTTTAAGCCCCTAGAGCAAGTGATTGCCTTTCAACTTAGCAGATATAACTTTGTTGGTTGTAATGTACCAGGCAGGGTGCTAGATGGGATATATAGACACCTTTCTGCATGTGATTTCCAGGAATATTCAATATCAACAATGGTCTCTTATATTTTTTTCTCTGAACTTTCAAAAGTTTAGGATATATACCTTTTGTGGACTGGGGTTGTTGACTCAGTGGTAGAGCACTTAACCTAACATGCATTAGGCCCTGGGTTCCATTCCCAGCATCACAAAAAGATATATACCTGTAATTTAGAGCAAATTTTTAAAAAAGATAACTTATACAACTGTACTATTTTTCTTCCTATTCTATCATTCTTTTTGTTTTAATTTTTTCCTCTTATTTCTTTGTTTGTTCATTCTTATTCTCTTTTTACTTGCTTATGTTACTCTAATTTGTATGTCCTAAGACTTCCTGTAGTGGTCATGTGCTTAAATGCAGTTCTTCCTGGAAACAGGAAAAAAGAAAACAGGAAATTCTCTTCCTCACTGGTCATGTATGGAATAGCAACAGATCTTTTCCATTTCATTTCAAGGTCACTGGGGAGAAGTTATATGACTGGGGTTTACGAGGATACATAGTCATAGAAGATTTGTGGAAGGAGAACTTTCAGAAGGTGAGAAACATTATTTTCAATATCTTTCTTTTGGTTTAAATATGTGGTTTCTCTAGAGTTTTATAAAATATCTGATAACCCTGTTATTTTACTTGCTTTTTCTGTTTATTTTTAGTTTCGTCTTCAGCTAGGACTTTTTAGTGGAGGAGCAATAAAACTTCTGAACATTTAGTTATTATCAGTAGGACCAAACCAATGGTGACCATAAAATGCATTCCACTGCAGCCTTAGACCCTAATTTCCACTCTATTGTATTTATTGTTGCTCAAAGTATAGCACATTATCCAAAAGTCTTACCAAAACTGGATTCAGAGCTGGGCATGGTGGTACACATCTGTAATTCCAGCTACTCAGGAGGCTGAGGCAGGAGGATCAGGAGGTTTGAGGCCTGCCTGGGTAATTTAAAGAGACCCTGTCCTAAAATAAAATTTAAAAAGGCTAAGGATATAGCCAAGTGATAGAACCTTGCCTAGCATGTGAGAGGCCCTTGTTTCAATCCATAGTACTGAAGAGAAAAGGAAAGAAAGAAAAAGAAAAAATAGAGAAAGAAAAAAACTGGATTCAAAGGGAATATACTGTGTTCCCAAGAAAAAGACATAATTGAAATCCCCCTTTCTTTTGCATTTATCATAAACTCTGTTTTTTCCTTTACCAGTACTGTATCTTTTCATCCTCCAGCGGAGGGCATGAGCCATGATGTGTCGAGGACTAGCCACCAGCTGCAGGCCACATTCTCTGTGCCATCTGGTAGATGAACAGTAGAAGGAAGGGTTGTGTAATCACAAGGACATGTTACCTTTCATCTCTTCTAGCAGTTACAAAGCTGATTGAATGTGGCCTGTGTTTTTGCTAGTATGTTCTTCCTTTCTCCTATTAAGGAAGAATGAGAACACAACAAGGTATCATGTCTCATGTAAGCATTCAGAAGCACAGCCAGCCAGCTAAGAGAGAATTAGGGTTCTTTCTTCCTTGTTTTTTCTTTTTCTACGGTCCTGGGGATAGAACCCAGGGCTTTGGGCTGGCTAGGCAAGTGCTCTACCAATAAGCTACCTCACCATCTTTTTAAAAATTTTTATTTTGATACAGAGTCTTGCTAAGTTGCCCATGGCAGCCTCAAATTTACAATTTTCCTGCCTCAGCCTCCCAAGGAACTGGGATTATAGGCCTGCACCACCATACCCAGTGGATTAGGGTTCTTATATTAACATATCTTCTGCATCATAGATTGAAAAAAATTCATTTTGACTCCATAATTTCAAATGAAAATTCTCTTAAAAACATGGGACTAGAGTGTAGCTCAGTGGTAGAGCACTTGTCTAGCATGAGGCCCTGAGTTTGTTCCCCAGCAATGAAGAAAGAAAAGAAAAAAAAATATATGTATATATAAGTGGTGTGGGAATGTAACTCAGTAATAAAAGCACATGTTTAACATGTGCAAAGATTGGTTCCCTAGCCCAGCTGTCTCAAAGTTAAAATTCAGAATTTTGAACTGGAATATACAAGTAACATTATAGAACAAATTATAGACTAGATGCATTGGCATACATCTATAAGCCCAACTACTTGAGAGGCTGAGGCAGGAGGATCACAAGTTCAAGGCCAGCCTGGGCAATTTATTGAGACCCTATCTCAAAGTAAAAAAAAAAAAAAGGACTGGAGATATAGCTCAGAGGCAGAACACTCCTGGGTTCACACATATATACAAACAAAAATAAATTATAAGCACTCATTGAATACATAATCTTTCAGTGAAATATTTTTTGGTAGCAGGGATTGAACTCAGAAGAGGCGCCTAACTACTGAACTATATTCCCAGCCCTTTTTATTTTGAACAGGGTCTCATTAAGTTGCGTAGGGCCTTGCTAAGTTGCTGAGGCTGACCTTGAACTTGCCATCCTCCTGCCTCAGCCTCCAGAGTCACAGGGATTATAGATGTACATCACCATGCCCAGCCCAGAGAAATCTTAAGATTAATTTTTGCACTGGTGGTTTCTAAAAAGAATGTGTCCCTCTCATCCTGCCCCCCTATTTTTGAACTGTGGATTGAACCCAGGTGTGCTTAACCATTCAGCTATATCCTCAGCCCTTTTTTTAAATTTTTATTTATTTTTTGTTTTGGTATTGGGAATTGAACCCAGGGGCGCTCAACCACTGAGCTATATCTCCAGCCCTTTTATTTTTTATTTTGAGACATGGTCTCGCTAAGTTGCTTAGGGCCTCATTGAGTTGCTGAGGCTGGCTTTGAACTTGTGATCCTTCTGCCTCAGCCTCCTGAGTCGCTGGGCACACACCCAGCCCAGTGAAATCTTAAGATTAATTTTTACATTGGTGGTTTCTAAAGGAACAAGTCCCTCTTGAGCCTTTTTAAGTTAGCTCTCGAGGAGGCAGTTCTGTATTAGTATCAAGTGTCCCCTGGCAATCCCTTTTAAAAAATAAACAGTTTTATTTTCATTTCTCTGACATTTTCTTTGGATGCTTTCTTTCCTGTTTAAAAAAATTCCTTAACAAGTCCACACCAAGTTTTATATGGGAAAGGAAATAAAATTTCAGGAAAACTATCCACAGCCCTAGAAAGAAATGTGGAAAGGGAGACTAAATCAGCCTCAACTCCTAGTGCTGGCTGTGGTGTGACTGTAGGCTATGACACACCAAAGCCTGAGGGGATTCCTGAGCCTCTGAGCCTCACTGGTGCCTACAGCTATGCACGCACATCGAGGCAAAAGTGGGGGCCTCTTGCAAGCAGCTTTCTCTGACTGCTGGGAGAATTCAGCCAGTGCTGGCAGGATTGTAGTTGGAACACAAATTAAACAAACCAGCATTATGTGGTGATTAAAGCTACTCAGATTTCTATGCGAGTCTTCTGGGAGTGGGGTGGTAAAGATTTCTAATTAGCTCAAGATTGGTGTGCATTTTTTTCTCTCCAGTCTGTTCTACCTTTGCCCTCTTCAGAGTCTGTGAGAACTTAAAATGTCCTATTCATTTACCCTGCAGGCATAATTTTCCTGATAGCTGTTTGTTCTCAATTAAAGGCAATAAAATCAATGTTGAGTTGCTTGTTAAACATTTACAAGTTTGAAATGAAAAATATCAGAAGGCCCTATTAACTCAAGAATCGATATACTTAGATTTCAGAAGTTATTTGATAAGGAAGTGCCCTTGGGTTTTGGTGACATACCTCCACCCCCAGTGCCTTGTTGGGTTTCATAGATTTCATGGCTTTTTTTTTTTTTAAATGAGAACAAAGATTCAAATTCCCCTGGCACAGGAATATTTGGGGTATTGGGAGTGGAGTACGTTTTCATCATAGAATATCAAGTAATTACAAAATATATATCAAATAATCTACAATGTAGTAAAAGAGAGAAAGAAAGCGTACAACCAAAATACAAGGAAAAACATGATAAAGGCTCTCTGAAGGGAATTGGGGGACACTTCATGAAGGGAGACTTTTGTTTGTTTCTTGGCTTATTTGGAAGTTGGTTTTCAAGTCAAGTTTGGTTAGTCTCAGTGAAGTGTCTTCTGATTTATAATTGTTTATACTCATGATGAAACAGACATACATCCTTTGGGTTATATGCAAAGAAGTTTGTGGACATTATGTTTAAAATGGGGTCCTAAAAATTTAAATATTATGAATGATGTTTTAGTTCTTAATTGTATTATTTCCCATGTGATTATAGTTACTCTCAAGACCCAAAAACAAATCTGGCATTTTGCTGCTCAGCCTCATCCCTTCTAACTGATTTTAAATGTCTTCTACCAGTAGTTTAGCTGAGAATGTCTTTCAGTCTTTCATTGTCATTGGTCGCTTAAGGAGATTTCATTTGCTTCATGATCTCTGTTCAAACTGTGAAGTAAGGATAGCGGTGTCCAGAAATATTGTCATTGTATGGTCTAGGGTTTATTTTTTTATGTTTCTATAATATAACGTGTATACAGGCTAAAATTTAACAATGGGATGACCTCATGTATGTCAACCATCTATCTGCCTTTGAAAACAGGAAATTGCTAATGCCTTTCCAGTCTTCCATGAGGCCCCTCTGTCTCTCCAGAGGCAACCACTATCTGGAATTTTGTGGTTTTCATTCCCTGTTTCTCTTTAAACTTTTCTTTTAGTTTAACCACATATGTGTATATTCTAAAACACCATGTTTGAGCTGGCCTGTTTTTTGCCTTTATAATATAAATATACCAAATATGTGTTTCTGCATGCATATGTGTATATAATTTATCTCAATTTATTTTTCATGTATTATTTTGCAACTTGTTCTATTCCCTTAACATTATGGCTATATATGGCAGTAATTTGTTCATTTTTCACTACTGTAACTTAGGTGGGGTAATGCACACACATAGGGTTTTTGTGGGAAAATATCCAATGTTGATGGCTTATTGGGTGACTTTCAGCATAATGCTTTTACAACATATAGCTGTGAGCATTTCTGCACCTACTTCATGATTTGTGAGTTTTCCTAGTCCAGTATTCCTGATTGCTGCTTCATAAGGTGTACCCATCTTGTTTTTCTACATGATGCCAAATGGTTGTTTCCATTTTTGCCAGTCCGGTGACTTTAAAATTGTTTTTCATTGTGGGTATGTGTGTGTGCACATATGGTATTACTTTATTCCCTGATTTTTATTTGGAAAAAGTTTCAAAACTATAGATCAGTTATAGGGCTAATATAATGAATATACTGCTCATTTAGATTCACAAATTAGCATTTGTTACATTTGCATAGTGCTGTCATACACATATGTATGTATCCTTTTTTTGAACCATTTGCAAGTTAGTTGTAGATATCATTGTAGTTTCCACCCATGTCTAATTCAGCTTGTACTTCCAAACAATAGAAGAGTCATTTATAATCACATACCATTAGCATTCTCAAAGTTAACATTTTGTTATTGATATAAATATGATCTAATATATAGCTCATATTCAAATTTCCATTGTTGCCCTGTTACCATCTAGGGGTCTTGGGTTTGTTGTCTCTGTTTAGCAAAGAATTGAAGAACAGGACACAGAGGTAGCAAGTGATAGCAACAGACTTCTCTGAAGAGAAGGGACCCTGGAACTGGGAGTCCATAAGTGAAGTTTTGGATTGTTCTTTTTATGATCTCTGGAATTCCTCTTTTTCTTATCTTCTCTCCTGTCCATCCTCTTCTTTCTATTGTTCATTGGTGTTCTCCATGTCCACACATGTGTATTTTAGTTTATCTGTTGGATCCCCCACTTATGTTCAGGAGTGTGAAAGTGTCTGATTGGATCCCCTTCTTGTGTCCATGAGCACTTTTCATCATCCAGGAAGCTGACCTCATTGGAGGAACCTTCTCTATGTTTTTTTTTGTCTAGACCTGCCCCTAATTTCCTCGTTCGCCATCTTGCCCTGTCTGCCTACATCTCCCTCAGCCCCAATAATAGACTTTCCTAAACTTTTAAATTTTTGATAGCTAAGTGCATTATTAAAAGCCATAGTCTAAGGCCAAAAAAAAGGAACTTTGCCAGCCCCCCACAATCCCTCCATGTAGCCCACTCCAGGAAGACCTCTTCTTTCCTCCAAACTTTATTGCTCTCCTTTTATTATAATAGCTTTGTCTTTCTTTAGGATTTTCTTACATAAGTACTCATCCTGTCACTTTAATCTTGCCCATTGTTTTTTACTTCTATGCCTTTTAATTAACTTCTTTTCTTTTGAAGTCTTAATCTAAAGGTTTTTCTTCTTTTATTTTCTTTTATTTTTCTTACAGTTTATCTGTTAAAAGAACCTGGTAGCCTGGTGCAGTGACTCATGCCTATAATCCCAGTGACTTGGGAGGCTGAGGCAGGAGGATCAACAGTTTGAGGCCAGCCTCAGCAATTTAGTGAGACCCTGTCTCAAAATAAAAAATAAAAAGGGCTGGGGGTATAGCTCAGTGGTAGCATGCCCCTGGTTTCAATCCCCAGTACTGCAAAACAAAACAAAATAAAACAAAAATTATAAAAACATAGCATGGTTAGCCTATAGAGTTTCTAGCAGTTTGACTTTTGCTGGTTATACACTTATGGTGCAGTTAACATGTTTTCTATATTTCCTGAAAATGGGCAGCTACATCACTAGGCTGCTTGAGCTGGTTCATGTTTGATCCTTTGGCAAAGCTGTAGGCTTTTGTAGGCACATAAGTCTTGTTTTTGCTTCACCTTTTTGGTGTCAGCAACTGTTGATAATCCAATACCAAGGCCCATTGAATCATGGGGGTTGGAAAATGGTGATATTCTACTCTGTCATTTCATTTTCACATATTAGCTGTAATAATTTGGTAAGGAATCCCTTCCCTCCATCTACTATTTAGTTGTCCAGTTGTAGTTGATATAGGAAAACAGGATAAATACTTGATTTTTTTCTCTTACAAATATCTAGTTTCAAAATAGTGAATTGGTTCCCTCTCATCCTCAGAGGTCACCAATCAGTTTTTTAAGTATCATTATGAATTTGGAGATTTAGAAACATTTGATGGGTTTAAATGCTTTGAAATTCTTATCCTTATTAAACTTCAAATTGTCCTATTTTGCTAGTGGAAGTTGGCTCCAAGTCCTTTTGCCATGACTCAAGTTGTCTGGGATAGTTTCCTCATTACCTGGCATGTCAGAATGTTCCTGATATTTCTCATTGTGGTTTTAATTTACATTTCTCTGGTTACTAATGAGATTAAATATTTTTCCACATGTTTATTAGTTTCTTCTAATTCTAATTAATTTATTTTTTATTTTTTTATTTTTTATTTTTTTGATTTAGTCATTTTTTATTTAATATACAAAATTCTACACATATATGTATAAATATACACATATATTTGAATATATTAATATACTGTCCTAATTTCCCCTTTTATTTAGTATAAAAATTGTTTTGGGTGGTTAATTTTATAACTTGGTTTTATATTACAGAATAATCAGATGGTACAGTAATGAACATGAGAAATTAATGAAAATTAATATTTCCTATGGGTGGTCATGATGAGACATTGTGCCTGTTAATTTTTGGGAATGAGAGTACCAACAGTAGCTGTATCTTAGGAAAAGAGAAGTTCTCAAAGTTCTAGGTCATATAAATCCTTCTCGTCCTGTTTGTTTCCTTAGCCTTAGGAGATAGCTGCTGCCTGCAATTTAGGATGCTTTTGTAGTAATGGAAATAATTATTTGCCGCTTCAATCTTCTGATATTGATTTTTTTTAAATGAACTTAAAAGAGGAAATTTTTTCCCCCACCCCGCCCCCACCCCTCCCTTCCCTCTATGCTATCTATCCTTCCTCCATTCTTGCCACCCTTCCCCCCCGCATTATGCATCATCATTCATTTATCAGAGAGACCATTCGGCCTTTGGATTTTTGGGATTGGCTGATCTCACTTAGCATAACAGTCTCCAACATCATCCATTTACCTACAAATGCCATGATTTTATTCTTCTTTATGGCTGAGTAATATTCCATTGTGTATATATACCACAGTTTCTTTAGCCATTCATCTACTGAAGGGCATCTAGGTTGATTCCATAATCTAGCTATTGTGAATTGAGCAGCTATGAACATTGATGTAGCTGCATCACTGTAGTAATCTGATTTTAAGTCCTTTGGGTATAGGCCAAGGAGTGGGATAGTGGGGTCAAATGGTGGATCCATTCCAAGTTTTCTAACGAATCTCCACACTGCTTTCCAGAGTGGCTGCACCAACTTGCACTCCCACCAGCAATGTATGAGTGTACCCTTTTCCCCACATCCTCGCCAACACCTGTTGTTGCCTGTGTTCTTAATAAAAGACATTCTAATTGGGGTAAGATGAAATCTTAAGGTGGTTTTGATTTGCATTTCTCTTATAACGAGGGATGTTGAACATTTTTTCATAAATCTGTTGATTGCTTATAGATCTTCCTCTGTAAAGTGTCTGTTCATTTCCTTGGCCCATTTATTGATTGGGTTATTAGTGTTCTTGGTGTAAAGATTTTTGAGTACTTGGTAGATTCTGGAGATTAGTGCTCTATCTGAAGTGTGTGTGGCAAAGATTTTCTCCCACTCTGAAGGCTCTCTCTTCACATTGCTGATTGTTTCCTTTGCTGAGAAAAAGCTTTTTAGTTTGACTCTATCTCAATCATTGATTCGTGCTTTTATTTCTTGCGCTTTGGGAGTCATGTTAAGGAAATCTGGTCCTAGGCCAACATGATGAAGATTTGAACCTATTTTCTCTTCTATTAGGTGCAGAGTCTCTGGTCTGATTTCTAGGTCCTTGATCCACTTTGAGTTGAGTTTTGTACAGGGTGAGAGATATGGGTTTAGTTTCATTTTGCTGCATATGGATTTCCAGTTTTCCCAGCACCATTTGTTGAAGAGGCTGTCTTTTCTCCATTGCATGTTTTTGCCTCCTTTGTCAAGTATGAGATACCTGTATTTATTTGGGTTTGTCTCTGTGTCCTCTATTCTGTACCATTGATCTACCTGTCTATTTTGGTACCAATACCATGCTGTTTTTGTTACTATTGCTCTGTAGTATAGTTGAAGGTCTGGTATTGTGAAACCCCCTGCTTCGCTCTTCTTGCTAAGGATTGCTTTAGCAATTCTGGGTCTCTTATTCCTCCAAATGAATTTCATGATTGCTTGCTCTATTTCTATGAGGTCTGTCATTGGGATTTTAATTGGAATTGCATTGAATTTGTATAGCATTTTTGGAAGTATGGCCATTTTGACAATATTAATTCTGCCTATCCAAGAACATGGGAGATCTTTCCATCTTCTCAGATGCTCTTTAACTTCTTTCTTTAGTGTTCTGTAGTTCTCAGTGTAGAGGTCTTTCACATCTTTTGTTAGATTGATTCCCAAGTATTTTATTTTTTTTTTGAGGTTAATGTGAATGGGGTAGTTTTCCTAATTTCTCTTTCAGAGGATGCATCACTTACGAATAAAAATGCATTAGATTTCTGAGCATTAATTTTATATCCTGCTACTTTACTGAATTCATTAATGAGTTCCAGAAGTTTTCTGGTGGAATTCTTAGGATCTTCTAAATAGAGAATCATGTCATCTGCAAATAGGGATAGTTTGATCTTTTCTTTACCTATTCATATTCCTCTAATTTCTTTGGTCTGTCTAATTGCTCTGGCTAGAGTTTCAAGAACAATGTTGAATAGTAGTGGTGAAAGAGGGCATCCCTGCCTTGTTCCAGTTCTAAGGGGGAATGCTTTCAATTTTTCTCCATTTAGAATGATGTTAGCTGTGGGTTTAGCATAGATAGCCACATCAACAGACTTAAAGTCAAGAACCACATGATTATTTCAATAGATGCAGAGAAAGCATTTGATAAAATACAGCACCCATTCATGCTCAAAACACTAGAAAAAATAGGGATAGTGGGGACATTCCTTAATATTTTTTATTTTTTTGATTCATTGTACACAAATGGGGTACAACTTCATTTCTCTGGTTGTACAGTTTCTTGAAATGCCTGTTTGTGTCTTTTGGCCATTATTTTGTATGGGTTGTTTGTCCCTTTCTTATTGATTTATAAGGAATTCTTTATTTTTTCTTAGATATTAATATTTTTGACTGCATATTTGCGGAGGTCTCCTAAATTTGGGGTTTATCTTTTCAGTTTTCTTCTGATGATAATCAAAAGTTGATTTGATTTATTGATCTTCTATGTTGTGGTTTCACTCTTTTGTTCTGGGAGCTTAAAATAAGCATGGATATAATACTTATTGATTGTCCATTGCTAATCTGAAACCTTTTCAGAATAGTCCCAGCCTAAGATCTGAGTATCAGAATTGGAGGCTAGTTGTAGGTGTTAGTCCTTAGTGTCGCAGATGGCTCTTTTGGAGTTGTTTTATAATTAGCTAAACACAGTGCCATGTCTCAGTAATGTCATATTTTAGTTTTTTACTAGGCTTTTAAAAAATGCAACAAGTTACTTTCAAAGAATTCTGGAATGATATTAAAGGCCAGCAATAACTAATTATTTAAAGGGCAGGAAAATACATACTGATACATAAACCTGTTCCCAGCATGAAAACTGAGCAGAACTTCTAAAGCTGAGCTTTTAATAGTTTTATTCAGGCCCTTGCTGGCTCAGCAGGAAAATGAAAGGGAAGCAGCAGCCACCACCCTGAGTAAACATGCCCTGCTTTCTCTTCCTCTATTCCAAATTCCTCAGCACTCTCCACACACAGAACAGTTTAACTAAAAGTAAGTTGTGTGATCTTAAAATATTTGTCTTTGAAATAAGCCAGACATGGAAGGACAAATACTGCATAATTCCACTCATGTGAGGTATTTAAAATTGTCAAGTTCATAGAAGCAGATAATAGAATGATGTTTGCCAGGGACTTGGGGAGGGAGAAATGGGGAGTTGCTAATCAATGGGTACATTTCAGTCAAACAAGATAAGTTCTAGAAATGTGCTATATAACACTATGCCTTTAGATGACAATCCTTTACCATACACTTAAAAGCATATTAAGGGCTGGGGGTATAGCTCAGTGGTAGAGTGCTTGTCTAGCATGCATGAGGCCTGCATTCAATCTGTAGCTCTGCAAAAGAAAAAAAAACTGTCAAGAGGGTAGATCTCATGTTAAATGTTCTTACCACTATAAAATTTTTTTAAAAATAAGGACAAATGGTACATCCAGAAAAATGATAGTTATACTCCATTTGTGTACAATGGCCTAAAATTAAAAAAAACCAAAATGTATAAATGCAAAAAAAATAAGGACACATGGTAGGTTCTCCATAAAGCCAAATTTGTTCTGAATTTGTACATTTTTTACATCTAAATTCTACTAAATAAAAGTACGAGGCCATGAGTTTTACATATTTTTTTTAAAAACATCCTTAGTAAAATGAAAAGCTAGAAATTCTGTGGAAAAAAAATCATCTCCTCTTGAGTAAAGTAAATACTTTTGGTACCAGAAAAGATCAGCTGGGGAGCTGGAGTTGTGACTCAGTGGTAGAGCACTTGCCTAGCATGTGTGAGGCACTGGGTTCGATCCTCAGCACCACATAAAAATAAATAAAACAAGCCGGGCGCGGTGGTGCACGCCTGTAATCCCAGCACTTGGGAGGCTGAGGCAGGAGGATTGCGAGTTCAAAGCCAGCCTCAGCAACTTAGCGAGGCCCTAAGGCAACTCAGGGAGACCCTGTCTCTAAATAAAATACAAAATAGGGCTGGGGATGTGACTCAGTGGTGGAGTGCCCCTGCGTTCAATCCCCAGTACCAAAAAAATAAATAAATAAATAAAAATAAATAAATAAAACAAAGGTATTGTGTCCATCTATAACTGAAAATATTAAAAAAAAGATCAGCTGGCAGAATGCAGTGTGGCCTGGTGGCTAAGAGGGTGGACTTAAGCAGAAGTACTAGACTCACATCAGGCCTCTGCCTCATCCTAGCCTTGAGACCTTGGGCAATTACTCCAGCGCTCTGAGAAATGGGGATATTGTCTGTCTCCCCATGTTGTTTTGAGGATTAAAGGAGCTTATCCATTTGAGGAACACATGAAAACAGACTTGATAGCCATCAACCACCATTCATGTGACACTACACAATTTTGCATCTGTCTGAGAAGATACTGTGTGAGAGAAAGTGGAATCATAGGGCTTATACCCCTTAGTCAAGAAGCCTTATATAATTGTTTTTGTTTCCTGCTACTCCTGAACAAATGACTATAAATTTTCAGCCTGAACGTAATACAAATTTATTATCTCAGCTCTGTGGGTCAGAAGTCCAGTACTAAATCAAGATGTCAGCAGGGTCACATTCCTTTCTGGAGGCCCTAGGGGAGAATTTCCTGCTCATTTCAGTTGTTGACAGAAGTCAGTTCCTTGCAGTTATAAAACCAACCTGTGGCAGCTGAGGCTATCCAGCTTCTAGACGTGTCTCACAGCCCTCTTCTTCCATCTTCAAGGCCAGCAACAGCAGACCAAGGCTTTTTCAAGCCCCTTCTCTCTGACCCCTTCTTGTGCCTCCTTAGACTCTACTAACTCTTAAGATTCAAGTGGGCCCACCTGGATAATCCAAGATAATCTCCCCATTTTAAGGGCAATTGACTAGCAACCTTAATTCTAAAGCAGCTTTAATTTCCCTTTGCCACATAAGGTAGTGTGGTCTCAGGTTCTGAAATTGGAGGACATGGACATCTTGCAGGAGCACTGTTCTTTCTGCTTACCACATTCCATTGAACTGGAATTTTGTTGGGGTCTTTAATAGATCCTTTATCTTTACTTTTTGGTTTTTCATCAAAAAAGTTAAGCAATCTACCTCAAAGAGTAGCTCACATTTATTGAACTTGACCCTGGGTGCTATGCTTTTTGTTCAGGCAGAGTCTGTTATTATCCTCATTCTACGAGTGAAGAAACTGCATTTCAGAGGAATTGTTAGTGATGAAAATAATTCAGCTGCTGGATGAGGTACTAAAATATTTCAGTAGGCTGCTATATCTCAAAGGTTTGCCTGGCAATCCCACTTCATATGGCAGGGTATACTAATTGGAAATCAATGTTTAGATATTTTTTAAAAAGGTTCAGTTTTGTTAACAGAAATTGTTATTCATGTTTATGGATATAGTAAGAAAATAAATTTAAAAACCAAAACCAGATGTGTATTAAAATTATATGGGGCTGGGCGCGGTGGCGCACGCCTGTAATCCTAGCACTTGGGAGACTGAGGCAGGAAGATCGCGAGTTCAAAGCCAGCCTCAACAACTTAGGGAGGCCCTAAACAACTCAGTGAGACCCTGTCTCTAAATAAAATACAAAATAGGCTGGGGATGTGGCTCAGTGGTGGAGTGCCCCTGGGTTCAATCCCCAGTACTAAAAAAAAAAAATTATATGGGAAATGAAAATGAATTATAAAATATTTTAAAACAATTTCTCTGTCTGAAATGCAAAAAATGATTTCTGGCTTGTGCTAAATCACAAATTGCTTTTTGAAGTCAGAGTGTTACTTTCTGTGAGGTCATGGCAGTCTCTGCCAGGAAAGGTCTGGGTCATAATAGGGTAAGTGGATGGGTTCAATACTTTTTTAGTGATATACTTGACTCTAATTGTTTTTATTGTTTTATTGTTCTGTAAGTGATATATTAACCAAACAAGAACATTTTTGTAGCAACAGAGTTGGTTTCCTTAATCAGAAGAATGCTTTGTGTGCTTATTTTCTTATTGTCTGAAAGGTTGAAATGCTTATACATTTAGCATATTATTTTTGGAGGTTGAGATACTGGCAAGAATAGATAGTAGAATCTCTAAGAATATCACTAGATGTATTGGCAAGCATTATGTTAATTGAGACCTAAAATATATTTAACTGAGTAGAGAATCACATTGTTTTCATGGCAGACCCAATTGTTAGCTGTGGTTCTCTCTCTCACCTTCATAAGCCTTTTTTTATGTCTTGTTCTTCATGAATCACACACCCCAGACTTTTAAAATATTCCTCAGATCTCCAGGTTCTACCCCATTCCATTTGTTTATTCACCAAAGATTTGAACACTATGTGCTAGGAGGCTCCAGGGATAGTATATCCTCATGAAGCTTATAGAATAATGAGGGATTCAAACATGAAGGAAGTAATTTTACAAATCAAGAAGAGCATGGTTGCGCTGGGCACGGTGGCGCATGCCTATAATCCCAGCGGCTTGGGAGGCTGAGGCAGGAAGATCGCAAGTTCAAAGCCAGCCTCAAGCAAAAGCAAGGTACTAAGCAACTCAGTAAGATCCTGTATCTAAATAAAATACAAAATAGGAATGGGGATGTGGCTTAATGGTCGAGTGCCCCTGAGTTAAATCCCTGGTACCAAAAAAAATAAATAAATAAATAAGAAGGGCATGGTTGCTGTAAAAGTAAATAAAAGGGTCTCAGTTGAAAGGCAGGGCATGAAGAAATCCTTGGCCCATATATCAAATTGCACTTAGGCAGGCAAAAATTGGGATTGACTGGTCTATAGTAAGGGATACATTGTACAAAAGCCATGGCCAGGAAGGAGCTTATCAAGTTTAAGCAACAGCAAAAAGGCCTTGGACTGTGACAATGGTGTGTGTGTGTGTGTGTGCGTTCACATTTGTGCACACATGGGGGCTGTGATGGGAAGTGGCTCTGGAGGAGAAGGAAGAAGAAGGAACAAAGAGGTACTGGGTCCTGTAGAGCTCTATTCAGAACATTATGTAGGCCTGAGTATTGTATATTGAACCACCAAGCAGTGCATATGGCTTTGTTTCCCAGAATTCCATCAGCAAGTGAATGTGGTATGTAGATAAGGTGATGATATAATTTATCATCCAAAGTAGGATACTATTGAGAGTGAAAGGGGTGCAATAATGGGTATAAAGCAATACTTATAGACCAGTTCTCAACCACTCACTCTAGGAAGCCACAAAGTTGCTTAGAAACTGTACCCTGAAATTATAGGGTCAGTTAGATGTTCCTGCTTCCTCATGTCCTGCCACCAGCTTCACCCTCTGAAGGAGGGCTACCAGGAGAACCTGCTCCAAGTCCAGACCAAAGGAACACAGCCTCATTGCATGCCTAGCTGCATGCAGCCTAGAGATTTTCAGACTGCCACTCATGGAAGCTTGACTGTTGTCAAGCAGGTTTTATTCACATGACTTTGGAATTAAAGTCTTTAAAACATATAGGAAAGAAATTAAGGTCTTAATCATTTAGCATATAAATTTTTTTTTTTAGCATATAAACTTTTCCCACTAGAAACTTTCCTCCACCACTTCTCATGGATGATATGACCTAATTATATGTTCCCCGGGTGGTGGCCAGGCAGACTGGGTGCGGTCCACCTTTAAACCTCTTTTAGAGTAACCTTGTTTGGTGAATTGGTCCTGGTGGTGGATAATACAGGGAGGGAGTACCTACCGGAAGCCCTCCCACAGTTTTAAAGCCCTGTCCAGCAATGACAGTGGCATGAAGTAGTAAATCTAAATCTTTCAGGAAATAAGAAATCTTTTCACTATTGATTTGATTTTTTTATAGAATCAACTGTTTGGCTGAATCTGCATAATGGGGATTAATGAAACTTTATTTCCTGCTGTCTGTGCCTAAGTCACTGTCTACAGCAGGGCCCTCAGGGAGCTCTAGTAATTCCTTCAGTTTACTGAGAAATGGGTCACTTTGCATTGCACGTCCAGCCTAGAATTTGGGGTCTCATTGTCCTCCTCAGCTTTCTTCGACTCCCTCCAGCCCTTCAAAAAATGGCTTGACACCCCTGAAGAAAATAACAACATTTAATGTTTGTATTCAGCCAAGTACTGAAGACACTTTGAGGAGTTTCTCTATTTCTTTTCAAACTGCATTAAAGCTCTCACTTTTGTTTTACAAGCCAGGAAATGTGAAGAATTCACCTGGAAATAAGTAGAAAACTCCATGTTCTGCCCATTTTAATCAGGTAAAGAACAAGAAAATTCTGGTTATTTTTGGCATTGTTCAGGCCATCTGAAATAACTTCTTTGTAATTAATAAATTGTAGCAGTTTTCACCTTGATGTGGAAAACAGAGCTAACATTTTTTCCATCTTTAATTTTTGAGCCTAGGTGCCATGATTTAATTTTGTTTGTTTCTGAGAAACACCTGGGTTTTTTTAGACAAGCTAGAACTAGACAGTTGGGATTCGTCTACAAATCTATTGCCTTTCTTTTCTTCTTTCTTTCTTTTTTTTTTTCAGCTGGGAATTGAACTCAAGGATGCTTTACCACTGAGGTACATTCCCAGTTCTTTTTTAGTTTTTATTTTGAGACAGAGTCTGGCCAAGTTGCTGAGGCCGACCTTTAAGTTGCTGAGGCAGCCTTGAACTTATGATCCTCCTGCCCCAGCCTCTTAAGTTACTGGGATTATAGGCATGTGCCATGGTGCCCAGCTACAAATCCATTTCAAACAGTCAAAAAGTACCCATATTTTTTAAGTTTATTTTTTCAAACAACACTTTCTTATAATAAGCATACTTGGATTTATCTAATACTGATTGAATAAACATTTGTTGAGTGCATGACTATTGTAGGGAAGATCAAGATTATGTAGCAATATTAAGTGACGTAGGAGGTTCTTTATTCTTTAATTATTATTAGGCATAATCATTTTCTTTAAAGATTGAATAACCTGAAACTAGAGAAAATTAGAATATCAAATGAAGGCAGAAAATCAGTGGAAGTTTTTAATCTTAATTTCCTATTTTCATTTTTAATCAGTATTTACTTATCAATTATCTACTAGTTATATAATATAACTAGTTATATTAATGTTACTTTGTGTATATATTAAATATTTTATAATAGCTCTTGTGATTTCCTGATAATTAGATCATACCGAATTTATAAATGACCTAGAAAATAGTTTAATTATGGTATATTCATAAAGAGGAATATTATTGTTTCAACAACATGTATTTGCATGGGAGTATATATACAATTATTATTCAATAGAGAAAAAAATGAGTAATATGTTACATTATTAGACCGTGATACCATAACAGAAAATCTAAGTGTGTATCTTTCCGGTAGTAGGATTATTTTTTATATTATTTACAACTTTCTGTATTTTTCATGTTTTCTGCAATGAATATGAATTTCCTTTTATAATCAGAAATTGCATGTGTGTGTGTATATGTGTGTGTGTGTGGTTCTGGGGATTGATCCCAGAGCCTCTACCACTGAGCTATACCTCCAGTCCATATAATCAGAAAATATCTTAAAATTTGATATTATATTTATTGAATATCATCATTACTATTTAAAATTCATGAAAATGCTGAATTTGAGGGTTTTTTCTCATGTTATATCCATATTTATAGAGAGCCAGAAAGTCATATACTTAGAATTTGAGGGAGTATCTGGCCTAACCCAAGCCTCAAGCAGAATTCCCTATAACCCTGTATTTTCCCCCTTTTATACCTCCACTGATAGGAAACACCCTGAAGGACAGCCTTCTTTGGACAGTTCTAATGTTTAGGAAGCTATTTCTCATACTAAGTGAAGTTTCCTGTGACTCCCATACAGTGGTACTAACCCTGTTTTGGATCACAAAAACCAAATCCAGTTCCTCTTTCACATTTATACGTAGCAGGAAATTTAAGTGTGCATCTTGCAGGTAGCAGGATGATTTTTAAGTTTTTTCTTCTTTATAACTTTCTGTTGTTTTTAAATTTTCTTCATTGAGTAGGCATTTTCTTTTATAATCTAATCAGATTTTTTTCCTATACCAGGGATCAAGTCCACAGTTTTACACATGCTAAGCAAATGCTCTACCGCTGAGTGCATCCCCAGTCCCACATAAATATTTTAAAAGCTTTTCTTATCTTTATTCCTTTCCCAGAGGTAATTTTGATTCATCATTTTAGTATCCTTTCATATTTTTAGTTTATATATAAGACATATATATTCATACATGCATGCTTGTGACTTTTTGACAAAAATAGGATCATAATCATAATTTTATTATCACAACTAAAGAAATTAACACTAATTCCTTAGTACCAGCTGTTACCCAGTTAGTGTACAGATTTCCCTGATTTTCTCATTAATAACTTTGTTTTGGTAGTGGGAATTGAACCCAGGGGTACTCTACCACTGAGTTACATCCCCAACCCTTTTTATATATTTTTTTGAGACAGGGTCTTCCTAAATTGCTGAGGCTGGCCTCAAACTTGCTCTCCTCCTTCTTCAGCCTCCCAAGTCACTGGGATTACTGGCATGTGTCACTGCACCTGACTCATTCATAACATTTCTTGTGGTTTGTTTGAACCAGAATTCAAAAAAGGTCTGCCCCTTGTGCTTGACTGATAGGTCTCTTAAGTCTTTTATTTTAGTTTTTTAAGTTGGTGATATTACCTATTAACTTTTTTTATTTGTTCTTTTTAGATATGCATGACAGCAGAGTGTATTTTGCCATATTATACATACATGGAGTATATCTTTTAAGCTGTGATGGTTCTCGGCCTCATTAATCCTTTGCCATTTTTTTGTTGTTGTTGTTGAAAACCTGCTTTATTTGTCCTTTAGAATTTACCATGTTCTGGCTATGGTTGAGTACATTCATTTAGTGTCACTCTATTATCTCTTGGTTTTTTTCTTCTATTTCCCATAAACTGATAATTAGATCCAAAGACTTAACCAGATTAGGTTCCATTTTTTGGTAAGAGTACTTCATAGATGGTGCTATTTTTAGCTATGTTAAATGAATGAATGCATGAAAGACCTTACTTTTTCACTTAATATACTTTTAACATACTTTATTGTCAGTAGTTATAGATCCACCTTATTTCTTCTTTTTTTATTTTTTTATTTTTTGTTTTTATTTTTTGTACTGGGATTTGAATGCAGTGGTGCTCTACCACTGAGCCCACTTTTTAAAACATTTAATAGCTCCCTACCTTTTAAACTTTGAGACAGGGTCTCTCTAAGTTGCTGAGGCTTGCTTTGAATTTGCAATTCTCCTGCCTTGGCCTCTTGAATGGCTGGGATTACAGGTGTGTGCCACAGTGCCTGCTCTTATTCCCTCTTTGTTTATTTAATGATTTCTTAGTCTGGACTACTACTGTGGTCTGATTAATCCTTGTTTTTTTTTTAAATATATTTTTAGATGTTGATAGACCTTTTTTAAATACTTTTATTAGTTATTGATGAACCTTTACTTATGTATATGTGGTGCTGAGAATTGAACCCAGTGCCTCAACATGCTAGGCAAGCACCCCACCACTGAGCCACAGTCCCAGCCCCGATAGACCTTTATTTTATTCATTTATTTTTATGTGGTGCTGAGAATCAAATCCAGTGTCTCACACATGCAAGGCAAGTGCTCTACCACTGAGTCACAACCCCGGGCCTTAATCCTTGTTAATATAGGTTGTTTCCAGTTTCTAGAGTTTAACAATACAGTAAATATATTAAATTCTTAGAGAAGCCCAAAACAGATTAATAAACTGAGATAGGAAAGATGTTGGTGGTTTATATGTTTAACTTAGGAGTTTGGGGTTTTGTATTATAAGTTCAATTGAGTAGTCATTGGCCTCTAAAGTATTGGTTTGAGAATGTAGTGCAGTGGTAGAATGCTTGTCTAGCATGTGTGTGGCCTTGGGTTCAATCTCCAGCATTTCAAAAAAAAATGAAATATTTATAACTTGAATTGCTTCTTTGTATTCATTACACATAAGGAAAAAAGCAATCTGGAGAAGACTCAGTTTGGCTTTGACAGGTCTTTGAAATTATATGTTTCATTCTGGAAAGGAATGATGAGGTGATGTGAGGAAAGGTATATATTTAACTGAGGATAATATTCTCTTCCAACACATATATGGAAATGCAGTTGTTTGATCTTCAGAGGGCAAGAGACGTATGGTGTGTGCTGTGCTATTTAGGCCTTTACTTCATATTCATCCATCCTTCTGTTTAATTATGCTTAGAGACACAGTCAGTTGAGAGTCTGAGTGTGAAATAGGAATAATTATAGTTTTCTCTGCTCATGATCCTTATGGTCATATAATGATAACCTAATATTTTATATGGTTTCTCTATTTCAATCTAAAGAATTTTCAAAATATTAAATTTTAGAGTCATTTTCATTTTTTATGGCACAGTTTGCTTATGGTTTTTTTCTTTTAGTTGTAGGTAAACAGTGGAAACTCCAGACAGTAAATCAGTATTTCTACAGAACAATGGCAGAGAAGTCAATATTGAATATAGTAACTGGCCTTCTTCAGGAAAATCTATAGTAGGCCTTTTCGTTATCTTGGGTGATGCCATACTACAAGTGGACTAACCTGAAATCCTTTCACCTAGAGATAATGTACAAGCCTTAGAACTCCTCGTTCTCATGTCACTATTTATGTACATAATTAAAATCCAAATTAAAAAAAAATGTGTCCTGCTTTCTTTACCGATATCATTGAGTGACAGTTTAAGCATATCTGGTATTCACAAATATGCACAGTTAATGTACATGGTGCATGTTTCTGTGTGTATGTGTGTATGCATGTGGTGTGCATGGTGTTTGTATGCTAAAGACAACATTAACTCTTCTTAGGGCAGTAGCAGATGGCAGTCTGCAGAGTCTGAGCCCAAAACCCAAAGGAGGGCAGAGGAGAAGGGCTTGAGGTAAGAGACGATGCTTTAAAAACCAACAAAGGGAAATACTGGGGAGTGATATTGGCCAAATATTGTTATATTGTGTGCATGTACAAATATGTAACAACAGCTTCCATCAATATATACAACTACAAAATGCCAATTAAAAATGCAGAAGAAAAAAAAACCAACACAAGGAACAAAACTTATAAGTAACACAGTTTGCCCATACTAATTAAAATACAGCACAAAACTGAAATAGTAACCTTTGTTGTGACTATCATCTCCCAGTTTAGACTGATCTTCTAGTTCTTGAATGGAAGTGAAATTCATAATGAAGCAGTATATGTGATCTGCCAGTGGTTGAATGGGGATGTGGCTGTGTGTATTGGCTCTTTGTATGTATAGCTCGTGTCCTCCTCTGTGGCCTCTGAATGCACCTCAGATGGATCTCTGTATTCCCAGGGCAAAGATCAGCAGGAGCCTCCTTTGAATTGTCAGCTAACCAGGAAGGATGACAGGGGCAATATGAGAGAATTTAAAATTTCCAAATTTCAGACTGATTTGGAAACTATAAGCCTTTGATTCTTGTTTTCAGTATAATTCCTAATTGTTGATCTTCCAGAATTGATAACAGTTGGGAAGACAGCAATGCACAAATGGAAATGCACATATTAGTATTAAATACATTTAATAGAACCAAAATGGCAGGACAGTGCTGGTGTTGTTACTTGGATTAATGAGCTGAAGCAAAGTTGTCCATGGGATAATCCTCGTCACCCAGAAATCTTACCTTCTTTCTTGTGTTACTGGACCAATCATACAAATATAGTAAAGCTGTCCCTAAATTATAAATATGCTATTATTATTTTAGGCTCTCTCCATTTGTCTTGGGGTCCTATGTCACCTCTGCAAAGTGGAAATTCCATGAGTTTCTTCATTGAGATTGCTTGAACTACAGAAGATTAAGAAGAAATGGCCTACACCTCAGCATGGTCTGGAGATGATTAATCAATAGGTATTTGCCTCCTTAATGTACAGTATTACTTCCCATTGTTAACCCTTCAGTTACTATTGAAACATTTCTTCCAAACCTCTTAACTCCTCCATTGGGTTGTGGGGTTAGGTATCACCAAACTCTACCGTTGTCTGATCTGTGTTAGTGCAGCAGAGGAATTACCCCCCAACACAGATAGCTCGTTGCGTTGCCCTCTGAACTATTTTTTGATTTATGAACGGTGGCCCAAAGATCTTTCTCTTTCCTGGTTGGTTGTATTAAACTGCTGCTTTCTTTTTATATTTAATAGTTTGCATGCCTCCTTGTGCATACTGAACTATAGGGAATATAAAATGTGCATATTTAGGGCTGGGTGTCGTGGTGTACACCTGTAATCCTAGTGGCTTGAGAGGCTGAGGCAGGAAAATTGTGAGTTCAAAGCCAACCTCAGCAATTTAGCAAGGCCCTAAACAATTTAGCAAGACCCTGTCTCTAAATAAAATATTTTTTAAAAAAGGGCTGGGGATGTGAGTTCAATGGTAAAGTGCCCTTGGGTTCAATCCCTGGTCCCATAAACAAACAAACAAACAAACAAAACACCAAACAATGCATATTTGGGGGCTAGGGATGTAGCTCAGTTGTGGAGCATATGCTTAGCATGCATGAGGCCCTGAGTTCAATCACTAGTACCAAAATATACACATTTTAGTATCTTGTGTTTGTCCAAGTCTTTATACTTTCAAAGTGCCATTTTATCTCTTTCCTCCCTTGGCTCATTCCTAAATTCAATACATTTGTACTTTGTTTTGGGGTACTAGGGATTGAGCCACAGGATACTTTACTACTGAGCTACATCCCCAGCCTTTTTCATTTTTTATTTTTTAAATTTTTAAAGTTTTTATTTAATTTTTCATTTTTTGGTATTAGGAACTGAACTCCAAGGTGCTTAACCACTGAGCCACATCCCAGCCCTTTTTAAAGTTTTTATTTAGAGACAGGGTCTCGCTAAATTGCTTAAGTCCTCGCTAAGTCGCTGAGGCTCAGCCTCCTGAGCCACTGGGATTACAGGAATGTGCTACTGGGTCTGCCCCTTTTTATTTTTTTATTTCAAGGCAGGGTGTCACTAAGTTGCTGAGACTGGCCTCCTGATTTGGTGGGACTATAGGCATGGGCTGTCATCTGGCTTTATTCTTGTTCTTTTTCTGCTATCTATGTTTGAACTTTTGTATATTTTTTTGTTTTAGTTGTAGGTGGACACAATACCTTTATTTTATTTTTATATGGTACTGAGGATTGAACCCAGGGCCTCACACATGCTGGGCGAGCACTCTACCACTGAGCCACAACGCCAGCCCTGTTTATACTTTTTTCCATCTTTTATGGTCATATCTCTCTCTAATAAAACCATGACTTCCATCTACTTTATCTGCAACATAATCAACATAGTTCTGTAGTTCTATTTGAATAACTTTAGGGAATTTGGAGAGAATGTTCTCTACCTTACAAAGTGACTTAAACTCCCCTGAAGAGATAAATGTGGTTTGGTTTGTTCTGTGATAACAGATTCCCAAGAAAGAGTGCTTTGTCAAAAATCAAGATTGAGCTGGGGGCGGTGGTGCATGCCTATAATCCCAGAGGCTTGGGAGGCTGAGTCAGGAGGATCACAAGTTCAAAGCCATTTGCAGCAATTTAGCGAGGCACTAAGCAACTTAGTGAGACCTTGTTTCAAAATAAAAGAAAAATGGCTGGGAATGGAGCTCAGTGGTTAAGTGTCCCTGGGTTTAATACCTGATACAAACAAACAACATCAAGATTAAAAAGTAATTGCTTCAGTGGGGAAAAAAAGGTATTAGGAGTACTAAAGAATGCCTTCACCAATCTTACCACCTTTATCACACCTTGAGACAAAAGTAGTAGTACATAGCAGAAGCCAGAGCAAGTTGAACTGAGTGACTACTTCAGTACCACCCAGACTGTAGGGTAGAGGTGTCTAGGCCTCTGGGTCAGCAGCTTCTGTCCCAAGTGCAATGCTGGATCTCAGTCCAGTAGTAGCCTGTATAATGCAGAGCGCTTACCCTAATGAATGAAGCAATAATATGATATGCAAATACCCTCAATAAAATCCAAAATGTAGGCAAAATGTATGGGTTCGCATATACAGGTGGTAAAAATACTTGTCAGAGGTCAAAGAGGAAGTCAGTGACAGGTAAAATTAGGCCATGTGGTATTACTGATTTTTATGAGTGTGAAACTATAATTCAGAATCCTTGAATTCAGAGAAAATAGATGGGAATTATGTTGTCATTGTTGTGTTTAATGAATGCACCTTGCACTTATCATTTGGGAAAAGCTTAATGTATAGAGAACACTTGTCTTTGTGACCAGCAGTATTCATTCCTAATTGTATAAACTGACTGATAAGCCATGAGTAGGAAAGTTATCACTTTTTAGTTCAATGTACTCACCCAGACTAATGCAAAAACAACTTTGAGGGGACCATCATTATATTTGTGGAACTAAATTCTGTTCAATGCTTAATTTTCATTTAAGGCAAATATTTGAAATGATGGTTTTGTTCACCATTGTTTGAAAGAAACTTGGTTAAGGTGTTGGTTTTCACTCTGTAAACCTCCTATCTAACATCCTTCTAGTCAAGTTTCAAATCAATAATTAGCCAACACACAGGACTAAAGGTACAGTCAGGTCAAACTCCAGATGTGACTGAAGTTCAGGCTTATTTATGTTTATGAAATTATGGCCAAGGAAATTTCTGGATGAAAGAAAAGTTTGTTTTTGTAAGCAAGCATTTCACTTCACATTTTGTTCCCTTGACATACTGAATAAATCAACTATGTTTCATATTAAGGGGCTTTTATCTTCTTAATCAACTGTAGCGCTTTGTTGCTGAACTCTGGAAAGCAAAAGAATAGCCAAGGGAGTGACTCTTCTCCCTGCCTACCTCAAACTTTGAAATAGCCTTAATCAAAATCCTTATAGGACTGGTGGTGTAGCTCAGTGGTAGAGTGCTTGGCTAGCAAATATGAGGCTCTTTGTTCCATCTCCAGCACCTCAAGAAAGAAAGAGAAAAGAAAAAAAAGATCCTCTTTCTCCTGGTATGAATGCCTTGTAGATCTCCCCCTTCAATGCTGCCTTATTGATGGCATTGTAGAAGACAGACAGAAGAAAAGGTAAAAGGCAAAGATGGAGAAAAAGCTAGGTGCCGTGGTGCTCATCTATAATTGCAGTGACTCAGCAGAGTGAGGCAGGAGGATTGCAAATTCAAGGTCAGCATCAACAACTTAGCAGGGCTCTAAGCAACCTAGGGAGACCTTGCCTCAAAATTTAAAAAAAAAAGGGGGTCTGGGGATGTGGCTCATTGATTAATGAGCCCTTGGTTCAGTCCCCAGTACCAAATAAATAAATAAATAAATAAATAAATAAATAAGCAAGCAAGCAGTGGATGTAAATAACTGAATAAATAAATAAATAGGCTCTGGATGTAGCTCAGTGGTAGAGTGCCCCTGGGTTCAATCCCCAATACCAAATGAATAAATAAGTGAATGATGGGAGAAAAACATGGAAATGAAAAACTGCTTCCCACACTCAGAAATAGTCATAGTGAAGCCTTCAAACGTTTAGATAATATAATACTGTGATTTTACTAGGAGTTACCCCAAATTTGTGTATCATCAGCAGAATGATCTTAAATGTTTTGTTCATTACAGGGAAAACATCAGCTTCTAAGTATCAGCCATCTAAATTTATCTTCCTTATCTCTTCTAAGTTTTGAGAAAATAGTCCCCAGGTAATGGTAGTGTCTGAATACATACATTATTTTCTCCTGAAACCCCAGGAAGATAAGAGGAAAAGGATTTTTAAAATAGCTTTAGTACATGGGGGAGAGGTTGATCAATGGGTATTGAGTTAGAGTTAGACAGGAGCAAGAAATTCTGGTGTGCTATTCCACAGTAGGGTGGCTAGAGATAACAAGTACTATATATTTCAAAACACTAAAAAATAGGAATTTGAATGTTTTCACTATAAAGAAATGGTAAATGAAAAAAATGTGAGAAAACTGATAAATGTTTGAGGAGATAGATATGTTTACCCTAGCTTAACCATTGTATACATATATCAAGCTGTCACATGGTACCCCATAAATATGTACAACTTTTATGTTTTTCCATATCAGTTAAAAATAAATGGGGGTGCTGGAGTTGTGGCTCAGTGGTAGAGCTCTTGCCTAGCATGTGTGAGGCATTGGGTTCGATTCTCAGCACCACATATAAATAAATGAATAAAACAAAGGTCTATAACATCTAAAAAATATTAAAAAAGGATAAAATAAATGGGGCTTGGACTGGGATTGTAGCTCAGTGGTTGAGCACTTGCCTGGCATGTGTGATATGCTGTGTTCAATCCTCAGCACCACATAAAAATAAATAAAGTTTTGTGTCCATCTACAACTAAAAAATTTTTAATAAATTAATGAGGCTTGAAATATAGCTCAACATATAACTTTATAGTTAACTATAAACTATAGCAGAGTACTTGTCTATCATGCATGAGGCACTAGGTTTGATTCCTACCACTGCAAAATAAATAAAAATTAAAAATAAGGGCTGGGGATATAGCTCAGTTGGTAGAGTGCTTGTCTCACAAGCACAAGGCCCTGGGTTCAATCCCCAGCACCGCAAAAAAATAACAATAATAATAATAAATAATTTTAAAAATGGGGAATGGGAGAGATGTATCTTATGCCTTCATTACAGGAAGGATGCCAGTGGATACATGGAACCAAAGTTTACAAAGTAAATATAATGCTCATTAGAGTGTTCACTTAGCATTTAAATTTATTTATTTATTTATTTTTCTTTCTTTTTTTTTTACTGCTTCACTGTTGTTTTATTTCATTTTTATATCCACACAATGAAATGTTCTGAATTGGTTATTCTTTTTTTTCTAGTCATATTTTCATGCTTTAACAAGTTTCATCATCAGAAAACCATCGGTATTGTAAAATTTGTACACAAAACCATACATACCAATTACAAAGCTCAACACTCCCATCTGTAGTGAAAACCTAGAAACTTACCAAAATTAAAAGGGTTTGCCTTAAAACAATGTTGTAAAAATACATATTGCATAAATTCTAGAACCAGGTGCTCCCTCATCGTAATTTTCTAACATATTCCTTTTAATTGTCCATGGACACGATTCCTTTATTTTCATGTGGTGCTGAGGATTGAACACAGTGCATCACACGTGCTAGGCAAGTGCTCTACCACTGAGGCACAACCCAGCCCCTCATAACAATTTTCAGTGTCAAAGAGGGCACATGTAACAATACATATGAATATGTTTTCAGAAAATTTTAAGATGAGTGGATGAATTCAAACCTCATGATAGTTAATAGTTCAGCATTCTAACTCAAGAAATAACTGCATTATATTGCAAGTTTCTATTACTTATTGCAACAACTCTAGGGATGTTGAACATTTTTTCATATATCTGTTGATTGCTTGTAGATCTTCTTCTGTAAAGTGTCTGTTCATTTCCTTGGCCCATTTATTGATTGGGTTATTAGTGTTCTTGGTGTAAAGATTTTTGAGTACTTTGTAGATTCTGGAGATTAGTGCTCTATCTGAAGTGTGTGTGGCAAAGATTTTCTCCCACTCTGAAGGCTCTCTCTTCACAATTCTGATTGTTTCCTTTGATTTTTAGTTTGATTCTATCCCAATCATTGATTCCTGCTTTTATTTCTTGTGCTTTGGGAGTCATGTTAAAGAAATCTGGTCCTAGGCCAACATGATGAGGATTTGGACCTATTTTCTCTTCTATTAGGTGCAGGGTCTCTGGTCTAATTCCTAGGTCCTTGATCCATTTTGAGTTGAGTTTTGTACAGGGTGAGAGATATAGGTTTAAGTTTCATGTTGCTGCATATGGATTTCCAGTTTTCTCAGCACCATTTGTTGAAGAGGCTCTCTTTTTTCCATTGTATGTTTTTGGTTCCTTTGTCAAGTATTAGATACCTGTATTTATGTGGGTTTGGCTCTGTGTGGTGCTGTACCATTGATCTACCCGTCTATTTTGGTGCCAATACCATGCTGTTTTTGTTACTATTGCTCTGTAGTATAGTTGAAGGTCTGGTATTGTGGTACCCCCTGCTTCGCTCTTCTTGCTAAGAATTGCTTTAGTTATTCTGGGTCTCTTATTCCTCTAAGTGAATTTCATGATTGCTTGCTCTTGATGAGTTCAGGCTATTCACATAAAAATATGGAACGCTTCACGAATTTGTGTGTCATTCTTACACAGGGGCCATGCTAATCTTCTCTGTATGGTTCCAATTTTTAGTATATGTGCTGCTGAAGCAAGCACACATGTGCTGCTGAAGGGAGCACACATTTAAATTTAAAAAGACGTTCCAGTGAACTCATGGAACCAAAGATTTACAAAGTAAATTTGAGATTCTTAATAACTTCCTTGCTCAGTAGAGTGTTCTCTTAAGCATTTAAATTTTAAAAGGTAGCATTAGGATACAAGAAAGGCATGGGGAGAGGGAGACAATGGGACTTCTGTGTTTTTGCAACAGACTTAGGGGAACTGTTTGATTCTTCAAACTCTGTGTCCCTGTAACATTGATACAATAAAAATAATGAAAAATTTAGAAATAGTTTCTTTAAAAAGCAAGGAATTGAGTCTCCCCAAACTCCTGAACTTCTGGATCACTTTCTAGATTTCTAATGCGCTCATGGATGTTTTCCCCTTGTTGCTGCATACCTTATCTCCTCTGTAGACTATAATTGCAAGGCCAGGGCAAGTGTTTTCTTAGTGTTCCCACAGTGCTGACCTGATGTAACTGGTACATGTTGCCAATGTGTGCTGAGTGAATTATTGACAGTTCACAATTGCATTATGATTCTGTTTCAATGAGAGCCTTTAGAGGGTATCTGTAGGTATTTGATTTGTTTGATTGTCACTGCCAGGTGGCAAGGTCAGGTTTTATGTCCCTTTGTTTCTGATTTCCAAATCTTTAAACAGAGGTGGTTAGCCTAGGTGCTCTGTATTTTATTTTATTTTTTTAAATATAAATTTTTTAATATATATTTTTAATTGTCAATGGATCTTTTGTTTAATTTTATTTATTTGTATGTGGTGCTGAGTATGGAACCAAGGGCTTCACACATGCCAGGCAAGCGCTCTACCACTGAGCCACAACTCCGGCCCCCCAGGTGCTCTTTTTTTAAAAAAAAACTTTTAGTTGTTGATGGACCTTTATTTTATTCATTTATTTATATGCGGTGCTGAGAATAGAACCCAGGGCCTCACAAATGCGAGGCAAGTGCCCTACCGCTGAGCCACAGACCCAGGGCCTCACACATACTAGGGAAGTGCTCTACCATTGAGCCACAACCCCAGCCCCCGCTAGGTGCTCTTTAAAGGCCTTCTTATTCTGTGATTTCTTCCCTGAGATTTATTAAGCACCTACTGAATGCATGGTCTAGATGATCCATTAGAGTGGGCAGGGAAGAGAAATACCAATCACAGTTCAGATTTGAAGACAGAAATTTAAGTGCATGAACAATCGGAATAATTGCAGGGCAGCAGCATCATAATGTACAAATAAAATATTAATGATAGGTAATAGTTTCATGTATTTGGTCTTGTGTGGAAAAAATAAGAGTTTTAAATTTTTTGTGCACAATAACTTTTTTTAGGTAAGAGGAAACAAGCCTGGTAAAACAGGGGATGTTGACTTGGATAGATGATTTTACTAAGTTAGGTACTTATATCATATTCTTTGTGTGTGATCACTGTTTTTCCTTTGGAGTACCTTTTGTCCCCAGCAAGTCTAGCAAGGGTTAGCCCAGAGATGAACTTTTGGGGCACCCTTGATATATCCCTTAACTCCTTCATGAATATTCATTAATATTATGTATATAGAAAATAATGTCTTGCTGGCCATGGTGGCCTGTAATCCCAGTGGCTTGGGAGGCCAAGGCAGGAGAATTCCAAGTTTGAGTCCAGCCTCAGCAACTTCATGAGGACCTAGGCAATTTAGGGAGACCTTCTCTCTAAGTAAAATATAAAAAGGGCTGGGTATGTGACTTAGTGGTTAAGTACACACACCCCCAGGGTTCAATCCCTAGTACCAAAAATAAAAAATAAAATGTCTTACTACTTTCATGTATTGATAGGAATTGGAATGTCTGGTTAAGAATCACATTGAGGGGCTGGGGATTATAGCTCAGTTGGGTAGAGTGCTTGCCTTGCCCTGGGTTCAATCCCTAGCACCGCCAAAAAAAAAAAAAAAAAAAATCACATTGGTTGAGAGCCAACATGTCCTACTTTAAGTAACATGGATGTTTAATTTAGAATTAATATTGATTTGCCTAATAAAATATACCACTGTCCTTTAAGTACATCTTAGTAGCTTACACATACCACTAGACAATATTTGCTGAAGTATTATACTTTAATTTTTATTCAGAGAGCTACAAGTTCAGTTCTCTGAAATGATAATAAATTCGGAATGTTAACAAAACTAAATTTGCATGTTTCCTTAAGTAAACCAAAAATTTGAGCTTGCATGAGTGGCATGGCCTCTATGCAGAAGCTCAAGACAACAGTCTTGAGCCTGCCATCTTTAGAACAGTCTGCTTGCAGGGTTGGCCCTTAGGAAACAGCTTCCCCAAAGTTCCTATGCTTGTTAAGCTGTGGCACCAAACCCGGCTGTTATCAGGTAACTTAGATTGTGCAAATGGCATGAATTATGACCAACACTGGATTTTATTCTGGGACTCTGGACTTTAGGTAGTTGCTATGCAGAGGGTGCCTATGTGACCAGCTTCAGTAAAATCCTTGAATCCCTAATATGTTTTTCTGAGCAGAAATAGTGCACCTGTGTGGCTCCAGTTTTGCTACTATAGATGGAAACATGTTGAATATGTCCCCTTCCAGGCCAGGAGGGAAAAAGCATAGTAATCTGTGTTTTTTTTCCTTGCTGGACCTGTCGTGTATCCTTTGTGACAATAAACCTAAGCCATGAGTACGAGCATATACTGAATCCTGTGAGATATTTTAGTGAATCTGGGGGATCTTCCCCAAAACAACCTGTAAAGATGGTGTTTGTTTTATTTATGTTATTCCCTCTTCCCCTCCACTTTACAGGAAAACATAAATAAAAGGACTATTATATTTACATTAAATATTTCCAGGTCACAAGACATTGAAAAACAGTTTTTAGTCATCTTCCTCGAGCAAAAGGAAAGTAGTTTATGACAGCCACAAAAAACTTTAAGCTCCTTGTTTAGACCAAATTAGTGATTGGGGTGTTTTTTGTTTGTTTGTTTGTTTGTTTGTGGTTTTCCCCTGCCCCCTAATTCTCACATAGAGTCTTTCTTCCCTCACGCTATGGTAGCAAGCTATTTGGGCTTGTTAATAAGTAAATAGGTCATAAACTGCACTCCATTCAAAAGTGACATCTTTATGAAAGCATTTATTTGTCCTACAGAGAGAGCCCTGGCTCATTTCAAATATTGTTCTCAGCTGAGATCAGAATGCTGAAGAGTACACTTTGCACATTTAATTTTAAACAAAATAGTTTCTTTTTTTGGTGGTGCCATGGTATTTCCTTGGGGAAGCACTACCAAATAGGTAAGACTTGTTGATGTCTGTGTGGGAACATACACCTAAATGCCAGAGCTAATAAGAACATCAAAAGACAACATAGGGGGCTGGGGTTGAGGCTCAGTGATAGAGCACTCGCCTAGCATGTGTGAAGAACTGGGTTTGAATCTCAGCACCACATAAAAAAATAAAAATAAAGGTATTGTGTCCATCTAAAACTAAAGAAAAATATAAAAAAATGCAATTTGATAAAAAAAAAAGACAACATAGGAGTAAATCTTGGTAAAAGTAAATTGGGACCTTGGGTTGGGCAATGGTTTCTTAGATACAACACCAAAAGCACAATAGACTACCATGAAGAAAAGGGACAACCCATGGAATATGTGAAAATAAATATTCACAAGTCATATATCTGATAAGAGACTTGTATCCAGAATATATAAAGAACTTTTACAACTCAACAGTAAAATATATGTGTGTGTGAGAGGGTACATATTTATCTCCATATCCTAGTTGAAACTGGGCAGAGGATTTTAACATTTTTCAAAAGAAGTTATACAAGTGACAAAGACATGAAAAGATGTTTACCATCATTAGTCATCAGGGAAATGCACGTAAAAACCACAGTGAAATACCACTTCATGCTACAAGGCTAGCTAAGATAAATAACAACTGTTGACGAAAATGTGGGGAAAACAGTCTGGTAGTTCCTCAAAATGTTAAGCATAGACCTATGTGACTCAGCAGAATCAGTCCTAGGTATATACCAAGAGAAATGAAAACCTATGTCTACACAAAAACTTATATACAAATGTCCATAGCAGTGTTATTCATAATAGCCAAATAGTGGAAATAACTAAAGGTCTATCACCTGGTGCATTGATAGACAAAACATTTCCATACAATGGAATATTATCCAGCCATAAAGAGGAATCAAGTACTGATACATGCTACTTTGGTGACACTTAAAAACTTGCTAAGTGGGGCTGGGGATATCGCTCAGTTGGCAGAGTGTTTGCCTCGCAAGCACAAGGCCCTGGGTTCAATCCCCAGCACTGCAAAAGGAAAAAAAAAAGCAGTAAAAAATGTAATCTGATTAAAAACCTGCTAAGTGAAAGAAACCAGTCACAAAAGAGCACATGTTGTGTGATCCCATCTATTTTAAATATCTAAAATGGGCAAATTCATAGCAGCAAAAAGTAGATTAATAGTTGCTTAGGACTCTGGGGGTGGAAGCCTAACAAAGGGAATTCAACTGGAGAAATTGATCACGTAGGAGACACATACTGGAAGGTTTACTGCAAGGAGTTGGCTTAGGCAATTGTGGGGCTGGCTAAGCAAGTCTGAATGCCATAGGCAAGTAGTCAGAAGGGGCAGATGAGTTCTTAGGCATGAACTAAGGCTGCAGTCCACAGGCAGAATTTCTTCAGTTCTGCTTTTATGACCCTTTCCCTCATTGAGTCAGGCCCACTTAGCTGAAGTCAGCTGATCATGGACTTTAATCACACCTACAAGGCAACCTTCACAACAGCACCTAGATTAGTGTTTAAACATTTGGAAACTGCAGTCAAGTTGATACATAAAGTGACTATGGGGAGTGACTTCTAGTGGGATTTCTTTTGGGGGTGATGATTATACAACTCTGTACTGAGAACTGTTACATTGTATACTTAATTTAAATGGGTGAATTGTATGGTGTGTGAATTTATATATATATATTTGAGGGAGGGTACCAGGCTTTGAACTCAGGGCACTCAACCACTGAACCACATCTCCAGCCCTATTTTGTATTTTATTTAGAGACAGGGTCTCACTGAGTTGCTTAGTGCCTCACTTTTGCCAAGGCTGGCTTTGAACTCACTATCCTCCCGCCTCAGCCTCCCTGGCTGCTGGGATTACAGGTGTGTGCCACCACACCCGGGGTGAATTATATATTAATAAAGATATTTTTAAAAGACTGCATATGCTGGGCATGATGGTGCATGCCTGTAATCCCAGTGACTCGGGAAGCTGAGACAGGAGTATCACAAATTCTAGGCCAGCCTCAGTTACTTAAGGAGATCTTGTTTCAAAAAATTAAAAATAAAAATAAAAGGTTGGGGATATAGCTCAGTGGTAAAGCGCTCCTGGGTTAGATCTCCACTACCAAATAAAAAAATTTTTAAAAGACTGCGTATTTGTAGATCCATGTTCATAGCAGAACTACACATGACAGCCAAGAGGCGGAATTAACCCATATGTCCATTGCCAGATAAATGGATGGACAGCATGGTATGTGCATACAATGAAGTATTATTCAGTCTTTAAAAGAAAGGGAATCATGTCACATACTACAGCACGGGTGAACTGTGAAGACATTAAGTGAAATCAGCCAGTCAAATAAATTCTGCATAATTCCATTTATATGAGGTAGGTACTTAAAATAGTCAGATTCACAAAACCATAAAGTAGAATGATGTTTTACTAGAGGCTAGGAGATGGGACAAAGAGGAATTATTATTCATTAGGCATAGAGTTTCATTTTTGCAAGATAAAGGTTTTTGTTTTTTTGCAGTGCTGGGAATTGAACCCAGGGCCTTGTGCTTGTGAGGCAAACACTCTACCAACTGAGCTATATCCCCAGCCCTGCAAGATGAAGTTTTGGAAATCTTTTGTACAACAATGTGAATATACTTAACCAACATATTCCTTTAAAAATGGTTTAAGAGTGCATGCTTAGTATGAACAGAGCCCTGGGTTTTATGCCTAGCACACAAAAAATGTTGATGGTAAAACTTATGTTAAACTGGGCATGATGGCACATGCCCCTAAACCCAGTGACTTGGGAGGCTGAGGCTGGAGGATCACAGATTCAAAGCCAGCCTCACCACCTTCACAAGGCACTAAGTACCTCAGTGAGACCCTGTCGCTAAATTTAAAAAAAAATTAAAAAGGGCTAGGGATGTGGCTCAGTGGTTATGTGCCCCTGGGTTCAATCCATGGTACCAAAAAAACAAAAACAAAAAAAACTTAAGTGGTTTTTACCACAATATAAAAAAAATAGAAACCCCAATGGCTGTGTGTCCTGCATTGCCTGAGCAGCTCCCTGGTTGTCTGAACTCTCCTCTGACACCATTTTCTGGCCTATACAGGACTGTATAGTGTCTAAAATGAGAATGAGGGATTTCCTCAAAGTATAATCAAACTACTATGGCAGTTTGGGAGATATTGGCTCAATTGTTTATCTCTGTGACTTATTTAATTCCATTAACCTGTTTATAGGAAGCTGATTAAGATAGAGATGATGAATTTGACAGGATAAAAATTTGAGGTAGAGTCGGATGTATTTTTCCCAACTGACTAAGACAGCTGCTAAAAGCAACTAAAAGTCTAATCTCAATTGACAGAAAAATGACTACTTGACCCTTTTCTGAGTTTGGTGGGCAGCAAGAAGTCCTGTTCAGGTGAACAACCAGAGCCCAGACCCGTGGTGCCCACCTGCTTGTGTGCCTTGAGGTATTCTGTGACTTTCTGGCTCAGCTCAGACTGTGAGTAAGGAAAGAGAGTAGCCCCCAGCTGAAGTGTTGAACTAGGGAGTATTCATCCCCCTTTCGAGTCCTACTCCCTCATTTATAACCCTTTCCTCCCAGAGCATCAGTTGCCATTTTGTCACAGTAGACAAATTCACCCACAGGGAGGGGCAGCTGGAACAGGCAGACCACAGCCTCATTCTTTCCTTATACTTGCTGTTCTATTTTGCTGGGAATGCTCTCAATTGGCCTGGTGGCTCTCTGGATCTCAATCACATTAGTGTCTTCATCTCAGAATTAATGAGATGAGATTTAATAGGATTAAATGAAATTATTTTGCCTGAATCTAGATGTTGCTCAATAGATGTTAGCTCCTTTCTTTCTCACTCAAAATTTTGAATTCTCAGGCATGCACCTTTCTCCTCCCCACCCTTCTCCATTTAGTTGTTTTATTTCCCAGGAGTCCGTCTTCTCTTCTCAGATTGTAATACTCCAGAGACTTTGCTCAGTCCTGCATGTCCATTTTTGGTTGTCTCAACTTGGAAGAGGGTGCTACTGTTATCTTGTGGGTAGAAGCCAGGGATGCTGCCAAACATCCTACAATACTTAGGACACACCCATAACAAAGAATTATCCAGCTCAAAATGTCAACGGGGGTGGGGGGGAGTGAGCCCTGGACCTTTGCAAGGCTAGTTCCTTGTCATCTAGGTCTTGACCTAAACTGACCTTTGGTTGGGTGGGTTGTGAACAGCATAAGACACTTTTATTTTCTTTGTAGCACTTTCACAATATATTTTATTTGTCTATTTTAAAAAAATAGACATTATGTTGGTACATTATAGTTACACACAATAGGTTCATTTTTGCATATTTGTACATGCATAGAATATAATTTGCTCCATTTTAATCAACAGTATTTCCGCTTTCTCTTTCCTACTCCCTCCCCCTGTTATCTTTCTTATATTGGTCTCCTATTTATTGGTTCGGTTTTGGGTTTTAGGTTTTTTTGTTTGTTTGTTTGTTTGTTTGTTTTTTTGTACCAGAGATTGAACCCAGGCGCTTAACCACTAAGCCACATCCCCAGCCCTTTTTGTTTTATTTAGAGACAGGGTCTTGCTAAGTTGCTGAGGCTGGATTTGAACTTGTGGTCCTCCTGCCTCAGCTTCCCAAGTCACTGTGATCACAGTGTGTGCCACCGCCCCCAGCTTATTTATTATTTTTTAATTGGCACCTTATGGATATGCATAAAGGTGAAATTCACTGTGGTTTATTCATATATGCACATAGCATGGTTTGGTCAATTTCTGTGCACAGTTCATCCCTTTTCCTGTCCCTCCTCCCTCGCCCTCAATCTCTTTTCCCTATTCTACTGATGTATTTTCATGGGATTTCCCTTTTTTTATTTTCTTATTTCTCTCTAGCTTCCACATATGAGAGAAAATATTTGACCTTTGACTTTCTGAGTCAAGCTAATCTCACTAAGCATGATGTTTGCCCATTCCATCCATTTACCAGCAAATGTCATAATTTCATTCTTCTTTATGGTTGAGTAAAACCCTGTTGTGTATATTACCACATATTGTTTATCCATTCATCCATTGACAGGCTCCTAGGCTGGTTCCATTACTTTGCTATGGTGAATTGTGCTGCTATACACATTGGCATGCCTGTATCACTGTAGTGTGTTATCTTTTATGTATACCATCTCCCCCTACCTCTCTCCACTACCCTGTGTCCAATACACTAATGAGTATTAAAAATTCCCAAACTCTGCAAAGATTAGAGACCTTGTTCCTCATTGCCATATCCCCAGCTTCTTGCTTGGGACCTAGTAAGATGCAATAAATATTTGATTCATCAATGAATGAAAAGGATTTAACTTCCTGTAGCAATTCAGCCTCCTCCCTGTCCCCAGACTATGCTAGCTCCTCATTTCCTCTCAGTTCCTGAGGCCTCTGGCCCTTCCCTGCCTTCCCAGCTACTATCTGCAGTTGAATATGGGCAGGAGTGGGATCCCTTGGGAGATCCGTTGAGGGAAACAGATCTGCAGGACTGAGAGAAGTCTCTGGAGTGAAGGAGAGGAAGGAATCCTAGGAAATAAAAAAAACTAAATAGCGAATGGTGGGGTGGGGAGAGTCTGCGTGCCTGGGAATTCAACATTTTGAGTGGGAAAGAAAAGAACTAGTATCTATTAAGAATCCTCTAAATACAGGGCAAAATAATTTCATTTAATCCTATTAATAATTCTGGGTTGAAGACACTGAAGTCTGTCACGATTAAGTGCCACATCTAAGGCCGCACAAGTGGAAGTGCCAATGTAGGTTTGTGTGATTCCAAAGCCCAAGTTTTTCCCAGTGAGCCAACTGGCTTGTTTTTCCCATGTAGTTAAATTTGTTGGTGAAGACTGGATAATGTGGACCCTGTCCTCAACAGAGTTTCTAATCTGGTGAGGAGAGGCAGACAGGCACACAAATTAACATCAAAGTTGTAGTTGGTGTAACCACTTTACCAGCTTGGAGGTACAAGTATCACTTTCCTATAATCAAACTAATTGCTCAATTATGCATATACCCAAATTAGTAGGCAGTTTAGTATTGTGCTTGCTCTCTCTCTCTCTCTCTCTCTCTCTCTTTCTCTCTCAGCCCCCAAACTAAATTGTATTTAAGAACCTTGGGGGTTTACTAGGTCTGAATCAGTCATTTCTAAATGAAAGATAGCCATGTAGCCATTACCACCTGGTCACTGTTGAATATCAGTCATTGCAAGGGCTAGAGTAGTGGCCCAAGGTCTCCATTTTTTATACTCCTCTAACTGTGCACTCATGGACTCAGCCATTATCCTAAAGAGGATCCCAATCCATATTCAAATGGTTCCAGTCACAGACACATGCCACCAAATGTACTGGGACCAAAAATGACCACAGCAATATTTCTGGTTCCATATGTTCTTTCAGAACCTTGCCACCCTTCCTAATCAAAAGGTAGGGTCTAATTCTACTGCCTTTATATACAGGCAGACCTTGGCGACTTCTTCCTAATGAATTAGATGGAGCAAAAGTGACATTGCATGCCTTTTGAGGTAAAGTCATAATCTTTCAGTTGGTGGTGTGTGTGGTATCTGTGTCTCTGTTTCTGTCTCTCTCTCTCTTCTCCCTCTCCCACTCTCTCAGTATACTTATGCTCTAAACCCAGCCTCCATGTGGTGAGGAAGGCCAGGCCACACAGAGAGGCTATGTGCAGACATTCCACCCACAGCTGGCATCGCCCATTGGACATGAGACTGGGTTAGCCTTCCAGTAATTTCAGCCCCCAGCTTTCAGGTCTTCTAGCTGAGGCATTGTGAAAATTGAGAACTGTTCCTGCCACACCAGGGTGGAACTAATGGCTCACAGAATCACTGAGCATAATAAATGGTTTTTGTATGCCTCCAGATTTGGGAATAATTTGTTATTATCCTTCCAGCTGTGAGAGTTTGGGCTCTGCTATTGAGATCATTAGCCCAGGTACCCCTAGCTTCATTATTTTTAAAAACCTGGTCAAAGAGCAACCTTTGTGCAATCATTCTGACGCCTCCTGGGGAGAACTTATCTGCTTCTCTGTTTTATTATAGCATTTGTCATCTTGAATTAAAACTCCTTGTACTTGCCTTCTAGATCAGCTATGAACTTTTAGAGAACAGTAGACTAACAGCTCCTTAGGTATGAACCATAGCCGGGCGTGGTGGTGCACACCTGTAATCCCAGTGGCTTTGGAGGCTGAGGCAGCAGGATTGAGAGTTCAAAGCCAGCCTCAGCAAAAGCAAGGTGCTAAGCAACTCAGTGAGACCCTGTCTCTAAATAAAATACAAAACAGGGCTGGGGATGTGGCTCAGTGGTCAAGTGCTCCTGAGTTCAATCCCCGGTACCAAAAAAAAGAAAAAAGGTATGAACCATAGAATCAAAATTCAATGCCCCCTACAGTATATTTTCAGTAGCTTTTGTGTTTTTTTTTGTGTGTGTATATATATCTGGGTGTGTGCACATATATTTTTACTTAAGAATGATTTGTACACACATACACACACACACACACAGACACACACACACATAATGGCCTATTATATAGCCTTCAATAGGAGTGAAATTTCAACACATACTAGAACTTGAAATTTGAAAGCATTATGTTAAGTGAAGTAAAACAGACACAAAATGACAAATACTGTGATTCCACTTAATATAAGATACTTAGAATAGTCTAATTCATAGAGACACAAAATGAAATGGTGATTTCCAGGGGTTGAAAATAGAGGGGGATAGGGAGTTGTTTAATGGGTATAGAATTTTGGATTGGGAAGATGAAAAAGTTCTGGAGATGGATGGTGGTGATGTGAATACCATAGAACTGTATACTCAAAAGTGGTTAAAATGGCAAAATATGTTATGTGAATTTTGTCACATTAAAAAACCAAACCAAATGTATTATGAAAGAGAAAATAAAATATTTGTCATAGATTTAAAGGGGGAAAAAAAGCCCCAGCTAGTCACAGTGGTGCATGCCTGTAATCCCAGTGACTCAAGAGGCAGAGGCTGGAAGATCACAGGTTCAAGGTCAACCTCAGCAATGTAGTGAGGTCCTAAGCAACTTGGTGAGACCCTGTCTCAAAGTAAATCACTCGGGGTATAGCTTAGTGGTAAAACACCCTTGGGTTCAATCCTGAGTACCATAAAACAAAACAAAAAAAAACCCTTTTCCTTCTTTTACTTTTGCTTTCATGTTTTCTGGTGCTAGGGAGTGAATCTAGGGCCAGAGCCTTGCTAGGCATACCGTCTACTACTGAGCTTCATACTTAGCCCCTCAATTTTTTTTTTGTAGGGGAGATTAAATCCAGTGGTGCTTTGCCACCTAGCACATTCCCAACCCTTTTTAATTTCTCTTTTGAGGCAGGGTCTCACTAAGTTGCCCAGGCTGGCTTTGAATTTATAATCCTCCTACCTTAGCCTCCCAAGTTACTGAGATTATAGGCATGTGCCACCACACCCAATCCCCCAATTCTTATATAATCTGTCATTTCTGAAATCACTAAGAAGCTGTGAGAATGTTGGGGGGATCATGAAAAATAGAAGGGAATCCAGCAGAGGAAGGGGACTAAGGGAAAGGAGGAGGAGAGGAAAAGGGAGGTACTGGAGAATGAAATTGACCAAATTATATTGTCACATGTACAAATATGTGATGACAAAATCCACTACTATGTATAATTAAAATGTACTAACAAAAAAGAGGGAAAAAAGAAGCCGTGAGAACCATAACAAAGTCAGCCCTGGAAGAAAGTATAAAGATGCCTTCTAGATGGTTTCATTTCTTCCTTGGGAGACTTCTGTGAAAATGAGAAGGCACATGCACAGGACATGAACCAACATCACGTGCTGCTCAGAGCCTTCGTGTTGAAAGTTCAGCCCTTGATCCTTCCTACATGCCCCCCTCTGTGGCTTCCTACAGCCTTGGCTCTGTGAACACATTCCAGCTCAGCAGAACGCATAAGATAAAAGTCTCATTCTCAACATGCTTTTCATGATAATCCTGGATTTAGTAACACCTATTCTGAAATGCAATGCCAAAGGTGCCTGACCATCTGGTTTGACAGAAAGAATGCTAAAGCAGAGCTGGAAGACCTGGATTCATGCCCCAGGTCTGCACCTCACTGACTGTGTGGCCTTGTCAAATTATTTTACCCCCATGTTCCATTGTCACACACACCCAAAATACCCCCATGTGTTCCATCTGTTACAAATGCGTTCTGAATTGTACACTTGGAGAATGCCTGCACACCTACCTTTCCACCCAGGTTAAGACTATTATTCATTCTCTTACTATGAATTAATTCAATTGAACTACAAGGCGGTGCTGGACAATTTTGTCATATGGAAAATTCAGGCCTAGAAGAGGTTGAGAGTGAGAAGTAGACAGGGCAAGAATAATCTTTGGCAAGCACTGTAGCACTACACTGTCTTCTAGAATCAGGGGAGAAGAGTCAGGAGCCAGGAGACTGCCAGTCAAGTTAAACTGCCTTCACACTTACACAGGAATATATCAAGAAAGCAGCCCAAGCTGGATGCCTGGTGCCCTTTGTAATGGATTAGGCTGGTTTGCATCAGTTTCTATCACTTGGAACCACTGGTCTTGATTAGTCAGGTATTTCCCACAACATGGATGTTACTGTACACAGGAATATAGGATGTCTTCTTTGCCTTCTATTGTCATCAGTTCCCATTTTAATCTGCAAGTGAATTAAAACTGCAAGACTATTTTTGCAGGTTTTACCTATTTCCCAAATTTGGACCTTCCTTCACTTTATCATTACTCCTTCTGCTGCAAGGCATATTTCTGCCATCTATCCTGACTATCTGCCAATGTCCTTAAAAGAGCTATGACCCCCTCACAGAGGGGAAATCTTGGTTATATCTAATGGGGAAAGAGAACAGGTCATGATATTTTAGGCAACACTGAGAATCCAGAAATATGGAGTGCAGTGTGAGTATCTATTGTTTCAAATTGAAGGGAGCTGTTTCCCTGAAAGGGAAAAAAGTTTGCTTTAATACTAAGAATAGCATAAAAGAAACATCAACCCAATGCCTTTAGCTGAGAAATGAATTTCATCAGAGTCACAGTTATTGTCTATTGTTCCCATTGGTTGTTCTAGTTAGGCTGAGATCTGATTTTCACTTCAATTCTCACAGTTGGCATTATTACTTCCCTTTGTGTAACTTTTGGGAAAAAGTTCAATATGAATCAGATTTTGTTTTTAGCTTCCACCAAAGAGAGACTTTTTTTTAATACAATGAGAGCAAATAGAACTACATCAAAATACTTACGTCACAGTGGAGTAACTTTCAGAAGTGTTGGTGAGTCCTCTGCCTTTCATTGTTTCATAATCTGCAATTACATGACTCTTCCCGTCCCCTAACTTAGAATGGGGTGCACCTGCTGCCCAAACCCTTTGACTTCCTTTAGTGCTGGCTTCCTCTTTTTTTTTTCATGATATTTCCAAACCTGAAATGTATTACTGGATGTTTCCCAGAAAAGGGAATGTGTAAACCTCTCAAATGTCAAAGGAACAACACTTCATGATTCCCAGGTTTTTCTTGTTGTGGTTGTTTGTTTTGTTCTTAGAGGCTAAGTTTGGAACTTTGACTTTCTGAGATTCCAAGTAACCAAATAGCCTTCCAAAATTTTCACCCTTGAATTATCCAGATTCTATTTCTGATGTTTAAAACCAATATTATTTTTTTTTTTACTGTGGTTAAAAACCACATAACAAAAATTTCGCAATCTTTTTTTTTTTGGTACCGGTGATTTATTTTTACCTTTTTTTATTTTTATGTGGTGTTGAGGATCAAACCCAGGGCCTCACACATGCTAGGTGAGCACTCTACCACTGAGCCACAATCCCAGACTTGGAGATTTGTTTTTTTCAATATTTTTCAGTTGTTCATAGACCTTTGTTTTAGTTATTTATATACAGTGCTGACAATCAAACCCAGTGCCTCACACATGCTAGGCAAGCACTTTACCATTGAGCTATAACCCTAGCCTGGTACTAGAGATTTAACCCAGGGACACTTTTACCACTGAGCTACATCCCCATCCATTTTTGTTTTGTTTTGTTTTGTTTTTTAGTTGTTGATAGACGCTTATTTATTTATATGCGGTGCTGAGAATTGAACCCAGTGCCTCTTACATGCTAGGCAAGCATTTTACCATTGAGCCACAACCCCAAACCCCCATTTTTGTTTTTGAATCAGGTCTCACTTAGGGCCTCTCTAAGTTGCTGAGGGTGACCTGGAACTTGTGATCCTCCTGCCTCAGCCTCCCAAGTGGCTGGGATTAAGGCAGGAGCCATTGCACCTGGCCTATCTATACAGGGATTGAACCCAGGGACGCTTAACCACGCCATGTTGAGCCATATCCCCAGCCCTTTTTAAAGTATTTTTATTTAGAGACAGGATCTCACTGAGTTTCTTAGGACCTCTCTAAATTGCTGAGGCTGGCTTTGAACTTGGGAACCTGCTGCCTCAACCTCCTGAGCAGCTGGGATTACAGGTATGCGCTACCACACCCAGCTCTATCTATACATTTTTAAGTGTATAGTTCAGTAGTGTTCAGGTGGTATTTGTCTTTTTCATCTGGCATATTTCATTTAACAGCATATTCTCAAGGTTCACTTATGTTGTAGCATGGGGTAGGAACTCCTTCCTTTTTAAAGCAGAATAATGTTCTATAGTACACATATACCACATTGTGTTTATCCAGTCATACAGCAACAGATGTTTTGGGTTGTTTCCTCTTCTTCGCTTGTGAATTGTGCCACTATGAATGTGGCTGTACAGATACCTCTTTGAGACTCCGCTTTCAACTCTTTTTTTTTTTTTTGAACTGGGGATTGAACTCAGGGACACTCAGCCACTGAGCCACATCCCCAGCCCTATTTTGCATTTTATTTAGAGACAGGATCTCACTGAGTTGCTTAGGACCTCGCTAAGTTGCTGAGGCTAGCTTTGAACTCGAGATCTTCCTGCCTCAGCCTCCCCAGTCGCTGGGATTACAGGTGTGTGCCACCGTGCCCGGCTTGCTTTCAACTCTTTTGGCTACACACCTAGAAGTGAAGTTTCTAGATAATGTGGTAGTTCTATTTTTAATTTTTTGAGGAATCTCTATGGCATTCTTTCTATTTTAACCTAGATATGTAAATTTTAATATTTGCAGATTAAGAAGCGTATGTCAAGGAAACCAATAATTTTTGGGGCAATTAGAAAAAGTGTGGAGCAGAATCTAAATTTAAAAATTGAAGTTAGAGCAGAGTTACAACAGTGAGGCTTTCATTTTGAGATTGGGCTCTTCAAAGTTTGACTTCATTTTCAATCTATGATTCTCACTTCTCTTTGGTGTGTTTGGCCTCTTCTCATTAAGCTTCATGTCCTCCACTAGAATGAATTCTCAATGATAATGAGGAGTTAGATATTCACTTTTTCCTCTCTCCAAGCTTTCTTTAATTATTAGGCAGGTGAAATAAAACTAGATAGAAATCAAAGTCCTGAATGCTCACCATTACATTGGTTTTGTTTGTTTGTTTGTTTGTTTGTTTTTTGGTTGTTGTTTTGAGGGGTTGCTGGGGGTTGAATCTAGCACCTCATGCATGATAAGCACTTTACCACTGAGCTGCACCTCAGCCAACATCATTTTGGGGGAGGGATGCTTGAGCTGAAACCTAGGGCCTCATGCATGCTAGACAAGTGTTTTATCACTCAGCTACATCCTCGACCTAACAAATATTTTTGTGGCTGAAATTATGTACACTTTTTTCCAGATCTTGCTATCAAAAGTTTCACATCAAGCAGTGCTGTGCCACATCTTTACACCAAAATATTGTTTTTCAGAACACACAAAGGGGTCCAATTCTTAGAAGTATATTTTTGAACATTTTCTTTGTCCAAACGTTTAGCCTAAATGATGGAGGGAAGCAAACCCAGCATGACGGATGTCAGCCATGGACATTTCCTATATACCACTTTTCCCAAATATCTGAAAGAATGGGAAAATTAAACAGTGTTATTTGAGGCCTAGATTTCTGGGCTTTCTGAGGATACATCTGTGGTGGAGGAAGGGTATTAGACTAAAGAGGCTAGGATCAGGGCTATGGACCCTGCCTACCTCAAGAAATTTCTGGCCAACATGGTGGCACACACCTGTAATCCCAGCTACTTGGGAGTTTGAGCCAGGAGGATGGAAACTTTGAGGCCAGCCTCAGCAACCTAGTGAGATCCTGTCTCAAAATAAAAAAATAAAAGTGTCTGGGGATGTAGCTCAGTTGTAAAGCACCCCTGGGTTCAAACTCCAGTACCACAAAAAAGTGGGTAGGGTGGTGGGGATGTAGCTATCAGTGATAGAGTGCTTGACTAGCAAGTGTGAGGCCCTGGGTTCAATCCCCAGCATTGCCAAAAAATTTTCCTTCTTTTTCTAAGCACTTGCTTTTCTTTCATAGCAATCCAGAAGACAGTGATTCTTGGCTGTAACTCCACAATTGAATCACTTGGGGTGATTTATTCAATTCCTATATCCAGGCAACACATCAAACCAATGACATGAGCATTGTTGGGGAGTTGGACCCAGGCATCAGTATATTTGTAAAGGACCCCAAGGTTAACAATAACTATGCCTCAGATTAAAAGATTTCTACTGCTTTCTGCACCCCTACCATCATGATTTTAAAATTTACCATTTTAAAGAACAACACACAAACTTTGATTTCAAAAGTGAAGTGCCACATAATCCATGACATTTATGGTCCAATAAGCATAAGAGCAAAGCTTCCTCAAGGATCATTCTCTCTACGAGAAAGAACAAATAGATAAAAAAAAAAATATGCACTACAAATCAGTGTGTTCCCAAATTAATTTCCAAGAACAAAATCATTTTTCCATTTTATGACTGTTCGATTGCACTGTGGCTTATGTACTTTTCCCCCTATTTGTATAGAACTACATTATACTTTTCAAAGAGCTCCAGGTCTGCTTTTCCTCGGAGTGTCTGCTTATTGGTTCCCACACAGTTTTGCTTCTAGTGGTTCTACTGAGTACTGAATACTTGTGACTCACTGGAATGTTTACCCTTTTAATTCTTTTTAACAGTCTCCCTCCTGGTCTCCTTCTACCTTTGATGTTAACTGACCAATGCTGTAGTTCATTTCCTGTTATTTGCAACTTTGGAATTAAATGCACACATGAAGTCAAAGCAAATGAAAGACCCAAGTCAGCTGTCCTGTTTAGGGCTGCAGCTGTGGTTTTGGAAGGTCCCAGTCCAACAACTGGCTTGTCCTTCCTCCTTTCACCGCCCCCACCCCCAGTAGAGGTCTTTCCTTCGTAGTCAGGGTTATTAAGTTTGACTTAGTGTTGTCTGTGCCAGTAGTTAGTTTTTCCTGTGCTGAATCATGTATTTTGCTGCTTGGAAAGTGTATTTGACAAAATTCAAGTGGAGAAATTGTAAGGCCTGTCCTTGAATGTCCTTTAACCCCTGAGATATCAGATATAATAATATGGTACAAGTTTGCTTGTTGGTTGCTGACAGTGGGGTGAAGAGGAGGTGTCATGGGCAATTGTTTTCTTATGTGGAATTTGAAGTCAGAGATACTTGGTTTCAATTTATAACTCAGTTCAAAGGTCCAAGATCATAAACTTGAACCTTACAAGTTGGTTGTGCAGATTAAAGAGATAAAGTTAAGTTATGCACAGTAAACATTTGTTCCTTAATCAGCCACTTATGTAATCACAAATTAGAAAAACATTCTGGTTTCATTATACTTTTCAGCATTATAAGAGAATTGACCGAGTTTTACCTGATACCCTACTATGTGCCAGGCTTGTGCTGTACAAGTTATGAGGAAGGAAAAAAAAACATGACCTGCTAGCAAGCTGTTTAGGACCCAGACAGGAAGAAAAGTTACATCCATGTGATCTATTGTGTAATATGAGGCAATTTATAAGCAGGGGCTACATTCTGAACTGGAATGTTCCCTTTGCCTTGGGTGTAGCCTTGAGTTGATGGTTCAAAGGACTGAAAAACAGTAGAAATTTGTGGACTGAGAAATATCACAAACCACTCACCTGATTCCCACAGGTCTTGGCTGTATAGGGAAATCAAACTCTTTCTCCCTTTTTAGGATCCCAGCTTGGTCTGAGAATTGACTTGACATAAAATAGATTAACAGGAGAAGAGCATACAAGACACACTTTTTTAAAATCATACAAGTTCAGTAGAAGTTTTGCTTGACACAGAAGCCCTCATAAAGAAACAAAGCCCCAAAGAAGTTACAAAATGGATGTGTTTTTGTATCAGGCTGAACAAAGGCAATTGTGGAAATGTAACTAAATTATGTGGGAATGTTAAAGAAAAGTAATTATTTTAACAAAGTCTGTTTGTACAGAATTTTCCCAGCATTGACTCCCAGAGGAAGAATGTTTCTTTTCTCCTGATACAGAGGGTGTCTTTCATGTGGGTGGTCTATCTCCTGTTTTTAGGAAGAAAAAGGGAGGTTAGGATGCCTTCTTTCATCTGCTATCTTTCAGGTACCTTTAGCTCAAAGTAATCCTTATGTCAACATGGCATATCAAGGGGTGGCATATTCTGCCAATCTTTAGCTGCATCAGGGGCACACTCAAGGCGAAGAAGATGGCAGCCAATGGATCCAGGCTACAGCTTCCATCTTGTGGACTGCAGTGGGCCAGTTCACCCATCTCTGACCCAATTGCTGCAGGTTGTGTGGGTAACTGAGTGGGACAGAACATCATTATTGCTCATCTTATCAGAACACCAGGAGTTCTGCAAATCAACAAAAGAAGGGAAAGGGAGGAGTGAGCTGGACAAAGCCACTACAGGCCATGATACTTGGAATTTTATTTACTTCCCAGGCAGAAAACTATAAATCTGAAATGTCCCAGAAAAACAAAACACAGGAACCAAGCCACCCATAATGTAGTTCCCCTGTACTGTCTAAGGGATTCTGTCGTAAGGTTACTGTCACACAGACCCCTATGTAGACACTTCAAAAAATGCTCATCTCTTTCCCCTTGTGCTCAGAGCATTTTCTTTATAATTTCTCACAACTCATTTGGTTTTTTCCTGCTCTGTCCCCTTGCTCTGTTTGTAAGTCATGTGATTCTATTTTGAAATATTTTCTTTTTCTCCTCATTTTCCTTATCTGTTGGACTTTTTACCATGTTTTGTTTTGGACTTTTTCTTTTTTTCTTTTTTTGTAGTTGTAGATAGACAGAATGCCTTTATTTTGTTTATTTTTATGTGGTGCTAAGGATGCAACCCAGTGCCTCACACATGCTAGGCAAGTGCTCTGCCACTGAGCCACAGCCCCAGCCCTGGACTTTTTCTTTTTTGCAGTACTGAGAAGGGAACCCAGGGACACTGAACTACATCCCTGGTCCCTTTTTAGTTTTTTAAATTTTTGAGACAGGGTATTGCTAAGTTGCTGAGGCTGGCCTTGAACTTGTGATCCTTCTGCCTCAGCCTTCCCAGTAGCTGGGATTACAGGTGTGTGCCACTGCTCCTAGCTTCTTTTGGACTTTTTCCAAAAGAAGTCACTAATAAGCCAGGCATGGTGGCATACACCTGTAATCCCAGCAACTCGGGAGGCTGAGGCAGGAGATCACGAGTTCAAAGCCAGCCTCAGCAACTTAGCGAGGCCCTAAGCAACTCAGTGAGACTCTGCCTCTAAATAAAATACAAAATAGGGCTGGGGATGTGGCTCAGTGGCCGAGTGTCCCTGGGTTCAATCCCCGATTCCAAAAAAAAAAAAAAGTCACTAATAATGAATACCTCTCCTGAAAGTTGTTAGGATGTTATATACAAAGTATGCTGAGAAAATTAGGGCTGTCACCCTGATAGTCACACCAGACTTCATTGTTAGAGTGAGATGATGATATGATTCCATTTTATAAATAGGAAGAAGTTAGGTATGAATCCAATAGCATCAGCCAGAACAGTTTCAAAAAGACTTCTATATAAATATTATTATTAAAAGATATTTTTTTCAGTCAGAAGAAATAATCCCATTATCAACATTTAAAATGATCCTGAAACCCTATTTAAAATACAATTCCTTGAATATATGTGTGTGTTTTGTATTCTGTTTATTTCAGTACTCAAATAGTAAAGGCAAAGGTTTATCTGAGTTCTAACAATACTTCCTTAGGAGGAAATGAAACTGCCGATGTTTCATGAAGCAGACAAAGTACCTAATTCGATGAAGACATCATACTGATTCACCACACAAAAACTGTCTTAAATGTCATCAACTGAATGTGTACTTTTAAAATTAAATTGCTTTAAAAAATCAAATTGCTTTATAGACAAAGTAATGTAATGGTGTAATTCACATTTAAAATGTATTTTAAGAATTTCTGACTTACATGCTGATTATAAAACATGCAAATCAAATCAGTTGACATTTTGCACTAGGGCAGTTGGAGTTGGAAGTGGAAAGAGAAGTCACTAGAAAATTTTGACAAAGTAATGTCTGGCTATATATACTTTTTATTTTTTGAGAGTCAGCATTTTTAACTGTTTTTTTTCTTTAATAGAAAATTGCATACTTTACACAGTGTCAAAGGTTTTGGGGGTATTTGTTTTTAAAATAAGTACTTGCTTAGCTGATTATTTGCTTTACCTCATAGTCTTCCAAATTAGTTTTTAAATTGTAGCTTATAATTCTTGCAATGTATGCTTTATCACTTTGCTCACTTTATACTGCTGATTTTCTCTACCAGAGAAACTGGAAAATATTAGAATACCCAGACTCCCTTACAACCAAATTATGTCTCATGACGCATTTCAGCTCACGATGTAGGTGGAAATGCTTGGAGATGACTTTCTTTGGAATTTTTTTTAAAAAGGTCAAACTATTTGAGGAAAAGCTTTTTATTTTATTTTTAATTTTTTTGACTTTCTTCTTTTCCCTTTTCCTCATGTAGAAAATGGACACACTGGGGCTGAGGGGGTGGCTAAGTGGTAGAGTGCTTGCCTGGTCCCTGGATTCAGTCCGAAGGAAGGTAGGAAGGCAGGCAGGAAGGAAGGAAGGAAGGTAGGAAAGAAGGAAGGGAGGCGGGGGGAGAAAAGGAGAGAAAATGGATGCATTTCTTGCAGGTGCAGTAAGTGACATTAAACTCAGAGCTGAAGAAGAGTAGGAGTTAATTAAGTGCAGGGAATGGAGATCTTCAAAGAGGAATGTTGCTGTGCCAAGAAATTATACCTAATAAAGAACGATTGAAGGACTGGATATCTGATGTGTTTTATCTTTGAGTCATCAAAAGCTGTTCTGTGGATGAGGGGTACTCCATCTCCAGCAAGCAGAATTAAGAGCACAATTGGGTGAATGGAAACAACAGGAACAGCTTTCAACTCTAAGCTTGCTGAACTTTTTAACAAATAGAACTTTCAAACAATGCTTTGAGCTACTATGTAGATAGTAATTTCCCCATCACTGAATGTGTCCAAGCAGATGCAGACTGATGCCTGCCTGCCCAGGAACAATAGAAATGGGAATCTTATGTTAATGCAGTAATTGTACTATTTCACTTTCATTGAACTATTTTTGCTCACATATGACCTAAAAGAATTTTGAGCAACTTTGTACCCTTTCATATTTTGTCTACTTAAAATTTCATTTTGAAGTTGAGGGTATAGCTTAGTGGTAGAGTACATGTTTAGTATGCATGTGAGGCCCTGAGTTTAATCCTTAACACAAAAAGAAGCCAACAAATGAAAACATCTCATTTTAAAGTTTTCTCTCACATATTTCAAATTGATATTTGTAAAATTATACGTTAAATGGTTGCAAAGAATATAATTTCTGGAGTACTGGATATTATACAGATATTTTGGCTGTACTAGGGATTGAACCCAGGACCTTGCACATGCTAGGCAAGTGTTCTACCATAGAGCTACGTCCCCACTCCATTTAAAATATTTATGAAAATTTTGAGACAGGGTCTCAGTAAATTTTCCAGGCAGGCCTGGACCTTATAATCCTACTGTCTCATCCTCTTGAGTAACTGGAATTACAGGCCCCCACACTAGCTAAATATATTCTTATTGCTTCAAAATCTTGGCACAACTTATTTAGCTCATTCTGTTCATGGAAAGTGCCTAGTGTATAACCTAATGAGAAATTCAGTTTCCACTATCAAACCAATCAGCCAGGAACTGGTGGCCATAGTGTTAGAGTTCCTGCTTAGTGTACATGAAGCCCAGGGTTTGATCACCAGCACCACACACACACACACACACACACACACACACACACACACACAAAAGGGTTGGGGACATAGCTCAGTGGTAGAGTGGTCACCTGACATGCATGAGGCCCTGGGTTCAATACCTAACACAACCCTCCAAATAAACAACAACAAAAATAAACCAAACCAATCAACCAAATCAAACTAACTTTTAATAAATTGTGCAAAATATTAGCCCTCTCCCTACTCATCAAAGAATGGTGGGCCTAAAAATAACATGATTATTGCCTTCCAGGAGCTTGTGCTCTCATGAGAAAGATAGATCTTAATCAAAGAATTTCACAAGGAAACAGGAAGCCTCAACTGGGAAAAGTGCAATGAAGGAAGTGTTAGTAGAAGGTACCATAGGAGAGGGTGGATGAGTAGTCTGGGATGACTCTTTGAGAAAGTAAAGTTTAAGCAGAGAGCCAAGGAGGGCTGAGGAAGAGTAAGCATTATTTAGCTGAAAGGGAATGAAAATATTCAAAGAAAATCAGACTTCATTTTTCAATTCAAATAAATGTGAAAGATCTCACTTCTAGATAAAGCAGTTTGTCACTTGGGTAAAATAAGTTGCTTTTACCTTAAAAACTTTTTTTTAAATCAAAGCTCTCTCTTTTCAGATCTTGAGAAAGAAGTGTCCCAAATCTAGGCCGAGATATAACTTTTGTGTCTAATTTGCAATCTCTTTGGGGAGGTAATCAGCAATCCTGATAAAACACTTGAGTAACATTTTTCTGCAAAGTTATGGTTACCTCCCAGTTGACTGACTGCTGACATCCTATATCCAGTAGTTCCCTTATTGTAACATATCTCTGGCAAGACAGAGATCTTTGAATTGGCCTGCTCAGGAGCCTCTTTGTGGAGTTTGAAATAAAACCTTGAACCCTGTGTGGTGGCATGTGCCTATGATCCCAGCTACTCAGGTGGCTGAGGCAGGAGAATTACTTAAGCTCAGGAGTTAGAGACCAGCCTGGAGAACATCTGGAGACCCTCTCTCAAAACAAAAACAAACCCTGGTTCGTGCTCCTGTGCAGTCTGAGAGCTCCTTAAACTCTTGGGAAACTCTTCCCTAGGAGCTGTACACTCCTGAAGTGTTCTTAGGTTTAGTGCCCATGTAGTTTTACACTTTGAGGTAGCACAATCTGCTAAGATTCAGGGTGGGCAAGAGGTCCACTTTTCTTTAGTGAAGTGACAGAAGGGCAATATTGAAAGGTGAGATAGACAAGGGGAACTGAGCATGACCTCTTCACCTCAGGAGCATTTTCAGGCAAATTGTTTCCTGAAAAAGTACATATGGAAGTTGAGTTTTGGAACCTGAATCCCTTAGAACTCAATTCCCTTGAAAATTTTTGTATACCTCAAGTGGAAAATGTTTCCCAGTTTGACCACCCTGAACTAGATGGCTACTACATACTGGGGACAGAGACTTATACATATGACTCTGGAGTGATTTAGAAATAATGTCAAATGATTATTCTGAGGGCTATTGGATTCTACATTCTCTGGGACAGCATCCTACCTCTTTTTGAGTTTCCCCTGTTGGAGTTCAGAAAACAATACCACAAAGTCAGGCGCTTGGGCATGCTGAGTTCTTTGAACTGAAGGACCTTAGAAGGATCTCAGACTAAAATCTCTTTCTGAGCCCCTCTTGTCCTTCTTTCTTCTGCTCCCCTTTCTCCCTCAAGGCAGACTATAGAAGCTAGATAGAAATCCTCCTCCCCAAGGTGGGTCATAGAAACCAGAACCTCTGTCTCCCAAATCCAGCCATAAGCCTAGACATATTACTCTAAATTTCCCCCATTGTTCTGTGTAGAGCTGGCCATGAAAGCATTCTCTGACCTATGTTGTCTGATAGTAAATCGTAAGACTCATTCCAGAAGGGATCCTGCTCTATACTCAGGAGGAAAGAATACTACAAGGAAAGGCCGAGAAAAATAAGAACAAACAGGGCTTGCTGGGTTCCCCCGTCTCATTCTATTACCATTATTTAATACTCTTTTGTCCATTCACTGTTCTTCATGGCTACCCACGCTTCATCAAACTTAAGCCTAAAAATAGGCAGTTTTCCCTGGGTCTTTAGGTCTTCAGTTTTTCAAGGTTCATGTACATGAAAAACTGATTAAATAAATTTGTTATGCTTTTCTCTTGTTAACCTATCTCCTATTATAGGGGTATCAGCCATAACCCTAATGATGGATGAGGAAAGGTGAAATCCCAGGACCCACTCTTCTCAGTGACTCTTTTGAGGAAGATAGCATAATTATTATTCAGTGGTTATTGTTCCAGAATGATCATATGGTGCTCTTTAAAAAGAGAGTGTAAGGGCAGGGGATATAGCTCAGTTCATAGGGTGCTTGCCTGTCAAGCACAAGGCCCTGGGTTCAATCTCCAGCACGCAAAAAAAAAAAAAAGGAATCTAAAAAGGCAAGTTTTGATGAAGTAGACTAGAAAGAAACAAACTGTTCTGAATTTGCCCCCCTAAGGGTTTGTTTTAAAAGGAAAATCTCAAGTAATTATTGTCTGAACCAAAAGACTGTATATATTTCATTAGAAGAAAGGCATATTCTTTAAAACAATACTTTTTGATTTTGTCTTTTTATCACTTGCAAATGTCAACTTTATATTCTTACTTCCTCTCTTGGTCCAAATCTTAGGAAGATATCATTCCTTCCTACAAGTAATTGGCAGGAAATACCTAGGTTTTAAAAGGTACACTCTGCTTTTTCCCACTGAGTTGCAGTTAGAAAGAATAATAAACTTCATGAAATCCAAACCTAGGACAATACACCCAGAAAAATACTAACACAATAACCTGGGTTGCAAAACTTGTTTAGCAAGTTTCAGCTGGAGGTTAATTAAAACCTGCTTGGAAACCTCTTAAAAGACAGATTGGAATGTAAACCGCGAACACCACCACCTAGATTCTTCCTTCAGGAGCTTTCTTCTCCCCATTTGCCTGGATTTTGGTGGGAACTTTCCCCCAGAATTCCATCTGGTCTGGCTGAGACCACAGTGCCTGTGACTCTGACATAGCCCTTTCCCTCCTTTCTCAGGAAAGAAACAAGAGTACAGTGGGTAGAGAGTCCCTCAGCAGTTGAAAGCAGCATGCCTCTTACCTCCTTAAGTGATTTGGTCCCTCTGGAAGGTGGAGTGGGTTTGGGGTGAGAGCAGGGAAGTTGAGGAATTGTAAAAAGTTTCCCCGTAGTTCAAGTCTGAAGTCTCTAGGGTTATTTTCTTTTCTTTTGTTTTGCTTTAGTTTCATGCTGGGAATTGAACCCAAGTCCTTGTACATACTCTAACACTGAGGTACGCTCTAGCCTCTAAGTTTCCATGTTTTAAGATACAGAGGAGTTAAGTGACATTGTTCTGGACAGGACAAGAGAGCACAGAGAAATCAAAGGCAGAACAGGAAAATGTAGAAATGCAGCCTGACATTCGACATGCCTGTAAAAGAATATTGAACTGGTGGAACATTCTCGAACCTTAGCTGTACATTCCCTCAGAAGTTCCTCAGGTTACCGCTATTATTTCTTTTGTCCAGGCTTGTTCAGAGTGATTGTCAGTTAACACCCCGTTGGTGGATAAGAATCTGCGAGATGTGCAGGAAACAAGGCCGAGTATAATTATAACATAATGCCATAACAACATTGCTCAAGACTACCTCAGTACAACATGCCAGAGTACATAATGACCATCTCGCTGACAGGCATTTGGATGACGATTAGTGTTGGATCTCATCTGGGAATCAGGCTGGAAGCCAGAGAAACTGGAAAATGATTTTTGTTTTTTAACTCCTTGAAGGCTTGTGTGGAAAATTTAGGAGAGCAAATTTTTGTTTCTAGTAACTGAACTCAGGCATAGTTACAGGAAAAGAAAATGAAGTGTGATAGTTCCTGAACTACTTGCCTTACCTTGAGGCTGGTCTTTCATGGAAAAGTCCAATTTTCCTAAAGAAGTGGCTGAGAAGCTGTGGCAGGGAGCTGTCACTTGGAAGGCCATATTCCTCCTTGGTTCCTCCAACCTCATCTACGCACATCCAAGACTTTTTCAGGTTTCAAAGAAATAGTCTCAGCCCTAGTTTTTAATGACAAAAGCCCACTAAGGGGGCTGGGGCTGTAGCTCAGTGGTAGAGTGCTTGCCTCACATGCCTGAGGTCCTGGGTTCAATCCTCAGCACCACTTAAAAAAAAAGTCTTGTGTTCATTTACAACTAAAAAAATATTTTAACCCCCCCCCCCACTAAGTATGGTTAAACTAGACCGTGAATTGTGGTTTGTGAGGTATATGTGGAGTCCCACTGCCCCATTCATAAAATTAATTGCCTCATTCCCTACCCGCTACCTTCCGTATACACAAAAGAATGGCTTTATTTTAAGGATTAAATGACATAATCCATGTATACCACGTGGGACATATAAAGTGCCCTATAATTATTAGATTTTGTTTTCCAATTAAATTGTGACTTTCAAAATGGGTTTCTTTCACAAATAAAGAATGCTCTTTGAATTGATTTCTAGTTCTCAGTTTCCCCATAAAACTGGGGCTGCTTTATTCCATTTATTTAGCGAATGTTTATTAAGAGGCCACTATGTGCCATACAAAGAACAAGGCCCTGAGGATACCAAATTTATGGGATATAGTCAGTCCCTGTTCCTGGGATGTTTATAGTCAGAGGAGGTAAATATTTTTGCTTACACTTGTGCCAAAAGTGTTAATAAATAATTCAGTCTGAGATCAAATATAGATCAACCATTTAGAGAAGAGGCAGTAGGGTGGGACAAAAGCACACTTTTTTGAGACCACACCTGGGTGACAGCCCAGATTTACACCCCCTGCAGTGGATCCAGGTTGTTTAGCCTCTAACCTTCTACTTACTTATCTTTAAAATGGGCCCGATTCAATGGTGCACTGAAGCCAGCTCCTATGGGCTTGGGAGAACCTATTGTTAAGGACAGTCTTCAGAAATTCTGCAGTGATTATTAAAACCATTGGTACAAACTTTGTAGAAGTATTTACTCTGTGGAAATCAGAAAATTCTACAAATCAAAGCTACTCCCACCAGAACACCACTGGAACATCCTACAATGTAATTTTGGGCATTAATGAAATAAAATTAGTGCCTGGCACACAGTAGATGCTCAATCTAGTGTCACCATAAATATATCATAAAATATATTAATGATGTACATTTTGCAATCCATATTCATAATCTCATTTAGTCCTCATAGCTCTGAAATAGTTTATTTTTAGTCCCAGAAATGAAGTTTATTTTTATCTTTATGAACAAAAGAGATCCAGAATCTAATTCAAGTTTCTTTTGACTTCAAGTCAAATGTTCACTAGTTGAACTGCCTGTAGACCATGTCTCTCTACTGACAAAGCACTGTTGTAGATTTAGCTGTTTTGAAACTACTTTTTTGTTGTTATTGATTTTTGGGATGAAAGAAAGCAGTCAAGCAATGAGGTGGAAGACAGCCCTGACCCACAGCTGGTGGAACCCTCCCTCAGCAAGGCCTGAAGTGAGCAGTACCACTCAGACCCCATTTAAAAGAATCTTCCTGCTGTGCCCATGTCATCAAAACAGAGAGCTGTGAACACCACCTGCTCTCAATAAATGTTGTTTCCCTTGGGAACTTCTGAAGCTTGGAATTACCTAGTCATTGATGTCAGGTCTGAGGAAGGAAGTGTACAAGATGAGCCTGGGACAACTTAACAGCAGGAAGCTAACAAAGGCTTCTGGGGTCCCATCCAAAAGACTCTGGAGCCAACTTGAAGAAGTTCTCACTGGACCATTAGGGAAATCTGAGCTTCAATAAGAAAAATAATAGCGATGAATTAAGACACAGGAAATGTTAAAAGTCCATGCATTAATAATGATACTTGAAAGGAAAAAAAAAGCCTAATTGGAAGATGCTGAGGAACCGAATTCATTCTTTTGAAAGCTAGTAAATAAAAGGGAAGAATAAATCATGTCTTTTCTGGGTGAGCTGTACCTCAGTGTAAAAAATAAATAAATGAAATGAGGGAAAGTTCTCTTTATAGAAGTATCCTAGCTCATAAATGACAAAGGCTAGAAAGAGAATATCATTTTGCAACTCCTAATGAATCAATGGACCTAGAAAGAGATGCCAGCCATTATTCACCTCTCGATGGAAAAAAATCACCTATCAAATATTTTTTGCCAAATATTAAAATCTGAATCTGATTAAGTCTTACTTCTGATAACCTTAGGCACTTTTTTTTTCAGTGCTAGAAATCAAACATAGGATGCTGTTCATTCTAAGCATTTGCTTTACTATTGAAGTACATCTGCAGCCCCTGACACTTTGAAAAAAATTTTATATATTTTTTTTAGTTGTAGGTAGACACAATACCTTTATTTTATTCATTTATTTTTATGTGGTGCTAAGGATCGAACCCAATTCCTTACACATGCTAGGCAAGTGTTCTACCACTGAGCTACAACCCCAGCCCACACCTTTAAAAAACAAACAAACAAACAAACAGAAGCAGGCAGTATTTCAAAATGGTTATGGCAATGTTTCTCAATCTTGAGTAACATGGACCCCTTTAAAAATAACTAAAATTCTCACAGACCTCCAGTGGTGATTGAAATTATATTACTATAAGCATACAACTAAGCCAGGTGTGATGGCATGCCTGTAATCCCAGCTACTTGGGAGGCTGAGGCAGGGGAATCACAAGTTCAAGGCCAGCCTCAGCAACTTAATGAGACCTAAAGCAACTTAATGAGACCCTGTCTCAAAAAGGGCTGGGGATGTAGCTCAGTGGCAAAAGCACTCCCTGGGTTAAATCCCCAGTCCCCCACCCCCTAAAAAAAGCATACAACTAAATGTGAATATTTTATGTTTACTGCTCCAATACAACAAGCCAATATACATTTACAAACCAAATGCAAACAAAATTACCAAACTAATAAAATTCAAATAAACGAAGTGATTTAATGGGAAGGGAATGGTTTTGCTGAAATGAACTTGATGCTTATAAAGAATCAAGTGGTACTGACAGCTGGGGTGAATGTTTTTGGTTTCAGCATAGTATGGTGTGGGATGACACAATTCTCCCAGACATTTTTCTCCAAAAACTCTTCAGAAGGTTCTCCTTCATGCAGTGTGCTGTGACTCACTTGATCTTTGCTTAGCAAGAGCTCACCGTTAACTGCAGGTTGCCAAGGTGATCAGCTTGAATACAAACTGAAATGCTTACATTTCATTTGTGACCAGGATTCAGTTATTAGTTAATTGTCCAGATCAGTGAGTCTCAATCCTGGATTCATTTTGGAATGTACATTAAACTATAAGTAAACTAGAAGTCTCTCAGGGTGGGGAATTATCATTTTTAAAAAGCTTTTTAATGTTCAGTCAGTACTGAGAACCACTGACTTTGATGATCCAGAAAATGCTTATACTGATTATTGTTCAGTTTATAATCCAAAAGAAACACCAAATTCAATCATTCTTGTAGAGACTGTGAAAGCCTCAGAGAATACGGCAGGAACCCCCAGAGAATTGAGAAATTGGTTTGGAGCCTGGTTTCCTGGCCTAGTCATGTGGCTTTGGACAACTTAACTTCTCTGGGGTTTAGTTTCTCAATATAAAAAGAAACTAATAAACTGGGTGTGGTGGTACATGCCTGTAGGCTCAGCTACTTGGGAGGCTGAGGCAAGAACATTGCTTGAGCCCAGGAGTTTGAGATCAGGCAGGTCAATGTAGTGAGACCCTATCTCAAAAAAAGAGAGAAAGAAGGAAAAAAATGATAATAGTAATAATAGTATCTACTTCATAGGGTGGTTGTAAGACTTAGATGAGATAATAAGGTATGTAAAGAGTTGAACTTAATGCCTGGTTCCTTGTAAGTACTTAATAAACATTAGCTATTATCATTAGCTATTATGTTGATAACCATCTGGAAACTACTGAAACATTTTTGGGCAGATGTGAACCACAAAAAAGAAAGAGCTGATGGGGAAATAGGGTCCTGGGAGAATATTATGAGGAAGGGCATTTGGTGGCCTTTGATAGGTGGGACAACAAAGGCAATGATGATGGGGGTGGGTTCAATAAGAGTGTGGGCTGCCTGTCAGTCTGAGCTGTGGGTAACAGCTGACTGGCTTGAAGCCCAGACTGGAAACACAAAGGAAAGGGATGGCAATGAAGCACAAGGTCACCCTGAGGTGACAATTCACAGAAAGAGACATGAAAGATCAAGAAAACAAACATGGCCCCAATCAAGCAGATGGATAGGCTTCTAGGAGCAGACAAGGCCACCTGCAGACTCTGATAGAGAAGCCATGCCTACCACAGGGAGGAAGCTGCTTCATTACTAGTGGGAAGTGGTAGTTGGTTTCCCAGGGTATGGTGAGCACTATTAGTTGATGCTGAGCAGCCACTTGCCTCAAGGAGCAGTGATAGGTGTCATCTGTTCTAAGCCCTACTGGGTACCCAGAGAGAAGGAAACCCCTAGGAAGAGGTAGCATGGGTCTAAGGCATTAATAAATCATTACATTGATCAGAATTGTTTCTTCTGCATTTCTGTGAAAAAGACTCTACTTTCTTTCCCTAGAAAAAACTACCCCATGGAATCTATGCAATTGATGATCCTGGACTGTGGTTGGACAATGATAGACCATGGCTGTATTGTCAACCCTGTAATCAGAAAAGTAGCAGATGTCTTAAGTCTGTGTGGATAAACTCAGATTTCTTACTTTATTAGCATCAAAAATTGATTTTATAACTCTTTTAGGGGCATCATAAACTTAGCAAGTAACTGTTGTTTTAAAATACAAACCCAGGGCTGGGGATATAGCCCAGTTGGTAGAGTGTTTGCTGTGTAAGCACAAGGCCCTGGGTTCAATCCACAGCACCGCTAAATAAATAAATAAATAAAATAAAATTAAATACAAACCCAGAAATATCCTGATGTAATCATTGGCAAGTCCTTAGACCTGAAACACTATTCCTCCCAAATAATTGTCAGGCACGATATTTTAGTAAAATACAAATTTTTAAGTTATCTTTACAGGGGTGTTGCTTCCATGGACTTTTTTCTTTTCTAGATCTATCATTGTTTTATTTTCAATAATTTCCCCATGTTTTATTGCCTGGTGATTTCAAATTGTACAATTTTGCTTTATAGTCCAGTTTTTAAAGAGGTGTTTTTGTAAATGAGTTGAACCTTCTTTGGGCTGATGTTGTTTTATACTTAAGGGATTTCTCTAAAGTTGGGACAAATGCCTCATTTAAGCTTTCCTCCTGAGAACACTGGGCCTTAACGGCTAAGCTCTAAGATGGATCAGGAAACAAAGAGTTATATTGTAAATTGCTTGGTTAACTTATTCATATATTTAACTATAGTCAGCATGTAGTTGTTTTCCTCTAAGAGGCCGAGTTTCCAAAACATAATCTTCAAAATATCTTACAAGGCTCTTCGTGTTTAGTTACCCTTTTATTTTTGCCAGCATTTCCCTCTTAGTTACTTGCCATTCTAGCAGGTTCCTGGTAGAGGATTGACTCTGTAAGCCTATTTTCATGGCATGCTCTTTGAGCCACCAACAAATCCCAAAGCTGTATTAAATGTCACCCAGTATCACACTTTTACATATGACTGCCTTCTAATTTAGGAAGCCAGGACAAAATCCCTTTCCACTGGAGAGCCCAGAATTTATATCCTAGAGAACACAGAGATAGAAGTATGGTTTTTCAGGTATCCTACAATTTCTTTTGGAAAACTATAATCTTGGATATTAGTGGTGGTTTTTACTATCATTTTCATTATTGTGGAAATTAGTGTATTTGGGGAATATGGGTCAATGTAATGACTAATAAAAGGAGTCCACATGTCTAAGGAGAAAACATTTTGCCTTTTATTTCATTTTCAGTCTTTGAGAAAGCATTTGTTTACTTCTTTTTCCTGGTAATTTGAAAGGCTCCTATTGTTTCTAGTATAGAAGCCCATTATGTTAACACAGTACTACAAACCCACCCTCCAAGTAAGATGCTAATTTATCTGATTTGTCCATGTCAAACTTGGTGAATTTTCTTATTTGCAAAGTTCCTGTAGAAATGTTTAATTTTTGCTCCTAACAAAGTGGCCTACTTGCTGTACCTTCACCAAGTATCTTGCGAGGAGTTGGGGCTACAGATATGTGTACAGTGCTTCCCTAGCACATAGAGCCATGGGTTCAATCCCAGCATCTTGCTGGTGGGTAGGGATAGAGTTATTTTTCTTATTTTCAGTGTTTCATAATCCCCAATCCATGTTTTATTTGTGTAACAATGGCCTGACTCATTGTGGGCTTCAGATTTTAACCTGGTTTCTCAGCTCTTGGAAATTTTGTCAGATGAAGTGCATGGTGTCATCAACATAGTAAAGTAAAATATTGCTACATGCTTTGGAATTCAACTAGCTTCATTCCAGACTTTGATAATATTAGCACAGAACGTGACCATGAAAACTCTTTTTGTGCTGCTAGGGATCAAATTGAGGGCACTGAGCGTGCTAGGCATGTGCTCTACTGCTGGGCTATTCCCCAAGTCCCGTAAAGACCTTGAATTGGGTTGAAAACTGTTTCTTTGTAGTTATCCAGTGATGTTGATCATTTTTATTTCACACTTCACAGCCACAAAAAATGTATAAGGATTAGTAAAAGTGCTTACACCAATTAAATCAAAGAGTAGTTTATTAAAAAAGAATCAAAACAGAAACTCTAAGTACCAGTGTGTACATTGTACACATTTAAATGACTCACAAGAATGAAGTTTTTTTCATATATATTAAGATCACACCACCTTGCTGTTTATCAAAAGATGTTCAAGGAGAAATCTGACTCCGAACTGCATATGATTGCCATTCTTCTAAACAGACCACATTTCAAACATGCAACAACGCCACTGGTAATAAAGCTTTGGAATGGGTGCTCATTCTATTATTTTACTACAAATAGGATAGAAAGCAAGATAAGTTGAGAATTTATTCTAAAATAGAATGGAGGTTGTCATCATCTACACCCGCACTCCTTACTCCTCTGCTGCCATTTTGATCAAATACTCCTTGTCAATCTTAAAGAGTCTCCATCCCTCTTCACTGGACAGATCAGAAGCACCTCTTCTTTTGTAGAAGTTGATAGATGGTTCATTCCATTCTGCTACCAAGAAGTGCATGCTGCTGCAGCGACACTTCATGGCAACCTATTATAAGGGAGAGAAAACACAAAACTCAGTGACATCTCACCTGCTTTCCAAAATTCAATTTTGATTCAGTCATTACAATAATCTCCTAATCCTTACAATTTGGAAACCCCAAACTAGGACGTACCTGGCTTAGATTCTTCAAAATTTCTGATCCTATACCAAAGCCTAAAAGAAAGAGAAGTACAATTTAAAAGTTATCATAAGGACTTACTGCCCTGATTTCTCCTTAGACACTTTCCCCTAAATTCAACCTTACCTCTATAATCACTCATCACGAAGAAGTCTTCAAGATACAGTAATTTTCCAGTCCATGGGTCATAGGTAAAATAGTACATGGCAAAACCAACAATGCTGTGTCCTGTAATAAGAGTATCACATGAGATATGGGGAAGAAAAAAAAATCCACTAAAGTTGTAGTGGCAGAATCAGAAGCCTATCATAGGTTTTAAAGAAATATACATGCATGTATTATAGAAACAAGTAGCCACTGAACTAGACTGCCTCCTGACCTTTACGCTAGTGCAGTCCAGGCCACTGTTGGATGATCTCACTGTTCTCAGACATGTATTTGCAAAAAGCACACATTATGAGAGCTAGCTGAAGCCAGGCTACAACCAGATTGGCTACTCTGCAGTCTGCTGGACCTCACTCAGGAAGTGAGAATGCTTTCATTACTTGCCAGAGCAAAAGTGCTATGGTCTTAAACTAAACACACACATTATTCACATCCTAATGATATACTGGTATGTGACTTGGGAATAAGTTGGGTTTACACGGCAGTTCAGAATAGTAAATATTTGTAGTTTACCAACTCTTGCTTCCTTGTCAGAACATCAGGCCAAAAGTATGATGTTTAATTTCAGAACTTGCCTTCCAATTTATATATTTTCAATTTGCTCTCTCCAGTTTTTAAGCCAGAAGAAGCAGCAGTACCCAGAAATAGGTATTATGTAACATCCATATACCTCTTAAAAAAAAAAAAAACAACACCACCTTGTTCCTTATGTTTTCTGCTAATTTCTTCTAGCTTGGGGAACAGATGCCAGAAAAAAAAAAAAAAAACCTTGAGAAAGCACCCACCCACCCAACTTCCCCTTTCAGCTGTCTTCTGACCAGTCAACAGGGGCCAGCAAAAAAAAAAAGCACTTGTGACTCCCTCATAAGGGGTGTCTGTTATTCCAAATGGAGGCAAAGGTTTCAAATTAAACTTTCTAGCCATTTTATATTTCTTTGCAAACAGACAGGAAGCGAGTAAAAGAGCTTCTGATCTACCGTGTTTTAAGTGTGTGATAATAGGACCTTACCTCATTTATCATGATCATCTAGTTTATTGTGTAAAGGATCTTTTAGTTACCTCCCCGCCCATCCATGTACACGGAAGGGCCATGTACATGGCGAAGCTAGAGACTGTAACCTGAAGATTGGGACAAATTAAAGAAAAAAATGTGATTTAACACAATTATAAAAAAGGTTATATTAGGGTCAAACAAGAACCATTTTATGAAACTGAATTACAACAAATGACATTATACCTAACTCTTCCGGGTCTCCACAGCACTTTGATACTTCCTTTAACCCGCCCTATTATAAAGTGCAGCACATCAATTTTCTTTTCTCAGTAATTTGGCTGGCTATGACTTCCGGTCAACTTCTCAGTAACTTCAGCCTGTGTAGTCAAGGGTTCTACACAACAGACACTACATTTTACACAACACTCGGTCTCTCTGGCTTCGGATAGGGTGAGGGGTTACCTTCCGGAGTCCAGTGTTCCTTGGGCACTTCTGCAACCAAGCAGTGGTAGAAGGGGTGCTCTCCGAAACCATCCTCTAGCAGATCTGCAAGAAGGGGCAACAGAGACAATGTTGGCCTCTAGGAAGGTGAGAGATACCGAACGCTTGTCCCACCCCCCGCCACTGGTACGTTACCTTTTTCAGTTAATATTACTTGGTCTTCCATGTATTCATATTTAGCCAGTTCCTGGGGCGATGCACATAGAAGAAAGAGAAAAAGAAAAGAAAATGAGGCCCCGGCACGGCCAGCTCAGAGGGAAGGAATGGGCAGGCAGAGCCGAGTGCTGCCAGAATCCTGCCCTGCGTAGGAGGCCGGAAGAGAAAGGGGAACCCGCCGGGCTCTCGCACCAGCTCAGACCCCAAGACGCGGACTTGCTCGGAAAACGAGCCGCTCCCACCCACCGCCCCAGGACGAACCCAGGCCTTCCGCTACCTTGATCAGTCGCAGGATGTCACTACAATCAGCGGCAGTGGCCGGGCGGATCACGAATTTAGCCATTTTCGTCTTTTGCTTTTCTTCCCTTTGCGGACTAGGCCCCTGTACTTGAACAGCAGGAGGAGGTGGTTCCTCATTCGTCTCCCGGGAGCGTCCTCTTCTCAGTCAGGCTGGCACCATGACCCGGCGAACCTCGACACGTGAAGAAAATCTTCCGGCAGAATTGCAACTGCGAGCAGCGCAAGGAGCGGTGGTCGGACCCTGGTATTTAACACTAAGAAGCCCCGCCCTGGACCGTGAGACGGAGGCACCTCGTCCAATGAGGTTGCGACCCTGTGGCGCACCGCCCCCATTTCCGGACATCGCCCTTTTCCGGCGCCCGTGTGAATCGGAAGCTCGAGCGGAGCTGGCTCCCGCTTTGGGGTTCTCTAGTAGCGCCCTCTAGCGGCGCCTCTTGGAGCCTTCCCCGAAACCTAACCTGGATGTCCGCGAGGCCCCGAGTGACCATTGTTAAAATGTACAGAATTCCCTTTGTGGATGGCCCTGACCTTTATTGGTGGGAGAAGAATCAGAGCAGCTGTGAGTCCCGATGTCATTTGCCTTTTCCACTTTTGCTGGAATTTTTCAGAACCAACCTGAAGTATGATGATGTCATCTCCTTGATGACTAAAGCAATGCGTGCTTGTATATGGTGTTTTCTAAAATTTCCTAAGGTAATCTCTTTGGCTTTCTCAATGATTTCTTTCCCTTATACTTGTGATTTTTACAGTTAAAATGTTTTCTTACTTTTTTTCCTTCTTATTCCTTCTTAAATTTCTGATCCTCCTGTGGAATGGTGCCCTCTGCCTCAGGTACATTCTCCATAATTTTCTTTAGTGAAGTTCTGCTTTTTTGTTTGTTTTGTTTTTTTCTGGATTGAACCCAGAGGCACTCAACTAGTAAGCCTCATCCCCAGTCATTTTTTAATTTTGAATTTTCAGACAGGGTCTTGATACGTTGCTTAGGGCCTTGCTAAATTGCTGAGGCTAACCTTGAACTTTCAATCCTCCCCCCTCAGCCTCCCAAGCTGCTGGGATTACAGGGGTGTGCCACTGTGCAGGGCCTGAAGGTCTGCTTTTGTCAAGCTGTTTTAGTTTGCTTACCTAATTATGTGTTTAATTCATCTTGAAGTTTCTGAAGGATTTATTTCATTGTTTATAGGTCTTTGGGGTTTGAAAGTTTTTGTCTTTCATAATATGTGACCGTCTCCTGGTTTTCGTTGCCAGTTATAATCCCTACTTGCTCCATCCACTGTGCTTCTCTTATTTCCTTTAACCTTTTAATTTTGAAATAATGATATATTTACAGGATGTGTGATGACATTATCATTCTGCTGACTAAAAGAATACAAGCTTGTATATTATGTTTTCTAGAATTTTTGAAGGTAAGCTCTTTGAATTCCTCAATAATTTTTAAATGCCATGAGATAGAAATACTTGGCAACAGTTCGATTACAGTCTGGATCATGCCCTCTGGAACAAGTATTCAAGCCTATGAGGAATGACTTATTTCACAGTCTACTTTTCCATACAGTTCCTGCTGAGGGCCCTGCTTGGGTTCCTTGATAAAGGATGATTTTTGATGTGAGAGAAAACATGCAAGGGGCTTGGAGCACCCTCAGTCTGTAGACTGAGGGGTTGAACTATCACCAAATGATCACCCCCAGTATTCAATAAGTGACTCTGCCTTTGCCCGCAATATTTTGCATAAAGGAAATAAAGCGAAAGTACATTCTTTGTTACCCTCCCCACCCCCCTGGGATTCCATGCACAGTGGGTCACCATGGGAATTTATGAAATATCTTTTTCAAAGATCTTTAAAAGTAGCATTGGTTCTCACCTACCTGAGTTACTGCTAGTAGTGTTTTTCCTGACATCATGGGCTACATATACCTCTGGCTGTGACTCATGGGTGACTAAAGGCCTTCCCCCCTCTGCTTCTGTCTAAAATGACAGAGCATTTAAGAGAGTTTTTGTATTTACTGGTAGCAGTAAATTAGACCTTCGTGAATAAGCACTGATGATCACTGCCTAGTTGAAGCAAAAACAAAGGCATTTTCTATTTGAGTTGCTTAATTTTTTAGAATAGTGATTGTACCTAGCATATGGAAAACTTTTATTTGATTAAAGGGTCAACAGATCAACAAGTATTTGTTGAGTCTTGTGCAAGGTACTTGGGGGTTATAAAGGATTACCAAATTTTACAACCAGCCCTCAAGGTGCACAGTTTACTTTTAGAGATGTTTATAGTTTACTACAGCAGAATCTTATCTTTGTGAGAAAGAGAACAGAATAGGGGGAGAATAGGAGGAAGAAAAATTGCCAAGGCAGTGTGACCTATGTGTTTTGCATTAATTGTCTCATTTGATCCTTATAGCTATCTTCAAGTTGCTAATGTTATTCTGTCTTTACAGTTGGGAAAAATTGAGACCCACAGGGGTTACAAAATCATCCAAGCTAGGAAGTGGTAGAATGATAAATGTTGACTTAAGACTGGTTTTATTGACCAGTGCTTGAAGAGCCATTGCTCTCTATCATGAACACTTTTTATTTCGAAGTTCCATAAAGGTCAAGGCCCAAAAGGTTCTTCTCACTAAGACCATGCCATTAGAAGTCAGTTATGTGAAAACAGATTGGCTTATACAATCCCTTTTATATTGGTTATCTACTGCCACATAACACATTATCACAAACTTAGTGACTTAAAATAACACACAGTCTTGGTGAGTTAGGAGTCTAGTCATGACCGAGTGGGTCTTTTGCTCAAGGTGTCAGTTATGCTACATTCTCATGAGGAACAATCTCACTTCCAAGTTCACTCAAGTTGTTGATGTTGACAGAATTCATTTTTTTTTCCAGTACTGGGGATTTAACCCAGGACTTGGCACATGCTAGGCAAGAACTCTATCACTGAGATACATCCCCAGCACTTTCTATTTTTTATTTTGAGAAAGGGTCTTGCTAAGTTGCTCAGCTAGCCTCAAACTTGCTATCCTTCTGCCTCAGCCTCCCTACTAACTGGGGTTACAAACACAAGCCTCCACACCAGGTGGCAGAATTCATTTATTGACTGAGGACCTTGGCTTCTTGGTTAGCTGTTAGCCGTTGGCTCTCTTAGCTCCTAGAGACCACTTGCAGTTTTTGGACACTGCCTGTATTTCCTTGCCACATGGCCTTACCCAGAATTGCCATTTACAAGCTTGCAAGATACAGTCTAAATTTTTTATTGTGTAGAAAATATATAACGTAAAGTTTATCATATTAACCTATATTCTCCAGTAGTGGGGCTTGAACCCTGGAATATTCTACCTCTGTGTTACATCCCCAACTCTTCAAAATTTTGAGAGAGGGTCTCACTAAGTTGCTCAGGCAGGACTTGTACTTGAAATCCTCCTGCCACAGCCTCCTAAATTTCTGGGATTACAGGCATGTGCTACTGTGTCCAACTCATTTTAACCATTTAAAAATATGTAGTATAATAGTCTTGACTATTGTTTTAATCAGCTTTTTCATTGCTTTGACCAAAAGACTTGACAAATACAATGTATAGAAGGAATAGAGTTTATTTTGGCTCCAAGGTTGTAGCTGTTCAGTCGATGGTCAGCCAACTCCATAACTCTGGGCCGAGGTAGAACATAATGGCCAAAGGGCATGGAAGAGGAAAGCAGCTTAGAGCATGGCAACCCGAGACAGAGAGAGAGAACTCCACTCACCAAGGACAAATATAAACCCCACAGGCACACCCCCAATGACCTACCTCATCCAGCCATACCCTACCTGCCTACTGTTTACCCCCAATTAATCCATAACAGTGAATTTATCCACTGATTAGGCTATAGCTCTCATAAACTAATCATTGCCCCTCTGAACATTCTTGCATTGTCTCACACACCAGCTTTTGGGGGACACCAAATATCTAAACCATAACAACTATATATACATTGTTGTGTAACAGCTCTCCAGAACATTCTCATCTTGCAAAACTGAAACTTTTTGTCCAGGAACAATGACTCCCCTTTTTCCCTCCTTCCAGCTTCTGGTAGCTACATTCTGTTTTCTGTTAAAACTGAAACTCTGTATTTAGGAACAATGGCTCCCCATTTTCCCTTCCTCCAACTTCTAGTAGCTATATTCTACTTTCTGTTTCTAGGAGTTTAAACTACTTTTCTCTTGTAAGTGGAATCATGCAGATTTTTTTTGGCAATTATTTCACTTAGCATCATGCCCTTCTTTAAGGTTTGTGCATGTTGTAGCATGGGACACAACTTCCTTCCTTTTTAAGATTTAATAATATTCTATTGTGTATATGTACCACATTTTCTTAAGTCACTCATCTATCAGTGGACATTTGACTATGTAATGTTGCTGTGAACATGGGAATGCAGTTATATCTTCAAGATCTTGTTTTCAATGTGTTTTTCCCCATGGGGGTGGTGGTGTGGTTACTGGAGATTAAACCCAAGGTGCTCTAACACTGAGCCATACCACCAGCCCTTTTTAGTTTTGAGACAGGGTCTCACTAAGTTGCTGAGGCTTTCCTCAAACTTGCAATACTTCTGCTCAGCCTCCTGAGTTGAGTTGTTGGGTGCACCACCATGCCCTGCTCAATTGTTGTTTTTGTTGTTTTGCTTTGTTTTTGTGGTGCTGGAGATTCAACCCAGGGCCTCATGCTTGCTATGCAAGCACTGTACCACTGAGTCAATTCTTTTTGATATCTATCCAGAAGTAGGATTGTGGGATCATATGGTAGTTCACTTTTTAAGTTTTTAAGGATTCTCCATACTGTTTTCCATAGTGGCTGCACCATTTTACATTCCTATCAACAGTGTACAAAGATTCCAATTTCTCCACATCCTCACCAGCACTTATCATTTTGTTTTTGTTTTCTTTTTGCCTATAACTATATGGTGTGAAAATATTTTCTCCTATTCCATAGGTTGCCTTTTCACTCTGTTGATTGTTTCTTTTGATATGCAGAAGTCTTTAAGTTTGATGTAGTCCAGTTTATCTACTTTTATTGCTTTTATCTGCCAAATAGAGTGTTACATAATGTACCATAATCCTGAGAATGGCATCCTATCCCCTACACCATATTCAATTAGAAGCAAGTCACACATCTCACCCACACTGAAAGAGAGCAAAGGCATGACCACCAGGAGGCAGGACTGTGGAGGCCACTATGGAGTCTGTCTGCCACACTTTTAAAGGGCGGTAAAAGCCTACTCATAATTCAGTATTTAACACATACTTTAATTAAAGTCTATAAAAGATTGGCTGGAGAATATTGAAATAAATATGGCAGGTACTATGGCTTGAATATGATTTGTGCCCCCAAACTCATGCAGGAGTTGAATCACTGAAGTCATATGTTAATGCTATTAAGAAGATGGAAACTTAATCTGATTGTGATGTTTAGAAGTGGGGCCTTTAGAAACTTACCAGATTAGATTATTAGGGTAGAGCCCCATGATTGAATCCTGGTGACTCTATAAGAAGAGGGGGAGAGACTGAACAAACTCATAGATACATACGCATTCCTGCCACAGTGTAAGGCAGCCAAGGGGAACCCTTGTCAGAACATGGTGTTTGGACTTCTAGCCTCTACAACTGTGAGCTAAATAAATCTTTTTTTTTAAAATAAAGTAACCTTGCAGCTGGGGATATAGTTCAGTTGGTAGAGTGCTTGCCTTGTAAGCACAAGACCCTGGGTTCAGTCCCCAGCACTGAAAAAAAATAGCCTTCCTCAGGTATTTCATATAGTGATGAAAAATGGACTTATACAGCTTTGTACCTGTTGTCTGGGGACTTACAGTTCAATGTTACAAGCCCATAAGTTTCTAGTTATGGTCAGAAGGTATCCAGCCTCCTCGAGAAAAAGAATAGGTACAGTCAGAATTGAGATACAGTTTGCAACCCATTCAATTGACCTACCTTCTCTAAGCTGCCCTTCCCCTCTCTCTCTCTTGGTGCAGTGTCCTAAGGGAAGACTACCACTCATCAATCAACTCAGGGATCAAGGTTCTAACTCTTCATAAGTGCTTAAGAGATCTGAAAAATGCAATCAACCATTCTTAGGTCTCCGAAGGGATCAGCTCTTTGAATCTGGGTATGGAAGTTACTCAGTAAGAAGATCATAGAAAATAATTGCCTATTAAGCTCTAAATATAAGACACCCCCACTTTTCCCTATGGCCTCTGGGTACATGCAATAGATTTTAAAGTTCGAAATCCAGCTTGCCAATCTTTGTACCATCTGCAAACTGGCAATTAAGTACTAACAGAGAATACAGGAAAATAGAGGATACTTCAAAGAAGGAAATGCAAGAGAGTAAACTCCACCCAGGCAACCTCTGTTTGGCCTGAGGAACAAGGAGCAGCCTCATGTTCTGGCCCTGATATGAGTGATGTTTGGCAGAGTCTGCTGACTACCACAGAGGTTATTGCCTGAGAATTCCTCCTGGAGGTGGAGAATGTGCGGGTGAGTCACTCTTCTTGGAAGGATGATAGAGGTAGCAGAAGGGTGCAGGAAGATCAAAAAGGGACACAGGCCCCTAAGATTGAGAGAATTGTAATACATTTTAAGATCTCTTTTGAAGATTAATTATAGGTGGGTGCTGTAGCAGAGGAAAAAAGATGTACAACTAGCATTTCTTTTATTTTTTAGTTTTTGTGGTTCTAGCAATCAAATTCAGGATTTCATGCCTGCTAGGTAAATACTCCACCAATTAACCACATCCCCAGACCCTAGCAACTAGCATTTCTTGGTGCCTGTTGTGAGTTGTGTTATAGTTTGTATTTGGAGTGTACCCCAAAAGCCCATATGCTAGGCAAAGCAGCGATGTTCAAAGGTGAAAAGATTGGATCATTAAGGCTCTGACCTTATCAGTGGATTAATCTATTTGATGAATTAATAATTTGAATGGACTTACTGGGAGGTGGTGAAAACCATAGGCAGATGAGACATGGTTAGAGGAAGTAGGTAATTGGGGGCATTGACCTTAGGGACTATATCTGTCCCTGGTCCCTTCACTCTCTCTTTCTGTCTTTCCTGGCTGCCATGAGCTAAGAACTTTCCCCGACCATAACCTTCTACCATAATGTTTCTGCCTTCAAGTCAGTTAATCATGGACTGAATCCCCTGAAACCATGAGCCAAAATAAATCTTTGCTTTTCTAAGTTGTTCTTGTCAGGTATTTTGATTACAGTGATGAAAAGCTGACTAACACAAGTGGTATGCTTTGCTTGGCACTAATTTCATTTAGTTTTAATTTCTATATATTATTACTTATTTTTAAATATATGTCCAACTTTCTCATCTGGATTCTATTAAACTAAAAATATGTGTTGCTGTAGTCCACAAAAGGATTAATTATACATTTAAATTCTACAATCAGGAAGAAGTAGGAGTAAAATCAGCCATTTAAATAAAGCTGGTCTAGATGAATATAATCAGAAAGTATAAGAGATTTTTTTTCCTTCCAATGCTCTCAACCTCTGCTGTTGAGATTTCTGTCATCCTAGCATAGAATGTTAGTGATTCTCTAATCCAAATTCCTTATTGACTATTTAAAACTGAAACCTAGGTCTGGGGTTGTGGCTCAGTGGTAGAGTGCTCGCCAGGCATGCATGAGGCCCTGGGTTCGATCCTCAGCACCACATAAAAATAAAATAAAGGTATTGTGTTCACCTCCAACTAAAAATATATATTTTTTAAAAAACCCTGAAACCTAGAGCGGGTAAAGTACTAGTCCAAGATGGACTAGTACTAGTCCAACTGATGGGCAGAATCACAAATATAGCTGAGGTCTCTTAACTTTTAGTCAGGAGATCTATTACTACATCACTATGCAATTACAGCCTACATAGATCTGGTTAAAAAAATGGTAAATATAAATATAGACATTGTCTCAAATACCATCCTCAGACTGGAGTTCAGGCAAAAAATTGTAAAGAATTGAAACATTTGGTCCACTTTTCACAAATTAAGTTCTATGAGTATATGCCTTGTTTACTGTTGTTATTATTATTCATGGTGCTGGGGATTGAACCCAGGGCCTTGGGTATACCATTGAGCTATGCCTCTAGCCCCACATATGCCTTGTTTAAATTACAACAGGGAATACTTTTGACAGTTCCAGTGTCTCCAACTTCTTCCTCTGTCTTGCACCCCCTTCCCACTCCAAGAATGAAACTGATAAGTAGGAAATATTGGTCAGAAATGCCTACAGGTCAAGACAAGCAGACAATCAGCTTGCTAGGAGATCCCTGCCACCCTATGAAGCTGCAGGAAGCTGCCTGTGTCCATACTCTTTCATAAAAGGAGAATTATAGAGGCCCTAGGGCTTTCTGCTCAAGGGAAGTTATTTTCTGAACATCTAGGTGAATCTGGTTGCCACAATACCATTATTCTTTTTGAGATAAGAGCTGTCTCTATACTTTGAAAATGGTCCACAGTTCTTCATTTATGTTCTTCCCTAATAGATAGAATACACACTCATTATCTGACTGGGAGTATGGGTTTTTCCATCGAAACAAGTGACATAGAACATGCCAACTTTCTGTCATGAGGCAAAAGAATAGTGGACTTGGTAAGTACTTTTGGAAGGTGAACTGAATATATTTATGTGCCAGAAAAAGCAGCAATTTTTTTTCAGTTCTAGGGATTGAACCTGAGAGTACTGTACCAATGAACTATACCCCTAGCCATTTTCATTTTTTTATTTTGAGATAGGGTCTTGCTAGGTTGCCTGGGCTGGCCTTGAACTTGCCATCATCCTGCCTCAGCCTCCAAAGTAGCAGGGATTACAGGTGTGTGCCACCTTTTTAGTTAAAAATAACATTAGAATTCATTTTTACGTAATTATAAAAGCATGGAATATAATCTGCTCTAATTCAGTTCCCAGTACTTACCCCTTTCCCTCTCCTCCTCCCTTGCCCTGTTCCCTTCCTTCTTCTCAGTCTTCTGATCTTTCTGCTATTTACTTTTTAAAAAATCTTCTGCCTGGCTAGGCATCATGTGAACAAGATCCAATCCAGACCACATTGCCTTGGTCTGGGGATATAGCCTAGGGGTAGAATGCTAGCCTTGCATCCTGTAAGCCAAAAAAAATGTCTCAGAACACATGGTCTAGGACAAATTGTTTACACCCCATCTCACTTGAAAAGTGGATCTCATCTATGATCTAATTAACATTCCACCACAAACCACAGTTGCAAATTTTTTTTTGGTACCAGGGATTGAACCTAGAAATACTTAACCTCTGATCCATGTCCCCAGCCCTCTTTTTATTTTTTATTTTGAGACAGGTTTCACTAAGTTGCTTAGTGCCTCGCTAAGTTGCTGAGGCTGCCTTGAACTCTCAATCCTCCTGCCTCAGCCTCCCAAGCTGCTGGGATTACAGGCATGTGCTACCATGCCTGGCTACAGTTGCAGATTTTTTTTTTAAAGAAGAAGGTTTAAGGAAAGATGAGAGTAGGAGAAAATGTCAAAAAGACCATGATGTAGAACATATTAGTTAACACAACTTTTTTCCTTTCTCCTTTTTACAGATTTTTTTTGTTGTACCAGATAGGGAGAAATTATGTAGTTATTATAGTGCAGCACAGCAGACAGCACAATTTCCCGAATTTTCTTTCAGTACCTGTTCTCTCTAATCCTCAGTAGAGAGACCATGGTTAAAAATAAAAATTAATTTAAGAACTGTGCTATTGGTTAAGCATACTTCATTTAAGTTCATTAATATATGTTAATGAAACATTCACAATTTTGTAATTCTGCATTCAATTCTCAAAATGTCCAAATTCAGTGAAAACTATAAACCAATAATGACCAAGAATCTCAATGAACCCAAAGCAGCATAAACACTAAGAAAGCCACACCAAAGCTGGGCATGATGGTACATGCCTGTAATCTCAGTGATTTGGGAGGCTGATGCAGGAGCATTACAAGTTCCAGGCCAGCCTCAGCAGCTTAGCAAGACCCTGTCACATATTGAAAATTTAAAAAAGGGCTGGGGGTATAGCTCAGTGGTAGAATGCTACTGGGTTAAACCACAAACAAACAACAGGTGGGACAAAAGAAATGTAGGACTACTCTTGTTACTGATATCTTACACCTATCAGGTAAAAAATCACCAAAGGAAAAACCTAAAACCTTGTGTAATTACCAGGTAGTTGGAATGAGATAAACTAAAACATGATAATCAGACTCCCACGAATGAAATTCTCTAGCTTTTGTTGATGATAAAACCAGCCACTTCTAATTAATCCAGCAAATGAAATCAGTTCTGTTTATCATGATAACAGACGAAATGTGGAAAGATCTGAAAGAGGTAACAGATCAAGCAAAGGAGGAGCACTGGGAAAGGACCTGAGGTACTGTGCTATCACAGCTGGGGCAGGTGCATGATTTGGGTAGAGAAACTGGAAATGAGTGTAATTATGACACTCTCGAAAGTGAAACTTAAAATCAACAGATATTGCATCAAGCAAGGATATTCAAAATGTATTCCAAGTCAGTTAGTATTTGTAAAGGTTTTAACGTACCTAAAAAGAGAAGGTATAAACTGGGCATGGTGGCTCATGCCTGGAATCCCAGTGATTTGGGAGGCTGAGGCAGGAGGATGGCCAGCCTCAGTCACTTAGTGAGGCTATAAGCAATTTAGCAAGACACTGTCTCAAAATAAAAAAATAAAAACACTGGGATTGTAGTTCAGTGGTCAAGTGCCCTTGTGTTCAATCCTCAGTAGAGAGACAGTAAGTATACTCTTACGATGAACTTGATCATTCAGTTAGGAATGCTTTTGTCTTTTTTTTACGTTGAAAAATTTTTTTATTCTTTTTATGCATGCATTTTGACATACATACATGGAGTTTAACTTTCTGTTTTTTGGTTATACATGATGTGGAGTTGCACTGGTTGTGCATTCATATATGAGCATAGGAAAGTTATATTGTCTGTTTCATTCTATTGTTTTCCCATTGCCCCCTCCCCCAGCCTATTGTAGATCAGCATCCACATATCAGAGAGAACATTGGCCTTTGGTTTTTTGTGATTGGCTTATTTCACTCAGCAGGAATGCTTTTGACTACAGCTAACAGAATACCCTACTTATAATAGCTTAAGCCATTAAAAATTTAAACACAAAAACTCAGTGAGAAGCCTGGAGGTAGCCAGTTCCAGGACTTGTTTAGAAATTAATCATGTTATTAAGGATTTGGGCTTTGTAAACCCTTCAACTCTGCTAATTATCCTCAACTCATCTCATAATCATAGGAGAGCTGTGATAACTCCAAGCATCAGGTCCTCACACTAGCATATTACCAGAAGGTATGGTCAGGAGCAATAAATCTTTCTCCTAATGAGGCTCTGTCCCCACACCACCCTCCACAGTGTTGCAGATTGAATTCAGGGCCTCATGCTTGCTAGGCAAATGCTTGACCACTGAGCTACATCCCCAGCCCAGTGCTCTATCTTTATCTGGGAAGTAATTTCCTGGAATGCCTCAGAAGTCTTTTCTCATCTCATTGGATAGTTGTAGGTAGTATGACTATGCATGGCTGCAAAGAAAGTTGGGAAAATGAGTATCTGGTAATGGTGAAGGGAGAGGCTATGTTTGGTCAAGAGTGATTATGATACTTTGAAGTTGGGCACATTGCTGCCCAGAACACAATTGGGTTTCTGTTAGCAAGAAATTAGAAGGGAATGGTTCTAGGGCAGGCAACTGAAGATGTCTACTAGGTCAGTCCTGGAAGCATAGAAAAAAAGAATCTCTGTGACCAAAATTGGCATCACTCATTCCAGCACTGTCTTGGAGCAATTCTCTGATGCAATTCTCTTTCTTCCCCCCTCCACCTCTTCCCCCCCTTCTCCCATGCTGGGACTTGAACCCATGGCTTCATGCATGCTAAGCAAGTATTCTAACTCTGAGTTATATTCCCAGCCCTTCAGTAGCTCAGTCTATTTTTTTTTTTTTTTTTTTGGAACCAGGGATTGAACTCAGGGGCTCTCAGCCACTGAGCCACATCCCCAGCCCTATTTTGTATTTTATTTAGAGACAGGGTCTCACTGAGTTGCTTAGGGCCTCGCTGAGTTGCTGAGGCTGGCTTTGAACTCACGATCCTCCTGACTCAGCCTCCCAAGTCGCTTGGATTACAGGTGTGCGCCACCACGCCCGGCTCAGTCTTAAAACAAGTATAGATACATTGTGGAGATGAATGTCATTATCTTTGCATTCATTCATTCATTTAACAGACTTATTTGGTTAGGTGTTGTAGTCTCTGAAATTATAAGCAGTGGAAAAATCAGACAAACATCTTTTCCATTGTGGACCTTACATTCTTGTGAATATATCTTAGCTAAATGTAATGGAGTTCATGCTCATTCATAAATTTGGGGGTTATAATTGTGCTTCTCATGTTCCACCTTGTCTCAAAAAATAAAGAGGGTTGGGTATTTGGTTCAGTGGTAAAGTACTTCTGGATTCAATCCCCAATACCACATGCACATGCACATGTGTCATGCATGCATGTTCACATACAAAAAAAGAAAATATATCAATATTCTGATATCACATTTCAGTCTTTTGGCTGATGTGAGCCCTCTTAGGGACACAGATTCACCTTGAGTGAAGAGACAAATCAGGATTCTGAAGGCCAATGCCTGAACCATAGTAAACTAAATAAAGCATTTTACAATTCAGTGAGTCATTGGGAGACAAAAAGTCACACAACTTTCTGCAGTTAAAAAACCAATTGTGTGGATGAATCTTTCCCCTATTTGGAGTGTTTGTACTTATTCATATATGGAAAAAGGCTATAAGATGGATATATTAAATGATAAGCATTTGAAATCTATCCAAGATAGGAATATTGATTTTGAAACTCATTTGTACAATGTTTTATGAACTAATTGATTAAAGATCATTCCTGGGGTTGAGCATGTTGCTCAGTGGTAAAGTACTTGCCTAGCATGTGTGAAGAGGCCCTGGGTTTGATACTCAGCACTCCAAAATAACAATAACAATAATAATAACACATAAAAATAAGATAAAATAAAAATAATTTCTCAGAGGATTCAAGGCTAAAAAGATTCCTATTGATGAACGATTAGATTGGGGTTTTTTTTGCCATTTCAAACAATACTGTATGAACATTCTTGCAAGAGCACAATAGAGTTTCCTTATTTACTGATTTGAGATAGAAAAGAGTCCTATATTAGGAAAATCAAAATGCATACACAGTTTTTTGTTTGTTTTCAGTCCTGTGGAATTCAACCCAGGGTCTCCTATAGGCTAGGCAAGGGCTCTACCACTGAGCTACAACCCCAGCCTCAGACATAGGGTTTTTGGGTTTTGTTTTTTTTTTTTTTTTGTACTGGGGATTGAATCCAGGGGGCACTCGACCACTGAGCCACATCCCTAGCCCTATTTTGTATTTTATTTAGAGACAGGGTCTCACTGAGTTGCTTAGGACCTCGCTAAGTGGCTGAGGCTGGCTTTGAACTCACGATCCTCCTGCCTCAGCCTCCCAAGTACTGGGATTACAGGCGTGTGCCATCGAGCCTGGCTAGACATAGGGTTTTGAAATGACAATTTTCAAGACATTTTGTTTGCAATATGTTGGGGAGCCATTTGATGATAACCCATCAATTAAACTAGCACCATGGGTTATTCTTTTTTTTTTATAATTTACCAAAGTAAAATAAATGCAGAATATGTTGGTTCATATACAGAAACAAGGTAAATATATTGGCTGAAGTCTTGGAAAGTGCTAAATATATACATGAGAGGGGAACTTAAGGATTAAAATGTGAGGCCCCATGATTATTTAGGTTTCTAGATGATGACTCTTTTCTCAGTTTGGTTCCCCTACTTTACAGAATCCTCGAGTTCTAGCAGTTATTGCTATTATACATGGCTAGAGTCATGATCCTACTTCCCCAGATCTACCCTTGATCATACTTTTTTTCACAGCAAGTCTGGGGTGCAAGACTACACCTGCTGGTGGAGGACACAACTAACTGCAATCTGCTATCACTTGCTAGCCATATTGACTTGGGAAAGTTACTTAATGTCTCTAAATCATGATTTCCTGATCTACAAAATGGGAATAATAGGAGTACTGACCTCCTATGGGTTTTGTGAGGATTAAAAAATAATTCATCAATAAGTGCTATACTATTTCTACTACTCTTTCCTCATTTGTCCAATGTATCTTTATTATGCATTTTTCAATACATTAAGCAATGAGCTAAGTACTGAATATATGGTAGTTATCACTGCTGCTATTTAGTTATTTGGTTAATCCATATTGTATAATTATGGTATATTCGATACTGTGCCAGGAGTCACTGCAGTAAATACGGCAGAACCTAGAGATTGAATAAACTTTTTGGTCTACCAACAGGATTCTCTTCTCCCTCATGAGTTCTTCTAATCTATTCAGTGAAACCTTCTCTTTGGGCTAGGGGTGTGATTCAATAATAAAGTGCTTGCCTAATATGTGGGAGGCTATGGGATCAATCCCTAGTACAAAACAAAGACCCCCCACACCCAACAACAACAACAAACAACAACAACAAAATGGTCTTCAATGAAAGAGGTCACTGTTGGATGCCTTCCTACACCATGCCAAATTCTGGCTGACTGAAAGCTGGAAGGGAGTTATCAAAATTTGAGAATGCTTTGCCCCACATAGGCAAGTTGGAACCAAGCTGCTCATGATGGGGGCTTTTTCTTTTTCTTCCTTTCAAAAAAAAGAGTCCTTTTCTACCAGGTAAGAACGTTCTGCTGAAGTACTAGGGGGAAATTCTGCTGTAATAGAAAAGTATAGATGCAATGTAGATCAAAAGGTCCACTCCAAACTTTTCACGAGAAGCCAGAAAAGGCTAAGGGAATTGTCTTTTTCCAGTGCATAAGGTAAATCCAGCTATTTGCGCTTCTTCCTATCCTTGGCCTTCCACAAGGCATCAGTTATCCAGTTCTCTCTGGATGAGACGGTCTAGTGAGTAGAAAAAGGGTGAGGATTTTCTTGGACTTTAATCCTGCAAGTAAGTCGAAGAGAGAAGGAAATAAAGGGGCTTTTATGGTCCTCCTTCAGAGAGGGTAAGCTACAAAGGCTCAGATCTTTCCCACTGCCAGTACTCATGCTCTCTCATGCATTATAATGCTGAAGTTGCTGTCTTTCTCTGCTAAATGCACTCTGCTGTTAAACAAGCAACAGTAGGAGGCAGCAGAAAACAACCTTTTATTTATTTATTTATTTTTTTGGTACTGGGGATTGAAACCAGAGGTGTTTCACCACTTAGCTACTCTGAGCTACATCCCTAACTCTTTTTATTTTTTTATTTTGAGACAGGGTCTCTCTAAGTTGTCCAGGCTGGCCAGGAACATGTGATCCTCCCTCTTGCTTTAGTCACCAGGGTAGCTGGGATTACAGGTGTGTACCCCTGTGCCTGGATGAAAACAACCCTTTATAGCAGTAAGAAAAAGAAGTCACTTTTAACTCTAAAACATCTCAAAGGGTTTAGATTGATGCCCAGATAATAGATCAACACATTAAATTTACAATGTCCTGGAGGGTGGCTTTTGAGGTTGTCACTTACAACAGATGATGTTTTCCCATATAATAAATCATCCTTTGTGTCACTGTGATGGACCCAATTTCCAATTGGATGGACCATGGATATGATTTTTGTTTCCACATTATTTTCTTATGGAAGATTATTTAAACCCAGATCAGCTGGAATTTGAAGGCTGTATTTGAACCAAACTAGCCCTTGAAGATGGAAGCATTGCTTACTATTCCTTTCTCTGTATTACTAGTCTGCTCAAAAGCTGGTTTCTGCCATCCAATAAACTAAATCTTAAATAAATATTGAGAACTAACTATGTGCCCAGACCCAAAATTTAGAAGATAATTCCTACCTTCAAAAAGCTTACAATATCAGTGGAATACTAAGATAGACACTTAAAATTATTGAAGAAATAACACAAAGCAAAGAATAATTAAATGAATTATCAGGTACAGACTTTGTGAAATAGAAATTTAGAGAAAGTACAAACTAATAATGATTACAGGAATCAGGAAATCCTCTTAGAGAGGTAGGGCTTTAGTTGGGCCCTGAAAAATCCATGAAGTGAGGAAGGTACTCAATAAAGGGAGTATGGCATGACCAGATCAGAGGAAAAAACACAATGTTCAGAGGAAAAAAAAACAATGTTCAGAACCTTAGTTTCCTCATCTGTGAAATGATTCAGGAAACCAGTCGTGAGCCCCTCTGTGGCAGGGACTGTTCTCTATTTGTTTATTTACTTTTTGTGGTATTGGGGATTGAACCCAGGGGTGCTCTACCGCTGAGCTATATCCCTAGCCCTTTTTATTCTTTATTTTGAGAAAGGGTCTTACTAAGTTACCCAAGCTGGCCTCAAATTTGCAATCCTCCTGCCCAGATAGCTGGGATTGCAGGTGTGCACCACCATACCTGGCTGTTTTCACTCTTATTTCATTTATTTCTTTATATATGTGTTGGGAGATGGAACCTGGGCCCTATGCGTACTAGACAAGTGCTCTACTACTGAGCTACATGCCCAGTCTGTTTTTACTCTTGGACTCCAGTGTCTAGCAGAATTTCTCACCCAAAGCAGGCACTTGATATGCGTATTTTGACTTGTACAAACATGGTATATGAAAGAGATGGTTTGGGAACTGTTTTACCTGGGGACAAAGTTTATGTTAGAAAGCAATAAATTTCCCTTTGTGAATTGGGACAGCTCAGAACTATCCTGAGAGAGGCATGCTACTTCTCCCAGAGTGTGGAACAAAGTTCTCGAGTGAAGCAGAGTTCTCTTGCTTATGGGGCTCACTTCCACTAAGGACACATAGCTCTAGTGGCCTCCAACACAAGATTCATCTGTGTTGGTAGTGATGGTGACATTGCATCAAGAGATCGACAACTGAACCATGTGTACCTGGTCACTTCCATGTGTACTTTTAATGAAAGTGACAGATTTTAATTAGCCAGGTATGTAGGGGTATGATAATGTGAGATATAGAGACAAATAATTTTTTGAAAACTTTCCTGGTTTCTTTATAAAGTGTTTAGTTATAAAACTGGAAAATTCACTTTAGATAATTTAGTTTCTTTTTCCCTAAGGGAAGAAATTTAGCAAATATCATCATCTTCTCTCTGTGTCTTTCCAGGCCATTATCCTGCCTCCTCACCAAGACTCCTCCCATACTTTACTGGTAGAAAGAATTGTTTGCTGCTGCTTCTGAGATTGTATGGCACATGTCACTGAAACAGTTATTACAATGCATTCTGCTCTTTTTCTACAGGTGATGAATTCCTAGAAGTTAGGAACTCTCCCTGTTTTTTTTTATGTTCAACCACCCACTGATCTTTTTAACCTTTTCTAATTGTCAAACCTAAGAAAGACAGAAATGCACCAAGTATAAATAAAGAACTTATCAATGTGTTTTAAATTGAGAAGACACTTAAGAAGTAAGGCTTTTCACATGGAAACTAGATTTCTGGCTTCTCTTGAAACATTGGCAGTTCTACCTCACTGGGCACATCTTTCCATACAACTGGGAACCAACACCTTCCACCTGCTGTCCCCATGGCCTAAAGCTTAGCTCATCGGTGTTACCCCTGCTCCCATCCTCCCCTTACCCTCACCCACACACCCACAGCCTGAGAAGGGCTCAAAGTGGCAGCCCTGGAGTTCGTCCAACATCCCCTCTCTTTGGCCAGCATGCCCAGGGACCTATTCCATGAACTCTGCCTGTTTGATATGTGTAAGCTCAACACCCAGCACAGTATCTGGCACATAGGTGCTCCACAAATGAATTCAATGGAATTGAATAATATAGTGGTTTTCTTGATTATTTTTAAAGAAGTGAAGATAGAGTTCATTAGAAAAATACTTTAATTCATTATCTTTATTTTCTGTAGCTCAGATTATAAGAGTCTCTTGGTCCGTGGACCTGGTGTGCAGATGATTCTGAAAAGAGGCTAAGAAAAAAGAGATGAGGAAGGAAGTCAGCTCCTTGTGGGGTAGGATAATAATTCAAAGAAATGTGGACAATTAAAGACATTTGGGATTGGGGATGTAGTTTAGTGGCAAAGTGTTTGTCTAGCATGCACAAAGCCCTGGGTTTGAATCCCAGCTCTATAACACAACAAAGACAGTTTTGATTGAATTTCACTAAGGCCAGGCATAGACTCATAAGCCTGAGGAAAACAAACTCAAGGTGTACAAACCTAAAATGTAGAGGAGTGGCATTTCTGAAGCAAAGTTCTAGGATTCACTGGGGAGATTTACCTGGTGCTAGAAAATACACTAGTGATTATCTAGTTGAATACTCTTACATAGATATATAAATTGTAGCACAGATTCAAGTTTTAATATGCAGTTTGCAATTATGGTGTTGAGGTAAAAATATAAAATAACTTCTTACCCTCTAATATGACATATTAGAATTGGTTAGGACTTGGAAACCATGCATGGTGACATTCAAATTATAGATGAGGAGAATGACTCAAAATTATGTATGAGAATATTCATAGAAGCATTATTCATAGTAGCTCAAAAGTGAAAACAACTTAAATGTCTATCAACTGATGGATGAATAAACAAAATGCAATTTTTCCATACCATGTAATGTTATTCAACTATAAAAAGAATCAAGCCGGGCGTGGTGGCGCACGTCTGTAATCTCAGCGACTTGGGAGGCTGAGGCAGGAGGATCGCGAGTTCAAAACCAGCCTCAGCAACTTAGTGAGGCCCTAAGCAACTCAGTGAGACCCTGTCTCTAAATAAAATAGAAAATAGGGCTGGGGTTGTGGCTCAGTGGTGGAGTGCCCCTGAGTTCAATCCCTGGTTAAAAAAAAAAATGAGGTGACAATACATGCTATAATGGGGATGACCCTTGCAAACATTATCTGAAGTGGAAGAACAGTCATGAAAGATCACACATATTGTATAATTCTGTTTATATGAATTGTTTAGAATAGGTAAATCCATAGATACGGAGAGAGATGACTACATTAGTATCAATGGATATGAGATATATCCATGGATAGGATATGAGATCTCTTTATGGGGTGATAAAAACATTCCAGAATTGGGGTGATGGTTGTGGTTAGGTCAGAGGTAGTCAGGGCAGGCTGTCTGCTGGAAGTGACTTAAAGAAGGAGTAGAGGTTGGCCAATGAAATTGGGGGGCCTTCTATGGAGGTAGCCGATGCTTGTGAATTGGGGCGCTCAGAAGAAGCCAGGAGATCTAGAGTGTATCATCAATGAGGAGGAGGAGGAAGATGACAGTGGCTGGCAGTGAGGGGGACAGAGTCTATAGCAGGCAAGGCTCAGTGGCCCATGCTGAACATTCTGGTCTTTATTTAAAAAGCAGTCAAAAGTTTTTGAAGTGATCAGCTTTACGTGGAGGAGTCATTTGATTAGATTTTCATTTTAAATCATTGTCTTGGGAGGAGGGCAAGAGAGGACAGGAGTACACGAATTAGGTGACTTGAAGAGAGAAATCCAGAAGAAAAAGACATGTGGTAGATCTGAAGAGTAGTGAACAGATTTGAAATGCTTATTAGGAGTTAAAAAATGGCACCTTATAAACATTGCCCTTGACTTTGCTTGTGCCATGGCTCAATATTCTTTTTTTTTTTTTTTTTGCGGTGCTGGGGATTGAACTCAGGGCCTTGTGCTTGCGAGGAAAACACTCTACCAACTGAGCTATATCCCCAGCCCTCAATATTCTTTTTATATCTTTTCTGAAGATAATGTGAAGTGTTTATTTCCTTCTCTATCCTATCACCTATAAGTTTAAGACTTTTCTCTGTGCTTGTTTCCTCATTTGCATAGTGAAGGCAGTGAATGGATTGCTAAGTCCATTTGCCATCCTATTTGTTGTTCTACAGTCCTATAATTTTTATCCTGGGAGCTTCTTTACATTAGCCATTCACTGAAATATAGAAATCCAACAAGAACGCTTTTAAAAATAGAAACTATTAAAAGTATCTTTTGGTGATGTTCTTTTTAAAAAATATTTTTTTAGTTGTCAATGGACCCTTCCTTTATTTATCTAAATGTGGTGCTGCAAATCGAACCCAGTGCCTCACACATACTAGGCAAGTCCTCTATCACTGAACTACAACCCCAGCCCTTCATGGTATTCTTTTATGAGTTTGTTGAAGCTAAATGTAACCAGGCCTACCATCTTAGAAAATTCATTGCTTTTAACCAAAAGGCCTTCCTTACCCCTAGTGTTTTGGGACTAATACACTCCTTGGCAATTCTAGCTTTGGTGCCTTCAACTGTTAGTATTTCCCTTGTTTCCTTTCTTCTTGCCTATTGGTTATATATCTAAGCCCTGGATTAACTCAGAAAGGGACATCAAGGGCTAGAACTCTGGCAGAGGGTGATACATGGAGTTACAGTTCCTGCCCTGATGAAATCTTTGTGTGTGTGTGAGTGGGGGGAGTTAGATAAATCTTTTAACTAAATTGGAAGGCTATCACTCAAAATGAACTCTGGCCTCTGGCTCTTGGCTCCTGACCTCACTGGTCAATCCAACATGAGAATCAGGGCCAAGCTTAGAGTGGGTCAAGTGAGTCTCACACTTCAGGGACAGAATTTAAGGGGGCATACACACATAAAAATGGTAAGATAAATCATTTCAATGCAATGTTTAAAAAAATAATTTTTGTATTCAAGGCATATACATCACTCACTCACCCTTGTTCCAGCCCTGCTTGACCAACTGCCTCTCTAATTAGTAATAAATAGTGAGATCAGCTGTAGGCTGGGCTTCAGACATCAAGAACAATCAGGGGTGGGTCTCCCAAGTGACAAGGAAGGTGAGGAGTTAAGACAAGCATGAAATAGATGATCAGAGTGGGAGGGTATAGAACAATTTACCCTGTTCTATGCTTTTGTTGAAACATTTACCTAGTGTTTGCATGGAGAGGCAGAGATATTGTTCTCATTACAATGGTGGGCATATACTCCCCCAGACACATGAAATAGCATCAGCCAGCCTCTTGTACTTGTGTATATGGAATAAATGTTGATAACAGCCTTTATGGACTACTCCTGGGTTTAGGGCTATAACCACATTGTAATTGAAGAAATTAGCAATATTTAGCCTGAGGTCAAGAAGATAGAGGGGAAGCCCAGTGCTGTGGCACATGCCTGTAATCCCAGGAATTTGGGAGGCTGAGGCAGAAGGATTGCAAATTCAAGGTCAACCTCAGCAACTTAGTGAGATCTTCTCTCAAAATAAAAAAATAAAAAAGGACAGATTTATCTCAGTGATAAAGTACCCCAGGTTCAATCCCCAGTACAAAAATGGAAGAGAAGTAACATGGGAAGGATTAAATAAGCAAACAAATAAACAAACCATAAAGAGCTGTACAAGAGAGTGGAACTAGACTTATTCTGTGCCATGTCAAGGGCAGCTAGAAGGAAGCATATATATATATACATACACATATACATACATATATACCTATACATATATTTATATATTTTTTGGTACCAGGGATTGAACCCAGAAGTGCTTAACCACTGAGCCACATCCCCAGCCCTTTTTATTTTTCATTTTGAGACAGGGTCTTGCCAAGTTGCTGATGCTGGCTTTGAACTCATAATCCTTCTGCCTCAGCCTCTCAAGTTGCTGGGTTTACGGGCATGTGCCACCATGCCTGGCCCAGGAAGCAAATATTAAGTCTATATTACAAGAAATGTTAATAACAAGAATGCTCCTAAAGAATGGGAAAATTCTGGAAACAGAGTTACAAAAGGGTACTTATACTTTATGGGGCAGGCTTGAGGAACCTGTTTTTAAAGAGTCCTTGCCAATTCCAAGATTCTAATTTTTTTTTCTTCCTGGATTGGCTGCCAGGAAACATTTGACTCTTACTATGTTACCACAAGTGTCCTAGGTCACTTCCATAAAAATTAGCACTCCGAGTCAGAGGGGAGACAAAGATGGAATTGTCCTATCTGTCTCTGCCCTAAATCACAAACGAAATTTACTTAACTAATTAATGTAAGAAATTTGATTACCTTTTATATCTTCTTGTGCTATGTATTTCCTGAAAGATCACAGCTTGATTTACTAATCAGAAAATAGATCTTATTGCCTCATAGCATGTGTTCAGTCATGCAAATTATACATTCACAGTCCTTGTGAGACAGTAATTGGGGCTGAAAAGTGTTTTGGCTGGGTCTTAGGCCCGTTGGATTTTATTTATGGCTTTGCCACTATGGCCCAAGGCAAGTCTTTTTTTTTATTTTTTGTAGTTGTAGATGGACAGCATACCTTTATTTTTTATTTTTATATGGTGCAAAGGATCGAACCCAGTGCTTCACACGTGCTAGGCAAGCACTCTGCCAGAACTCAGCCCCAGCCCCCTAAGGCAAGTCTTTTAACTTCTTTAAGTCAGAGTTTCTTTTAAAATTTTGTTAAAAAATATATATGACATGAGGCCCTGGGTTCAATCCCCAGCACCACCAAACCAAGCCAAACCAAACCAAACCAAACCAAAACAAAACGAAAACAAAAAAACAAAACTCAAACCAACCCAAACAAAACAAAGCAATTACATATATATACACACACACACACCCACACACACACACATATATATGAATGAAGAGAAGAGGAAGGAATAAGAGTTTTCCAAGTACCTTACAGCTCTAAAATTTATTGTTTATATTGTTGCTGAGCTGAGTCAAGTGGTGAGGTTTCATGTCTTTTTTTTTTTTTTTTTTTGTACCAGGGATTGAACCCAGGGGCACTCAGCCATTTAACAACATCCTCAGCCCTATTTTGTATTTTATTTAGAAACAGGGTCTCACTGAGTTGCTTAGCACCTTGCTTTTACTGAGACTGGCTTTGAACTCGTGATCCTCCTGCCTCAGTCTCCCAAGCTGCTGGGATCACAAGGTGTGCAGGCCACTATGCCTGGCTGAGGTTTCAAGTCTTGATCCACTTCCCTTCCACCTCCACCTCCACTCCAAACACTGATGGATAGGGTGGGTCAGATGAGCAGGAAGCACAGCATGAAGCCTCAGCAAACCAAATTTAACTGAACTGAACCATAATCTCCTGCATTGTTGGGCAAAACAATTTATGGGACAATATTTCAATTATGATTGTTTAGACATTAGGTCTTTACATTAATTGCTTACTCTCTGTCCTTTTTCTGAACTGCCAATTTGCATGTTATCCCAGAGATTGGCCCCCAAGCATGGAACTTCAGTGTATTATACATGTTTCATTTGCTGGTAGAGTTTAGGGACACTCATAACTCCAAACTTTAAAGACTGATACATGTGTGAGAATGCTGACTTGAATTGGGTCAACCTGATTTGACTGCATGCTTCCATTTTGGTTAAGCTTAGTGGATAGGGGGTATTTTGGGGCAACTTATGCTCTACTGTATTAGTCAGGGTTTTCCGGAGAAACAGAACCAATAAGATATTGGTATCTGTGATTTTGTTTTCTTTTTTTTTTTTTTTTTTTTTCTTTTATTTACTTATTGATTCATTGAACACAAATGGAGTACAGCTATTGTTTCACTGGTTGTACACAAAGTAGAGTCACACCATCTGTGCATTCATGCATGTACACAGGGCAATGGTATCTGTCACACATTGTTATTAATTTTACCCCCCACCCACCCCCACCCCTCCCTTCCCTCTATGCTAGCTATCTTTCCTCCATTCTTGCCATCTTTCCCCCCACATTATGCATCATCATTCATATATCAGAGAGACCATTCGGCTTTTGGATTTTTGGGATTGGCTGATCTCACTTAGCATAAGAGTTTCCAACATCATCCATTTACCTACAAATAACATAATTTTATTCTTCTTTATGGCTGAGTAATATTCCATTGTGTATATATACCACAGTTTCTTTAGCCATTCATCTACTGAAGGGCATCTAGGTTGATTCCATAACCTAGCTATTGTGAATTGAGCAGCTATGAACATTGATGTGGCTGCATCACTGAGGCAATCTGATTTTAAGTCCTTTGGGTATAAGCCAAGGAGTGGGATAGCAGGGTCAAATGGTGGATCCATTCCAAGTTTTCTAAGGAATCTCCACACTGCTTTCCAGAGTGGCTGCACCAACTTGCACTCCCACCAGCAATGTA